>CM067169.1:152813824-152861324 GCA_034093135.1 Erigeron breviscapus | reverse complement strand
AGAAAAGGAAAAAAGAAAAATTTCTATTGTTTATCGCACCATCTAGAGTCTTCTTCTTGCAAAGATCGACCACCAAAAGGACTGGTGGTGGCTGCGCATCTATAAGGATCGAATTGGGTTCTTTTTAATCCAAGATCTTCATTTGATAAATCTGTTTGGTGAGCTATCGATCTCAAGTTATAAGTGGGTTGATGTGAATCAGAGGCTAACGATCTAGAGGAATCATCCTTCAACCCAAAAGAAATCGGATCCATGGGTTTGGTGTTCACAAGATTCGATTTTTTTTTATGATCTTTTCCTCATTTTCCTTGATCTACTATAAAATCAGATTTCATGGGTATGTAGAGGATGAAAAACCGATCAAGAGGGGGTTAATTTCAGTGATTACCAATCAAAAATAAGGTTGAATAATCATAGTAGGTGACGATTATCTATGAAGGTCAAATGCGTGAATAAGGTTGATGAGTGATGGGAAGTGATAGTTTTAAAATATAGACTAAAGATATATATGAATGGTGGAAGGCATACGATGAGTAAATCTGGAGAATGCATTTCTATTTTGCAATAGTGATCATTTTAAAGATATACAGAAGCATAGATCATATATCGATATAGATTGAGAGATAGGTGTGAAATGACGAACGTGCCCTTCACTTAACGGCCCAAATAGACGACATACAAGGGCAGAGTGAAAAGTGAAAAATTTGACCAACTTCCGTTTTTTTTTTTAATTAATTCACTTAAGGGCAATAACTGTGAATCTTGCCAAGTTGAAGGACCAAAAATGTAATTTTCTCTAAATTCTATATTATGACAACTAAATCGTTGCCATACCAATGTGTCGTTCACCTTATTTTTCCCATTCTTATTTCTAATGTACAATAAAAACCAAAAGGTGGAGCTCTTCTTTTTGACAACCAAAAGGTGGAGTTTACTTAATTCTTTTTAACCAATAGCTTTTTCTTTACTTCAAAAACACTGAGCAACAAATGGTTTTTTAATAACATCCTTTTCATGTTGAGAAATTATCATATTTTCTTCGACAGGAAGCTCGTTGAGATTAAAAGGAATGCTTCCATTCATTTTTTTTTTCATGTAGTGATTTTATGTAAATTAAGATGGGAGCAAGGGTTTGTTAATTTTATATTGAATATATATCCTTATGCTAGTGGTAAAAAATAATGACGTCAAATTATAGTTGGGTGTATTAGGATTTAGGAATGTGAAAATAGAATGGACAAATCAACAGATTTAAAGATATACAATTGATAGTAACAAAAAGTGACGGCAAATTATGTAGGATGATGGGAGAGAAAGATTAGGAGGAATAATTAAAGGGTAATATTGGTAAAAATTAAAAGTCTAATTGAGTTAATGTATGGGAAGTGATATCCCAACAACAATTTTTAGCCCTACACAACAATTGTACATGTTTTACTGTACAAGATGCAACTGTATAAAGCATGTATTGTTGTGTATAAATAAAGGATGTTGTAGGATATCACTCTCCTTAATGTATAGTGTTAGTTCCAATAAGAATATACTACTTATTTAATGCATGTTACATGGGCGGCGACATATATTAGAAAACCCTTTTATTAAAAGAAACCACAAAACCCGGTCCACGTCACTAACCACCACCGATAGAAAAGGCCGGGAAAAGAAAATAATAAAATTCAACACAATATTCTTTAGTATACTTACTTCCGATTAGCCAACAAATCCGTACTCAAAATCCTTAATTTAGAAAACCCTAAATTTTTACTCGAATTCCTTTTTTTTACTAACAGTCACACACACTGCCACTACTAGTTAATTTCATATGTTTACTAATTATGTATTATTCCTTAGATTACTTTATTTAGATAGTAATTAGTTTCATATCAATTTTCATTCTGTTTTTACCTTCTTTTTTGTTATATAAATTTATTAAATCTCATATTTCACACTCTGTATGTTACATTTATTAAGTATCCTTTATGATTCATAAATAAGTTAAAACAAGAAATATTTTAGGAATTAAAATGAAGTGTTTATTGGTGTTAGAAATGCTTGCTATTATGCTAATGATTTCAATGTGTGGTTTTGTAATGTGTAAAGAGTGTACTAACAGTCCTACACAGCTATCATCGCATACATTTCGATACGATTCGTTAAACTCGGAAAACGATAGTTATAAGCAAGGCGTGTATTTGCATCGCCACGTGACCCCGACCGATGATTCTGTGTTGGCCAGTTTGATCCCTAGGAAGGTTTTGAGAGAGGAAGGTGATGAGTTTAGTTGGATGATGATGTATAGGAAGATTAAGAATGTCGATGATGGGGGTCGGGTTGGTGGGGAGTTTTTGAAAGAGTTGCCTTTGAGTGATGTGAGATTGGACCCGGATTCGGTTCATGGGCAAGCTCAACGGACGAATTTGGAGTACTTGTTGATGTTGGATGTTGATAGATTGGTTTATAGTTTTAGGAATACGTCTGGTTTGCCGGTTGTTGGTGAGGCGTACGGAGGTTGGGAAGGGTCGGATCAAGAGCTCCGTGGTCATTTTGTCGGTTCGTTTACTTCCTACTTGATATTATGTTTTGTATATATCGTAGATGCCTATGTGCCGTTTATATGATATATTGCTTCTTGAGTAGTTGAGTTTGCTTCTTGTGGAATACTTAATTATGATTTATCAGTAAAATGAAAATCATAATTCAGCATAGCCTTGTTTCGTAATACATGTATTTTCTATGTGGATTTGCTTATTTGTTGAAAGTTTCCTTTTTGACTGACTGAGATAAAATGTGTTTTAATACAAAATGTAAACATGTTTGACAACCCCGCTTCTTTTATCATACTGAGTAACATGAAATGCGGTGTTTGAAAGATCAATAGTCAAAGTCAAATAGTTGAGAAATGTGTTTCTTGTAAACGTAAATGAATGAAAATTTAGTATTGTAAACCATAATTATTATTGTTAGTTTTGTGACTGGTTTCGGTTTGTTGAAAAATAAGGGCATTACTTGAGTGCCTCGGCTCAAATGTGGGCTAGTACTGGTAATGAAACACTCAAAAAGAAGATGACAGCAGTGGTATCTGCACTTGCTGCCTGTCAAGAAAAAATAGGTACAGGGTACCTCTCTGCTTTTCCATCTGAATTTTTTGACCGTTTTGAAGCTATTGAACCAGTATGGGCTCCTTATTACACCATTCACAAGGTAAAATTTCATTTAGTAGTGTATCGCAAGATAGACATAGACCCAAACAAGATTGATGAGCCAAGTGCAGCTCATATGTTTCTTGACTTTATAGATAATGGCTGGTCTAGTGGATCAATATGTTCTGGCTGGGAATAATCAAGCTCTGGAAATGGTGACGCTGATGGCTGACTATTTCTGCAGACGCGTGCAGAACGTGATTATTCGATACAGCATCGAAAGGCATTGGTTATCATTGAATGAAGAAACTGGCGGAATGAATGATGTTCTTTACAGGCTATACACTATCACCGTATGTTAAAACTATCTTTCTTTGATATAATGAAGTGCATGCATCTGACTTTTTGATTTTTGTTGGTCCCATTTGAATGGTTTTTATAAAGAGTTTTTACCTTATAGAAATAAATATGGTATCCATGGAATAGGGAAAGTTATCTTTATTACTAGAACCCATTTTGAACTTGTAGGCACTCAAACCATCATTATGATTATCAGTGTTTTGACCTAGCCATTATGTATATGCATCAGGGAGACACGAAGCATTTGTGGTTGGCTCATCTCTTTGACAAACCTTGCTTCCTTGGACTACTAGCTGTAAAGGTAGCTTAAATATTTTTTGTGAAGTATGTAGAATAGAAAAATGTTCCTCAAGAGGTATGCCATTTCCAGTCGTTAATCGAACATCAAATGTTTCCTCAACTCACGACTTTCCACTCACGCCAGTATTATTCTATTTTCTTTTTAATTTTACAACCATCTCTATCTCGGGACATCCTAGAAAGTGCATAGCTTTTGTATACATAAAGTTTCTGCTTACAGTTATCTATTTTCCCAAGATCACTCGTTTATGATATCGATGAAAGTCAACATGATTTTGTTATTTTGCCACCATGGAAGGGATAAATCTTGTATTATGATACGTATGTTATGATTTTCATATGTCATGATTTTCATAAATAAAAGGAGTTACATATGCTATGTTGTTATTGCTAGAAGATGTAGCTGAACTTATTTTTATGGGTGTGCTTGTGTTTATCTATCTCATTTCATGTAGGCCGATGATATATCTGGTTATCATGCCAACACACATATTCCAATAGTCATTGGAGCTCAAAGGCGGTATGAAGTTACTGGTGATCCATTGTATAAGGTACTGTATCTAGTTCGTAAATTGTGCCCGACTAAAGCACGTGTTGTATACGATACAACTCAACTTTGCCAGTATTAACCCAAATAAAATACTTATTTATCATATTTAACTGCTAGTAATAATTTGCTTTCCAGGAAATTGGGACATTTTTCATGGAAATTGTGAGCGCCTCCCACATGTATGCTACAGGAGGCACATCAGTTAATGAGTTCTGGTAGAAATACTAGATTTACATACATATCACTTGATAATTTAGTTTTCAATGACTGTAAGTTCTAGAATGTTTTGACTCTTTATCTAGCAAAATATTGTTGGTCTACTCAGGTCAGAGCCCAAAAGACTCGCAAGCACCTTACAAACCGAGAATGAAGAATCTTGTACAACCTATAATATGCTAAAGGTTTGTATTGATTCATTATTGTCATGCTATACCCGGATGTCAGCATTTTTTTTATTGGAAAGGTTCCAAAATCAAAGTTACTATTCAACCATTATTCTGCTCACATGTGAATCGACAACATAGGTTTGATCCACGGAATTGATTGTACTAACAAGTATTATAAATACTCAAGGGTCATTTGTTGCAATTTACAGGTGATGAAGAGTTAATATTAGATGATATGATCTGCTTTACTTGTGCACAGGTCTCACGCAACCTGTTCAGATGGACGAATGAAATGGCATATGCAGACTACTATGAACGAGCTTTAACTAATGGTGTCCTGGGCATTCAAAGAGGAAATGAACCTGGGGTTATGATATACATGCTTCCATTAGCTCCCGGGTCATCAAAAGCAAGTGGGTATCATAAATGGGGTTCAAAGTTTAATGATTTCTGGTGCTGTTATGGAACAGGTTTGAATTTGAAATTTTAGTCTTTGCGGTTCATTATCACCATATAACATTCATTATTTGGGAACCTCTTATATGATTTGAAAATGTAATCTTGAATCTAGGAGCAATTTTTAGGAAGAATTTGGATTTTTTTCTTTCTGTGTGCGTAATATAACTCTTTGACCCATTATCTTTGTTTCTTATTTCAAATGGTTTCATCAGGGATCGAATCATTCTCGAAAATGGGTGATTCAATATACTTTGAAGAAACAGGAAACTTTTATGGGCTTTACATCATCCAGTACATATCAAGCTCACTTGACTGGAAGACTGGGAAGGTTTCTCTTACTCAGAAGGTGGAGCCTGCAGTGTCGTGGGATCCTCGACTTAGAGTGTCAGTGACAATCTCCTCAAAGAAGGTACTTTCTTAATGGACAGATTTATTTAAATACGATTTTTCCAGTTGAACTACCGTATTACTACTTTAATAATCAACAAGCGTAATTGGATTTATCGTCTACCATTCGTACGAGTTTACAACTCGCCATGAATCTGACCGAGTCACACCATAACTTGTGATTCACACTTCGAGTCAAACCTTTTCGAGTCTTATACGAGTTTGACGACTATGGATAAGTGTTTCTAGTTTCTACCTACACATTCTATGGAAATGTTTTTCAGTTGGTTTAAGTTCTATTAGTATGTATGATATTTGATGAATTAGTAATAGCACATGTGCATATCTGGTATTTAATCCTTTTGTTTCACTACAGCAAGGAACTTCATCCGCCTTGAATTTTAGAATACCATTTTGGACAACTTCAAATGCAAAAGCAGCACTAAATGGACAGAATATTTATATAACTCCTCCAGGTATGAATACATGACTCAAAATCTTCTATAAAAAAGAGATAAAGATTAAGATATGTGTAGCCTCCAGTAGAAAATTCACAAGCTCTGTTGACATAGGTACTTTCTTTTCTGTCTCAAAACAATGGAGCTCAAATGACAAAATTGATCTTGATCTGCCCATTACTCTTAGGCTGGAGCCTATTCAAGGTATCACCTCTTGATTTTATTTAGCAAATTGTTTTGCAATCCATCGATGTCATTGCTCATCAGTCTTTACTAAATGATTCTTTCAGATGATCGGCCCGAATATGCTTCACTCCAAGCAATTTTATATGGCCCATATCTGCTTGTTGGACTCACCATCGACGACTTCGACTTGAAACCTGACTCGACAAGTTCACTTTCAGATTGGATAATTCCAGTTCCAGCAGATTTCAATTCCCACTTGGTCTCTTTTTCCCAAGAATTTAATGGCTCAACTTTAGCCCTATCATACAACAGCGATACCATCGCAATGCAGGAATTCCCAGAACCTGGTTCAGAATCCTCTATTTTTGCAACCTTCAGACTTATATATACTGAACCCAATGACACCATTTCACAAGCAGTCATGTTAGAACCATATAGTCTTCCTGGTTCGGTTCTTCTACACCAAGGAAGAGAAGAAAGTGTCCAAATTGACAATTACTCTGACACCGGTAACTCAGTATTCTATTTAGTTTATGGTGATGATGGAAGTGTTCGTTTAGAGGCTCAAAGTGAGGAAGGTTGCTTTCTGTTCCATTCCGATGGAATAGTAAAGTTGAGATGTGATCCTGGTGGAGCCGACGACCAATTTTCAAAAGAAACAAGCTTCAGGGTTCACGATGGTATCAGTCATTACCATCCTATTAGCTTTGTGGCAAAAGGGTTGAGGAGAAATTTCCTTTTGCAACCATTATTTAGTTTGAGGGATGAACATTACACAGTGTACTTCAACATTAATTAATCCATAATTATGAAATTAAGTACTCGTATAAAATAGTTATCAAATATATATAATTTTCAGGTTATATAGATTCATCTTAAATGTGAAAGATGAATTCTTGATTGCCAATGAAAATTTCTACTCTTTCTCTATATTAAGATGGACATTTGCAATTTTGCATAGTATAGTTTAGTTATCGACTACTTTAATAAAAAAAAACATGGTTATTAGTTATTGATTAATTGAACTAATATTAAATTTATAATTTTTCTGCTTGTATTTTTTTTAACAGCAGTGATGATTGGACTCAGCGGCATTGCCTCTTCATCGTCCGGTAGAGATTGACCACGTCACCAGCACAGTCAATCTGAGGGCATGACTGGCGGTGGAAGTCCCACTACCGTTCTGGGGGAAACAAACTAAATGATGGAGAAAACTCTCATACCCCATCTCATTGGCAAGGTCTTCTCAATATGTATTTCAAAGGTGTGGAACCCGTGACCAACATTTGGCTGAAAGACATAAGAGGCATTAAATGTCCAGTTGGGCTAAATCCCAAGGACTGCTTGTATTAAATTGAACGACTTCTCTAACCACGAGAGAATAGACAATGATAGTTCCATAAAATAAAGTTGATAAAAGAGTTAAATGGTTTATAAAGTAGGCTTTCATAGTGAAATAACTCAATAAGATATAGGATCACATGACTTTATTTTTTTTTTTTTTTTTTTTTTTTTTTTTTTTTTTTTTTTTTTTTTTTTTTTTTTTTTTTTTTTTTTTTTTTTTTTTTTTTTTTTTTTTTTTTTTTTTTTTTTTTTTTTTTTTTTTTTTTTTTTTTTTTTTTTTTTTTTTTTTTTTTTTTTTTTTTTTTTTTTTTTTTTTTTTTTTTTTTTTTTTTTTTTTTTTTTTTTTTTTTTTTTTTTTTTTTTTTTTTTTTTTTTTTTTTTTTTTTTTTTTTTTTTTTTTTTTTTTTTTTTTTTTTTTTTTTTTTTTTTTTTTTTTTTTTTTTTTTTTTTTTTTTTTTTTTTTTTTTTTTTTTTTTTTTTTTTTTTTTTTTTTTTTTTTTTTTTTTTTTTTTTTTTTTTTTTTTTTTTTTTTTTTTTTTTTTTTTTTTTTTTTTTTTTTTTTTTTTTTTTTTTTTTTTTTTTTTTTTTTTTTTTTTTTTTTTTTTTTTTTTTTTTTTTTTTTTTTTTTTTTTTTTTTTTTTTTTTTTTTTTTTTTTTTTTTTTTTTTTTTTTTTTTTTTTTTTTTTTTTTTTTTTTTTTTTTTTTTTTTTTTTTTTTTTTTTTTTTTTTTTTTTTTTTTTTTTTTTTTTTTTTTTTTTTTTTTTTTTTTTTTTTTTTTTTTTTTTTTTTTTTTTTTTTTTTTTTTTTTTTTTTTTTTTTTTTTTTTTTTTTTTTTTTTTTTTTTTTTTTTTTTTTTTTTTTTTTTTTTTTTTTTTTTTTTTTTTTTTTTTTTTTTTTTTTTTTTTTTTTTTTTTTTTTTTTTTTTTTTTTTTTTTTTTTTTTTTTTTTTTTTTTTTTTTTTTTTTTTTTTTTTTTTTTTTTTTTTTTTTTTTTTGTTTTGTCGTGATTAATTGAGGTTAATTACTTTTGGGTTTATTTGCTTCTCTGTGGTTGTTTGTTTCAAGTTAACTTAGATTATCTTTCTTGTTGCATTAATTGCTAAAATGGATGATGATAATGCTAGAAACTATGATTATGAGTCTGATATGAGTTATGATAATGTGACTAAGATAAGTAAACTTGATGTGAGTCATCCTCTTCATTTACATCCTAATGATTCTGCTTCTCTGACTGTTGTCTCTATAAAACTCAAAGGTACTGAAAATTATAATGTTTGGTCTTGTGCAATGTTACTTGCTTTAGAAGGTAAAAATAAAACTGGTTTTATTGATGGTACTTGTAGAAGATCTAACACTGATGAGGTTTTAGGAAGACAATGGGATAGAGTAAATGCTGTTGTGCTAGGATGGATTCTTAATTCAATTTCAGAAGAGTTGTTTTTAGGACAAATTTTTTCTAAAAGAGCTTCACATGTTTGGGAAGAATTGAGAGAGACTTATGATAAAGTAGATGGAAGTGTTACTTTTAATTTGCATCATAAAATAAATTCATTATGTCAAAATGGTTCTTCTCTTGCTGAATATTATCATAAACTTAATGCCCTGTGGAAACAGTTTGATGCATTAGTTAAATTACCTAAGTGTACTTGTCATGCTGCTGATGATTTTAAGAAACATAATCAGTTGTTAAAACTAATGCAATTTTTAATGGGTCTTGATGATAGTTATATGCAAGTTAGAAGTAATATTTTGTCTAAAGATCCCTTACCTGATGTTAGGAATGCTTATGCTATTATTTCTAGTGAAGAGTCTCATAGGACTATTTCTGTTCATAATGGTTCTACATCTCAAAAGGTTCAGAATTCTGTGTTTAATTCTAATGTGTCTAATAACAAATCAGGTTATCAAAGAAATAGTTCTTCTAATAATTTTTATAAGTCCTCCACTTATGCTAGAACTAATGAAAATCAGTTTAGGAAAAATGGAGGTGGTTCTTCTGTGATCTGTGATAATTGTGGTTTTAATGGACATACTATTGATAAATGCTTTAAAATTATTGGATATCCACCAGATTTTGGTAAGAAAAGAAATAATCAAGGTTTTAAAGGAAAAGGTGTATCTAATAATGCTTCTGTTGACAAAACTTCTTCTATTCCTTCATCATCTTCTGGTTCTGTTACTGCTACTGCTTCTACTTCTACTGGTTTTTCTGATGAGCAGTTAGCTACTCTGATTACTCTTATCAAGAATAATTCTGATTCTGGGAAGGGAGTACATGCTAATATGGCAGGTACAATTGTTAACAATAGCAAGGTGTTTAATGACAATTTTGATAGGTTTTTCTGTTCAAATAGTTTAATGCATGATAAACTTGAAACTGATGGTAAAATTGTGGATTCTGGTGCTAATCAACATATGACATATACTGAAAAATTTCTTATTAATGTGGTTGATATTTCACATTTGAAAATTAAGGTTAGACATCCAAATGGTACAGAAACCTTTATCACAAAGATAGGAAACTTGCCTATAACTGAATATTTGATGTTATTTGATGTTTTAGTTGTTCCTGAATACTGTGTAACCTTGATTTCTGTTCATAAACTTGCTAGGGATAGCAAGTTAATTGTTGCCTTTGATGAACTTCATTGTTATATTCTGTCCCAGGTTTTGAGGGCAGGGAAACTGTTGGGGACTGGTAACCAAATTGGTGGTCTTTACTATTTTGATAAAAATCAAGGTAACAACATTAAATCTTGTATGACACAAGTAAACTGTTTTTTATCTAGATATACTTGGCATTGTAGACTTGGTCATCCTGGTGAACAAGTTTTAAATGTTTTAAAGAACAAGTTGTCTTTAGAAGAAAATAAAGATCATACTGTTTGTGAAGTATGTCAAAGAGCTAAGCAAATAAGAGATCCTTTCCCTCTTAGTGAACATAAAACTATGGGGTTGGGAGACATTGTTCATCTTGATGTTTGGGGACCATATAAAGTTGCTAGTAAGGAAGGATTTAAATACTTTCTTACTATTGTTGATGATTTTACAAGAGCTGTTTGGGTGTATTTACTTAAGAGTAAATCTGATGTTTGTGATTCTGTGTTTAATTTTTTCAACTTAATTAGAAATCAGTTTAAAATACATGTTAAGGTTTTTAGGAGTGACAATGGTGGTGAGTTTGTCAATCAAAAGTTTAGTAGTTTTTGTGATAAAAATGGTATTATACATCAGACTACTATTAGTTATACACCACAACAAAATGGTGTGGTTGAAAGAAAACATAGACACTTACTTAATGTTGCTAGGTCTCTTCTTTTCCAAGGGGGGTTACCCTTGAATATGTGGACTGAATGTATTTTAACTGCAACTTATTTGATTAACAGATTGCCTTCCTCTGTGCTAAATGGAAAGTCTCCTTATGATCTTGTCTATAATAAATCTCCTTCTCTGGTTCACTTAAGAACTTTTGGTTGTCTTGCTTATGCTACTGTTTTAAATAATAATGATAAGTTTGCTAGTAGATCTGAAAAGTGTATTTTACTTGGTTATTCTAATTTTAAAAAGGGTTATAAACTTTATAGTTTAGATAATAAACAAATTGTTTATTCAAGAGATGTTAAGTTTTTTGAAGAAATCTTTCCATTTAAACAAAAGGATTTTGAGAAATCTGGTAAGTTTTTTGAGAAAAACTTGAATCATGAAATTTTTTTTAACTTGGATAATCTTGACAACCAACCTGATGTACCCTATGATGATGGAGGAGAAACTGACACTTCAGGTAGGCATGGCAATTCCTTATTACACTCTGGCAGTACTCTAGAAATCATGAATGATTCAAGTCATTCTGGTTCTACTGCATCTACCAGTGATAATGATGGAGATGCAGCTCATGATGATAATTTTGTTGAACCTGAGGGTAATTATGAGCATGATGCTCATAATATTGATGATCAGGTTGATGGTCAAGAGCTTAGAAGATCTTCTAGGGTTTCTGTTTTTCCAGATAATAAGTATAAAGATTTTGTGGTTGGTAATTCTTTAAGCAATAAGTGTGTTAAGTATGGGATTGAAAAATATGTTACTTATTCTAATCTTTCTAAGATGAATAAATGTTTTGTTATCCAGTTAAACAAAAGTAGTGAGCCTTCTTCTTTTTATGAAGCTTCTAAATGTGATTATTGGAATGAGGCAATGAATTTAGAAATGGAAGCTTTGTATAGAAATGATACTTGGGATCTTGTTGATTTACCTGTTGGCAGAAAGCCTATAGGTTGTAAATGGGTATATAAAATAAAGTATAAATCAAATGGTGATATAGAGAGATACAAGGCTAGGTTAGTTGCCAAAGGTTACAGTCAAAAAGGGGGAGTTGATTATGAGGAAACTTTTTCTCCTGTTGTTAAGATTGTTACAGTTAGATGTTTAATTACTTTGGCTGTGCAAAATGATTGGCCCTTGTTTCAATTAGATGTTAATAATGCATTCTTATATGGTGATTTGTCTGAAGATGTTTATATGGATCTTCCTCCTGGATACTTTTCTGCTTCTGAAACTAGGGTTTGTAAGCTTAAAAAATCTCTCTATGGCCTTAAACAAGCTCCAAGGCAATGGAATGCAAAATTGACAAATACTTTGCTTGAGAATAAGTTTGTTCAAAGTCTTAGTGACTATTCTTTGTTTACCAAATCTGTTGATGGTTTGTTTATTGCTATCTTGGTTTATGTTGATGATATTATAATTACTGGAAATAATCTTGAAGAAATCAAGAAATTTAAAGATTTCTTGAAAACCAAGTTTTTAATAAAGGATCTTGGAAAGTTGAAGTATTTTTTAGGTATTGAGATACTTGATACTGATAATGGAGTTGTTTTAACTCAAAGAAAGTATTGTATGGACTTAGTTTCTGAGTTTGGTTTACTTGCTAGTAAGCCTCTTAATACACCAATGCAACCTAATGTTGCATTGACTGTGCAACCTACTGATAATGATGCTTTACTTACAAATATTACTGAGTATCAAAAACTCATTGGCAAATTGATTTATTTGACAACAACAAGGCCTGATATATCTTACACTGTACACTGTTTGAGCCAATTTATGCATTCTCCTCTTAAGTCACACTTGAAGATTGCCTTGAATATATCTTTGCGTGAACATAAATACTCGTATTATATATATATATATATATATATATATATATATATATATATATATATATATATATATATATATATATATATATATATATATATATATATATATATATATATATATATATATATATATATATATATATATATATATATATATATATATATATATATATATATATATATATATATATATATATATATATATATATATATATATATATATATATATATATATATATATATATATATATATATATATATATATATATATATATATATATATATATATATATATATATATATATATATATATATATATATATATATATATATATATATATATATATATATATATATATATATATATATATATATATATATATATATATATATATATATATATATATATATATATATATATATATATATATATATATATATATATATATATATATATATATATATATATATATATATATATATATATATATATATATATATATATATATATATATATATATATATATATATATATATATATATATATATATATATATATATATATATATATATATATATATATATATATATATATATATATATATATATATATATATATATATATATATATATATATATATATATATATATATATATATATATATATATATATATATATATATATATATATATATATATATATATATATATATATATATATATATATATATATATATATATATATATATATATATATATATATATATATATATATATATATATATATATATATATATATATATATATATATATATATATATATATATATATATATATATATATATATATATATATATATATATATATATATATATATATATATATATATATATATATATATATATATATATATATATATATATATATATATATATATATATATATATATATATATATATATATATATATATATATATATATATATATATATATATATATATATATATATATATATATATATATATATATATATATATATATATATATATATATATATATATATATATATATATATATATATATATATATATATATATATATATATATATATATATATATATATATATATATATATATATATATATATATATATATATATATATATATATATATATATATATATATATATATATATATATATATATATATATATATATATATATATATATATATATATATATATATATATATATATATATATATATATATATATATATATATATATATATATATATATATATATATATATATATATATATATATATATATATATATATATATATATATATATATATATATATATATATATATATATATATATATATATATATATATATATATATATATATATATATATATATATATATATATATATATATATATATATATATATATATATATATATATATATATATATATATATATATATATATATATATATATATATATATATATATATATATATATATATATATATATATATATATATATATATATATATATATATATATATATATATATATATATATATATATATATATATATATATATATATATATATATATATATATATATATATATATATATATATATATATATATATATATATATATTCTTAAATATATATAGATATATAAAAATATATATATATATATATATATAGTCTTAATCTGGAAAATATTATGTTGAGGGACTTATATTGTCAATTCTAGTAAGTTGTTTTGTAGGTATTGAAGTTTGATCAAGTTATGACAAGGTTGAAGAGTAGAAGGGTGCAAGCTGTAAAGTGTTGGAGTATAAATACTCACTTATGTCGATTTAGGGTTTGAGGACTCCATAAGAAACACACACATATTTCTGTTCATATTTTTCTCTCAATTATTTTGGTTTATTTTGTTTTGGTTATTGTAAAACTATTATCATCTAGATAATAGATCCTCGACAGATTTAGCTGGAGTGGATTTAAGTATTGTTATCGTTACCTGATTAAAATCAGGTTTGTTTGTTGATTAATGAATTGAGATTCGTTGTGTTTAAGAAGATTGTTTGATATTTAGATTTCATAGTGAAATAACTCAATAAGATATAGGATCACATGACACGAGGAAGTTCTTGTTTACGACCAACTTCGTAACTTAATGTCTATTTCATTCATAAAGTTTTATAAAATTTACATATATTGACCTTGATCTGCCTATAATTTTAGGAGGGACCCCATTCAAGGAGTCGTCTATAATGTTCATAGCGAATTGTTTTGCAACAATTGCACACATTGGTCATTAGACTTTAACACATGATTGTTTCAGATTGGTTCACCCCATGCTATGTAGCTAATATGGTCCATGTCTGGTCGTTCTTGTGAATTTAAGATTGATTTTTAACTAAATATTTACCGTATATATCAAAGTAGTAGAAACTTAAATACTATTCAAGTGCAGAAGTGCTACATGTATGGATATGTCATATGCTAGGATGTTACCAGACTAAAAAGTAAAGTATGGCCTGAAGAACTAATTAAGATAGACAATAAATGATGAAACTACTAGATATATGAAACTGAATGATGGGGCATTCATGGTGCATCTGATTTGGGATTCATGATATCTATGGCCCTTAAATGTGAACACTGATCTCACTGCTCATTGTATTGTAGGTCCAAGCACGGCCCACTAGCCCGGTGAAAAACCAATAAATTAATATTACTTGTATATTTATTTGCATTTTTTTTAATTTGAATTGTAAAATCGAATAATTAAACAGTTTTGTTATTTTGGAAGTAATATGAAATTCCACTTTTAAGTGAAACGAGTAGATTTGATTTGTTTAGAAGCCTACCAACAACTCATATCATTTGTTATGCGGTATGAATTACTTATTATCCTTAGCATTTGCTACTTGACTAGCTTGTCTTTCTTGTACTCGACTTTCGATGTATGACTTAGTTCACGAGTTGTAATCGAATCAAGTCAAGTTATCAAGCTTGAGGTCAACTCTACCCGAGATCAACAGTGCCTAAGCTCGGCTTACTAATTGATCCGCAACTGTCAAGACGACAAGTATTATATACGTTAACCAATCAAATCATGCGCGATATTTTTAGTAATATTTATACTTTAATATAATTGAAAACGTTTAAGTACATACTCCACTAATAATTTAAGATATATTATAATTCTACTAATATTAACATAAGTACATTAAAGAGATTAAGCAATAATACCATGACCTTATATTACATGATAATTATTATTATTATTATCATAAGTTCAAATCTCCCTCCTTTTATCGCACGGATAAAACGACGTCACATTAACGCACTGCTTAAAAACTTCCGTCAACATTAACGATAAACTTCCGGCGAATAATATGTTTCAAATGACTCATTTTTAACAATTCTTCAAAGGCTTCCCACACAAACAATCATTATTAACAAACGACGAAGCTTCCAGATGCTGAAACCACGAACCAGACGGAATCGCACCACACAAATGATTATGACTCAAATCCAAATGCCCGATATACGAAGCCGCTTCAATCGATTTCGGTATCGCTCCTTTCAATTTGTTATAACTCAAATCCATCACCGTGAAATAAGATCTCGGCCCAAACACATCAGGTATGTTTCCTTCAATTCGATTCCTACTTAAATTCAATATACTTATACTCGAATTCATTAACGAAGGCGGTAACGTACCAGATATGTTATTTCCGTCTAGATTCAATGTAGCTAAAACCGCCATTTTTCCTAACGATTCTGGTATTGAACCGGAAAACCGGTTCAATGACAAATCTAGATCTGATAACCTATAGATATAAGAAATTGTGTATGGAATATTTCCGTAAATTCGGTTTCCACTTAGTAATGCTCTGCTTAGCATTCTAAGCTTACCGAAGTTTATCGGAATCGTTCCGGATATCATATTGTTACGCAGATCTAAATGCATTAACGAAGTAAGATTCGTTATAGATCTCGGCATTCTGCCGGTTAGTCGGTTATCAGCTATATTGAGTACCGATAAACGGCTTAATTTACCGATATCGTACGGAATTTCGCCGGAAATTTTATTTCCGATGAGATCCAGAATACGAAGATAAGGTAAAGATGTGAGACATTTAGGGATTACACCGGAAATATCTTTCCAGTCAGCTATAATTATACTTGACAGCCTTCTCAGCTGGCAAATAGCTGGAGAGATGGTGCCGTTCATGTATCCGACTCGTTTCGATTTTTGGAAAATCGGATCTTCGGATTCTCCACGGAGGTTTATATCTGCGACCCGTTTTGTAGTCGGGTCGCAACTTATTCCGTACCATTTGTGACAACAATCACTGCCTTTCCATGTATTGAAGATTCCTAAATAAGGCTCGTGTAAGGCAGCTTTGAAGGCTAGTAAAGCTGCCCGGTCAGATGGTGGACAGGCGGTTACGCCATTTGTGACCAGCAAAATTAAAACAGTTGTTATTAACCATGAGTAGGTACTCATATCTTTCTTTTGTTTTGTATATATGTATCTATATTTATTTTTTTTGTGCCTACTTTGCACAGTGAAGTAGTGTGAGTTTGTTGGTTAGTTTGAGTGGAAAAATAGAAGTGGAGGGGGGGTTTAAATAGTGAGAATGATGGAGGTAAAATAGATAGGGAATCACGTGTGGTGTGTGAGGTAATGTGAACAGGTCAACGTGGGTGGTAGGGATAAGAATAGGATGTGAAGAATTATGAAGAGAGAGTGATTGAGTATGATAGGACGTTATGTTAGTATATCCAACCGCGTGTCATGTGCCTATCGAGGTCCTCCTGCTCGGCTAATAACAACGAAACTCATTAGAGACGGAGCATTGAGAAATTAGATGTACACAATCATACTTTTACTTACGTAACAATATGATCGATTACTGCAGATATTAGTTTTTCAACAATTTCAGATGAAAAAAACCCATGTTAGTATCAAACTAAACCTGTTTTTATTTATTTAAGAAATTACACATGCATATTGTCGATCCATTTGACATTTGGTTTATCAACCACAAGATTTATGACTGATTGGCGTATAATCGTGGACGAGATATCAGCTTTGTTTTTGTTAAATGTTGTAAAATGTAAATTACATACTTAAGAAACAAAAAGGTCTAAAAGAAATCATCAGATTGACATAACCATGCTAGCTAGCTTAATTTTCTTGTCAACTCAAACACATGCTACTGAAGTTTTTTAATATCTGAAGGCTAGTAATTACATACTAACATGTTTTTTGCCCAAGCCACAATGTGTTCTTATCTATGAACCTGAAGTAAAGTATATATTCAAGATCCTTCGATCGACTTGAGAGAAATGTCTGGTATACTACTTTAAGGAATCGCATTTACTACTGAAGGAGTGAAGGGAGGGGGGATCAGATTTTTAGTCATACACTTTGCGTACAGCTTGAGACCAAAAATACTAAACTTTTAATCTGATTAATAAAATTGTTTAGGAATGTATTGTTTTCAGAAAATTTAAGAAGTTAGCTCGTAATTAACCTAAACTAGTTGGCTGCCATATGTTTCCCATGTAGACATGCATGTAGTTAGTAATTAATTAATGTCGATCGACATGCTCATACACTAATTGAGGAACTGTTTCTTGCGTACATGTGTACATTTTGAGCACCTCAAATATATATAAAAAATTATTATACACACGTACTATAAAAATATTTTCTTGTCTGCGTTATCTACAATGAGGGCAGGGACTATTATTTACAGGTTGCTTTAATTAAAAAAAAAAAATGTATCTGACTGCACAATCTGTCCTCTTTCAACTAGATCAGCCAAAAATTCATACAAGTGTATGATGTGACTCATTTTATACGTATTGCTCACATTATTTTAGGCCATTTATGCTATATTTTATAGACATTCGTACCTTTATTTCGATGCTTTATGGTATGTACGATTGATTTCAGGTACGTAGCAGGTTCATGGAAGAAAATGGCCAAAAACAACTTAAGGAAAGATGAAATGATGTTCGTGGAAGTTACGGGTGAAAGATATGTGTAAAAAGGATGTTAAAATGAAGAATCCATGACTTTCAGCACTTAACTTTCGTTAGCGAAACCTTAACTGCCGTTAAGAGGAAGTTGAAATTACAAGCTCTTGCTAACGGGCGTTAGGGGTCAGACTAACGGCCGTTAGTAACTGAAGGACTGATGGTGTAACAAAATCCTGACGGGCGTTAGATGGAAGGACTAAAGTTGCAAGAAGAGGACAGTTAGCCCGTGTAACGGCTGTTAATCATCAGTAACGGCCGTTAGTTGCTGATTACATATAAAAACATGCTTTGGACGGATTTTGCATACTTTTTCTTGATCACTTTTTCTCTCCAACCGATTTTAGGGTTTTCCAAGGCATATTTTCACCCCATTGATCATCTTTGAAGACCTAAATCTCGATTGGATTCATCTCATCGTTTCGTTTACGATTCTAGCACTTTGTTAGATTAATTTCTTCATTCGGTACAATATGATTTCAATAATTATCGATTGTTTTCATTATTTCATTATGAGTAGCTAATCGTTTCATCATCTACTGAGATGAAACGAGACATTATGTGACGGTTGCACTATTTTATTAATTCAAAGTTGATTTCAATTATCGTTGTGTCGCGATCTTGATGATTTGATTCTTTATTAACTATTATTGTGATATTTATCATATATATGTTCTTCGTTAGTGGTACTAGTTGAGTATATATGTGATTTCAATTGTTTATCTTTAAATAATTGTCGATAGTTCATGGTATGATAGTGAATGTTATTTTAATTAAAGGAATCAATTTGTCAACGTGTTAATTAACGGTTGGTGGTACCACGTTTTCGTCACATAGATACAATTGTTAATTCGGTAATCAAACAAACTAGTTGGTTAGGGAAATTGTTTTAAGCATTTGGTGGTACCGGCTTTTACAAATGAACTGATTAATTAGGTGATTTAAATGATTTTATAAACGTTGGTGGTACCAGTTTGTGTCTTTATTTGGTCACGATTATCTTTGTCAACTTAATTGGATTTGAGCTTAATTATGTGCAACCCGAACTGTTGTCGAGTGGATTCGAGGTAGATGACCTTTAATCTTTCTGTTTAAAACAAAAACTCTTTTCGATTAATTCCTCGGAATTACTAACTTGATTTCATTTCTGCTAACTAACTTTCAAAAGCAACGTGACAATACGGTCACAAAACCCCCCATTTACTTTGAATTGCATTATTTGAACAACTTCTCTAACAATAGTCCTTGTGTTCGATCTCGGATTTACCAAGTTAACTATATTGCATACGAACGGGTCCACTGCCCGCAAGTGTGTAGTAGTCAGTCGCTAGGTGATTCGTGTTATAAATTTTAAGACTCGATTTCACACATCAAGTTTTTGGCGCCGCTGCCGGGGACTGTTGTGCTAGAGGTTGTTTAAGTTTTGTGATTCGATCCTTTCTTGTATTCATTTACGAGAAAGTTACTTGCTTTCTTAGGTTAGCGTAATTTAGTGTTAATTTTTTTTATTTAGTTTTAGTCCATTTTATTATTTAGTTTTTGTTTTCCATCTGTACTTTTCACGGGTTTGTCTAGTGTCTGTTTTGCAGTATTAGCGTCACCAATGGCCGATCAAAACTATGAGTTGGAGGCGGAATATTCTGACGAGATTCGGTACTTTAAGCAATTATCCAACGAAACTTGCTATGAAGCATGGTTAAGGATTAGAGAAGTAGTTGATAAATTAGGCGTGGAGGGACTTTCTGTTTGTGAAATTGTTACATTTTATTTGCGTGGGCTAGATGACAAAACATACGAAATTCTAAGCTAGGAATTCTTAGGGATGAATACGGACGGAGTATTTGATTATTTGGAAGAATTTGTTCAATCTGAGGAATTGATGTATTTGCCCAAAAATAAAGCAATATGGCAAGAAGTGTATGAGAGTTCAGAAGAGAACGACACAGCGGAAGCTTATGATCACTTCGAAAATGAATCACAAACCCAACCTCCTGAAGGCCAAAAATATCCAGAGATACAGGATTCCATTCAAATCCTGAACACCGACGCGATGGAGGAACCACATTTGTCTCTTTCGCAATCTGACTTTGGTGAAGTGATAATGGAAGAGTTAAGCTTTAAAGAAGAATTTATGGAACTGGGCGATGGTGTGAGTAAGATAGTAGCACAAGAGCCAAAATCACATTCACAACCTTTCATGGGAGTTGATTTGAAAGAAGATGATTATCAATTAACTCCTTCAGAACCAAATGAAGTATTAGTCATTAGAAATGAGTCGGTGATTGAAGTTGTTGATTTGGAGATTTGTTCCTCCCTTCTTGGTAAGGTATGTGATGTTTCTTATGATGATACAAATGTTGCTAACTATATCTTGCAGGACTTGGAGAATAAATTCAAAATCGCCTTGGATGAAGATGCAGTTGTTGGTCCGACAAGGATGATTAAGCTTGTGCACACCAAAATGGATGTACTACCCACAATTCAAGCATGTATTAAACTGGTGAGCAAAAAGAGGAAGCTAGAGGAAGCATCGGCTACTTTCCTCGTTGATAAGTGCTTAATTGTCTCTAAAAATAGACGTATTTACACTTCAGGTAACCCAGTATTGCTTGATAATAATAAATGGATGAACTGGGTAGAATTCATGGATTTAAAAATAGATATTATAGATCATGTGAGGAGAGATTTTGAAAAGGTGAATTTTAAGGAATGGGTAATGATAAAAGTTAAGCTCATGAATTTTTCACCTTACTCGTGTAGGCCACCAGACTTTTTATGTCTAGGTGATGTTAACAATTGGATTCTAACGAAGGTGAAAGGTAACTATATTTCTCCATTTAAGGGTAAACCGCCTAACACTTTAAGTGTGGGGGCGTCAAATACCCTAACATGATATATCATTTACATGATAATCAAAGCGACAATCATCATTAACCAATACGCCTAACATGATATATCATTTACATGATAATCAAAGCGACAATCATCATTAACCAATACGCCTAACATGATATATCATTTACATGATAATCAAAGCGACAATCATCATTAACCAATACGCCTAACATGATATATCATTTACATGATAATCAAAGCGACAATCATCATTAACCAATACGCCTAACATGATATATCATTTACATGATAATCAAAGCGACAATCATCATTAACCAATACGCCTAACATGATATATCATTTACATGATAATCAAAGCGACAATCATCATTAACCAATACGCCTAACATGATATATCATTTACATGATAATCAAAGCGACAATCATCATTAACCAATACGCCTAACATGATATATCATTTACATGATAATCAAAGCGACAATCATCATTAACCAATACGCCTAACATGATATATCATTTACATGATAATCAAAGCGACAATCATCATTAACCAATACGCCTAACATGATATATCATTTACATGATAATCAAAGCGACAATCATCATTAACCAATACGCCTAACATGATATATCATTTACATGATAATCAAAGCGACAATCATCATTAACCAATACGCCTAACATGATATATCATTTACATGATAATCAAAGCGACAATCATCATTAACCAATACGCCTAACATGATATATCATTTACATGATAATCAAAGCGACAATCATCATTAACCAATACGCCTAACATGATATATCATTTACATGATAATCAAAGCGACAATCATCATTAACCAATACGCCTAACATGATATATCATTTACATGATAATCAAAGCGACAATCATCATTAACCAATACGCCTAACATGATATATCATTTACATGATAATCAAAGCGACAATCATCATTAACCAATACGCCTAACATGATATATCATTTACATGATAATCAAAGCGACAATCATCATTAACCAATACGCCTAACATGATATATCATTTACATGATAATCAAAGCGACAATCATCATTAACCAATACGCCTAACATGATATATCATTTACATGATAATCAAAGCGACAATCATCATTAACCAATACGCCTAACATGATATATCATTTACATGATAATCAAAGCGACAATCATCATTAACCAATACGCCTAACATGATATATCATTTACATGATAATCAAAGCGACAATCATCATTAACCAATACGCCTAACATGATATATCATTTACATGATAATCAAAGCGACAATCATCATTAACCAATACGCCTAACATGATATATCATTTACATGATAATCAAAGCGACAATCATCATTAACCAATACGCCTAACATGATATATCATTTACATGATAATCAAAGCGACAATCATCATTAACCAATACGCCTAACATGATATATCATTTACATGATAATCAAAGCGACAATCATCATTAACCAATACGCCTAACATGATATATCATTTACATGATAATCAAAGCGACAATCATCATTAACCAATACGCCTAACATGATATATCATTTACATGATAATCAAAGCGACAATCATCATTAACCAATACGCCTAACATGATATATCATTTACATGATAATCAAAGCGACAATCATCATTAACCAATACGCCTAACATGATATATCATTTACATGATAATCAAAGCGACAATCATCATTAACCAATACGCCTAACATGATATATCATTTACATGATAATCAAAGCGACAATCATCATTAACCAATACGCCTAACATGATATATCATTTACATGATAATCAAAGCGACAATCATCATTAACCAATACGCCTAACATGATATATCATTTACATGATAATCAAAGCGACAATCATCATTAACCAATACGCCTAACATGATATATCATTTACATGATAATCAAAGCGACAATCATCATTAACCAATACGCCTAACATGATATATCATTTACATGATAATCAAAGCGACAATCATCATTAACCAATACGCCTAACATGATATATCATTTACATGATAATCAAAGCGACAATCATCATTAACCAATACGCCTAACATGATATATCATTTACATGATAATCAAAGCGACAATCATCATTAACCAATACGCCTAACATGATATATCATTTACATGATAATCAAAGCGACAATCATCATTAACCAATACGCCTAACATGATATATCATTTACATGATAATCAAAGCGACAATCATCATTAACCAATACGCCTAACATGATATATCATTTACATGATAATCAAAGCGACAATCATCATTAACCAATACGCCTAACATGATATATCATTTACATGATAATCAAAGCGACAATCATCATTAACCAATACGCCTAACATGATATATCATTTACATGATAATCAAAGCGACAATCATCATTAACCAATACGCCTAACATGATATATCATTTACATGATAATCAAAGCGACAATCATCATTAACCAATACGCCTAACATGATATATCATTTACATGATAATCAAAGCGACAATCATCATTAACCAATACGCCTAACATGATATATCATTTACATGATAATCAAAGCGACAATCATCATTAACCAATACGCCTAACATGATATATCATTTACATGATAATCAAAGCGACATTAAACCACAAGTAATCATATCAACAATCAACAAATAAACAATTAACATCTCGGTCCATATCATAACAAGTGAATCAACCAACAATTACGATGCACATACACTTCTTATAATTCTACTTTAAAGGAATCATCGATGCTTATATATAGGGTCGCCCGCAGCCTTCCCACCACATCTACTATTCATAAGAACTAATAAGTTCGTAAGTATATGCCAAACGAACTTTAAGTTCGTAAGAACTAATAAGTTCGTAAGTATATGCCAAACGAACTTTAAGTTCGTAAGAACTAATAAGTTCGTAAGTATATGCCAAACGAACTTTAAGTTCGTAAGAACTAATAAGTTCGTAAGTATATGCCAAACGAACTTTAAGTTCGTAAGAACTAATAAGTTCGTAAGTATATGCCAAACGAACTTTAAGTTCGTAAGAACTAATAAGTTCGTAAGTATATGCCAAACGAACTTTAAGTTCGTAAGAACTAATAAGTTCGTAAGTATATGCCAAACGAACTTTAAGTTCGTAAGAACTAATAAGTTCGTAAGTATATGCCAAACGAACTTTAAGTTCGTAAGAACTAATAAGTTCGTAAGTATATGCCAAACGAACTTTAAGTTCGTAAGAACTAATAAGTTCGTAAGTATATGCCAAACGAACTTTAAGTTCGTAAGAACTAATAAGTTCGTAAGTATATGCCAAACGAACTTTAAGTTCGTAAGAACTAATAAGTTCGTAAGTATATGCCAAACGAACTTTAAGTTCGTAAGAACTAATAAGTTCGTAAGTATATGCCAAACGAACTTTAAGTTCGTAAGAACTAATAAGTTCGTAAGTATATGCCAAACGAACTTTAAGTTCGTAAGAACTAATAAGTTCGTAAGTATATGCCAAACGAACTTTAAGTTCGTAAGAACTAATAAGTTCGTAAGTATATGCCAAACGAACTTTAAGTTCGTAAGAACTAATAAGTTCGTAAGTATATGCCAAACGAACTTTAAGTTCGTAAGAACTAATAAGTTCGTAAGTATATGCCAAACGAACTTTAAGTTCGTAAGAACTAATAAGTTCGTAAGTATATGCCAAACGAACTTTAAGTTCGTAAGAACTAATAAGTTCGTAAGTATATGCCAAACGAACTTTAAGTTCGTAAGAACTAATAAGTTCGTAAGTATATGCCAAACGAACTTTAAGTTCGTAAGAACTAATAAGTTCGTAAGTATATGCCAAACGAACTTTAAGTTCGTAAGAACTAATAAGTTCGTAAGTATATGCCAAACGAACTTTAAGTTCGTAAGAACTAATAAGTTCGTAAGTATATGCCAAACGAACTTTAAGTTCGTAAGAACTAATAAGTTCGTAAGTATATGCCAAACGAACTTTAAGTTCGTAAGAACTAATAAGTTCGTAAGTATATGCCAAACGAACTTTAAGTTCGTAAGAACTAATAAGTTCGTAAGTATATGCCAAACGAACTTTAAGTTCGTAAGTATATGCCAAACGAACTTTAAGTTCGTAAGAACTAATAAGTTCGTAAGTATATGCCAAACGAACTTTAAGTTCGTAAGAACTAATAAGTTCGTAAGTATATGCCAAACGAACTTTAAGTTCGTAAGAACTAATAAGTTCGTATGGCCCAGCACAGTTTGTACGAGTTTGACAGCCCAGCCCATGTTCAGCCTATAAATGGAGATCTTAGGTTTAGGTCGTTCAGTTTCACCTTACGAACTTAGATTTATCTTCGTTCTGTTTCACCTTACGAACTTAGATTTATCTTCGTTCTGTTTCACCTTACGAACTTAGATTTATCTTCGTTCTGTTTCACCTTACGAACTTAGATTTATCTTCGTTCTGTTTCACCTTACGAACTTAGATTTATCTTCGTTCTGTTTCACCTTACGAACTTAGAACTTCTTACGAACTTAGATTTATCTTCGTTTGTAGTTCTATCTTCGTTCCAACCTTATCTTCGTTTGTAGTTCTATCTTCGTTCCAACCTTATCTTCGTTTGTAGTTCTATCTTCGTTCCAACCTTATCTTCGTTTGTAGTTCTATCTTCGTTCCAACCTTATCTTCGTTTGTAGTTCTATCTTCGTTCCAACCTTATCTTCGTTTGTAGTTCTATCTTCGTTCCAACCTTATCTTCGTTTGATCATTTATCTTCGTTCTGTTTCACCTTACGAACTTAGAACTTCTTACGAACTTAGATTTATCTTCGTTCTGTTTCACCTTACGAACTTAGATTTATCTTCGTTTGTTTCACCTTACGAACTTAGATTTATCTTCGTTTGTTTCACCTTACGAACTTAGATTTATCTTCGTTTGTTTCACCTTACGAACTTAGATTTATCTTCGTTTGTTTCACCTTACGAACTTAGATTTATCTTCGTTTGTTTCCCTTACGAACTTAGATTTATCTTCGTTCTGTTTCACCTTACGAACTTAGATTTATCTTCGTTGTTTCACCTTACGAACTTAGATTTATCTTCGTTTGATATTCTATCTTCGTTCGTTTCACCTTACGAACTTAGATTATCTTCGTTCTGTTTCACCTTACGAACTTAGATTTATCTTCGTTTGTAGTTCTATCTTCGTTCCAACCTTATCTTCGTTTGTAGTTCTATCTTCGTTCCAACCTTATCTTCGTTTGTAGTTCTATCTTCGTTCCAACCTTATCTTCGTTTGTAGTTCTATCTTCGTTCCAACCTTATCTTCGTTTGTAGTTCTATCTTCGTTCCAACCTTATCTTCGTTTGTAGTTCTATCTTCGTTCCAACCTTATCTTCGTTTGTAGTTCTATCTTCGTTCCAACCTTATCTTCGTTTGTAGTTCTATCTTCGTTCCAACCTTATCTTCGTTTGTAGTTCTATCTTCGTTCCAACCTTATCTTCGTTTGTAGTTCTATCTTCGTTCCAACCTTATCTTCGTTTGATCATTTATCTTCGTTCTGTTTCACCTTACGAACTTAGATTTATCTTCGTTTGTAGTTCTATCTTCGTTCCAACCTTATCTTCGTTTGTAGTTCTATCTTCGTTCCAACCTTATCTTCGTTTGTAGTTCTATCTTCGTTCCAACCTTATCTTCGTTTGTAGTTCTATCTTCGTTCCAACCTTATCTTCGTTTGATCATTTATCTTCGTTCTGTTTCACCTTACGAACTTAGAACTTCGTTCAGTTTCACCTTACGAACTTAGATTTATCTTCGTTTGTAGTTCTATCTTCGTTCCAACCTTATCTTCGTTTGATCATTTATCTTCGTTCCTTTAAGGTTTTTGCTATATTAGCTCATGGCTTCCACATCGTCTGTCAACAGTGCTGTTGCACAATATCTGAATTCTCTGGTTTATCATGATCATCTAGTCGGAAGGACCAATTCTCCACCGAAGTTAGTTTCATTAGCTGACTTTTGGGCGTGGAGAGGTCGATTTGAGGATTTTATTCAAAGAGAAGACTTGAATATGTGGATTATGATTACTGAAGGATATGAGTGGCCTACTCTTACAGTCAATGGCGTTACTTCGACATACAAGATGGCAGAATTAAAAGGAGAAGAAAAGACTGCATATGCAATCGAAGTAAAGGCTCTTTCGACTCTTCGGATGTGCATTCCACAAGAGTTAGTGCATTTGTTTCCCAAACAAGAATACAAAACTTCAAAGCAGCTGTTCGATGCTATTGAAGCACATTGTGAAGGAGATCCACTACTGAAGAAAAACAGAATTAAAATGCTTAAGAAACAATTTGACTGTTTCAACGCTACCAAGAACGAACAAGTTGAAGATCTTATTCTGAGATATCAACATCTGCTTGCCGAGTTAGCGTATTTTGATCTTAAGTATTCTCCAATTGAAATTGTGGATAAATTCTTGGATGGTTTACCGAAGGCCTATAAAGAGTTTTGTCATGGACTACAAGAAAGAGATGATTATGCATCTTTGCGTATAGATGGAGTTATATCTACTCTTAGGAACAGAGTGATGAAAGACAAAGCAAAGGATCTCCAAGATAATTACACTCAAGATCCTTCTCTGTATCATGCCACCATGAAGAACCCAACAGCTGATGTAAATGCATTCTTTTCGGGAGTTGGTAGTTCTGGTACAACAGAGAATACTGATGGAGATGATTTTGTTGGTTTCATTGCTTCGGATGCTGGGAACAAAGGTAAGAAGACTGCTGAAGGTGTAAAGACTGGAAGTTTAAAGTTCGGTAACATTACATCTTCTGCTGCTGGTTACAAGTCCATGCCAATGGATATGAAATCAGCTGAGGGTCGGATGAATGTCTTTGCTGCAATGTGTGCTGCTCATGAAGCGTTTGTTGTAGGAAGAATCACAGATCCTGCACTCATAGATGAAGATTATGACCAAATTGATCCAGATGATGTTGAAGAGATGGACCTAAAATGGCAATTGGCTATGATCACAAGAAGAGTGCAGAAATTCATGAAAAGGACAGGACGACCTCTTACTGGAGGCACTCAGGGCTTTGACAAGTCAAAGGTTAAGTGTTACAACTGTGATGGATTTGGACACTTCGCTAGAAGAGTGTCAACGACCAAAGAGGGATGTCAATACTACCCCTACGCGACAAGACAGAAGTGGTAATCATCCATATAATCAGAATGCAAATAGAGCACTTGTGTTGACTGAAGATACTGCTGCAAATGACAAGGCCATCGTAGCTGTTCAATCTGATGGTTCTTATGTCTGGAATCTTCCACAGGACGAGGCCAATAATGCTTATTTGGCTGAAATTGTTGATGATATGGCTCATATTGTGGACTCTCCTGATGACTTTCTTGACACCACAGTTTACCATAATGATGAGCATTTGTATGAAAATGTTCAAAGTTCGAAAGTGGAAAGTTCTGCTGAGGGTGTTTATGATACTGATTCCGAATCTGAAGATGAGTTCGAAGATGATAAGAACCAAGAGGAAGTGAAAGCTACTGCAGAGGTAAAAGCTACTGAAGTTAATGAAGATTCTGCTGCTGGTTACAAGTCCATGCCAATGGATATGAAATCAGCTGAGGGTCGGATGAATGTCTTTGCTGCAATGTGTGCTGCTCATGAAGCGTTTGTTGTAGGAAGAATCACAGATCCTGCACTCATAGATGAAGATTATGACCAAATTGATCCAGATGATGTTGAAGAGATGGACCTAAAATGGCAATTGGCTATGATCACAAGAAGAGTGCAGAAATTCATGAAAAGGACAGGACGACCTCTTACTGGAGGCACTCAGGGCTTTGACAAGTCAAAGGTTAAGTGTTACAACTGTGATGGATTTGGACACTTCGCTAAAGAGTGTCAACGACCAAAGAGGGATGTCAATACTACCCCTACGCGACAAGACAGAAGTGGTAATCGTCCATATAATCAGAATGCAAATAGAGCACTTGTGTTGACTGAAGATACTGCTGCAAATGACAAGGCCATCGTAGCTGTTCAATCTGATGGTTCTTATGTCTGGAATCTTCCACAGGACGAGGCCAATAATGCTTATTTGGCTGAAATTGTTGATGATATGGCTCATATTGTGGACTCTCCTGATGACTTTCTTGACACCACAGTTTACCATAATGATGAGCATTTGTATGAAAATGTTCAAAGTTCGAAAGTGGAAAGTTCTGCTGAGGGTGTTTATGATACTGATTCCGAATCTGAAGATGAGTTCGAAGATGATAAGAACCAAGAGGAAGTGAAAGCTACTGCAGAGGTAAAAGCTACTGAAGTTAATGAAGATTCTGCTGCTGAAAAGGTCGAGAAGACAATTAAAGAGCAGATGAAAGATTTTGAGATTCCTGAAGGGATGACTGTAGATGACTTTGTTGCCTACATGGCCGATTGTAAAGAAGCTGACCAACAGGTATCTTATTCCTTACATACTATTGTTCATGTTTGTAAAATTGTGAATAAAATGTATGATGAAATTGAATCGAAGAATAATCAAATTAGGAATTTAGAATCTATTGTTAATGCTGCACAATCAGAGAGAGATAGGCTAATTAAAAAGGATTTAACAGTCAATGATAAAGAAAGATTTTTTAAGGAAAAGATTAAGTCCTTAGAGTCTGATCTAAGTGCAATGAAGGACAAAGTCAAACAGTCGGTAGCTGTAGAAAGAGTAGGTGGTGAAGCTTACTCGTTGTTAGCAAAGAAGTGTGCCACTATCGAAAAAGAACTAGCTGATGCTAAGATAGAGATTTTGGATTTAAATGCTAAATTAGATTCTGCTAGGCATTCTGAACTGTTAATGCATATGAACAAATTTGAGGATTCTTCCACTAAGAGTCTAGACCCAGTTAAGATCTCTTATAACGATGTTCCTCCACCTTTCAACAACAATTATACCTCCGTTGAACCCAACATTCCTGAAGTTCTACTTCAATCTAGTACTGAAGCTAGTAAACCAAAAGACTCAATTCCCGAAGCCAAGTTGTCTAAGGAAACAAAAGAGTCTGTAGGAGGTTCTTCTCAACCTAAAAAGGAACAGAAATTGAAAGGTATTGTTCAAAATAAGTCTAATTCTTTTGGTCAGAAAGATAGTGTTACACACTTTACTCTTCACAAGAGTCATAGGGTATATACTGAGTTAGAATTCCCTTTAGAATCTATTGACCCTAAAAGGATTGATAAAGTCTGGGATGTGACTTTGTTGCCTACATGGCCGATTGTAAAGAAGCTGACCAACAGGTATCTTATTCCTTACATACTATTGTTCATGTTTGTAAAATTGTGAATAAAATGTATGATGAAATTGAATCGAAGAATAATCAAATTAGGAATTTAGAATCTATTGACCCTAAAAGGATTGATAAAGTCTGGGATGTGACTGTTGAGGACATGAAGAAATTAAGTCAGTCACGTCTCACTCCTTTGGCTAGGCAGACTAAAACTAGAAAATCTGAGGATAGATCAGCTGTTGATGAAGTAGCTACTAGGACTTTGAAGCAAATCCTTATGCCTGCACTTAAGAAGTCTCCAATTATAGGTAAGGATGAAATAGTTGATGCTAGAAAATCTAGGAATTCACCAACTAAACGTAACTTTGATGACAGTAGAAAAACGAGTAAGGCAGTGGACACTAGGACTAAAATTGAATCTGTAGGTACCGATAAAAAGGTAGATACAAAGAATAAGGTCAAGGTCCTTTCTTGTTTTGCGTGTCATGAAAAAGGTCATGTTTACAGTGTATGTCCCAACAGACCTCGGAGATCAGGTTCTCCGTCGAAGGGTTCTACCTCGGAAGACAAAAAGGGGTTGGGTAATGATAAAAAGGTTGATGAGTCACAAGTTGCATCTTCTTCAAAAACGTTTACTATACCTCAACGACGTGAATCTCCATTGAAAGTTTCATCTGGAAATGTTCATAGGAATTCAAATCAAAAGAGGATTGTATCATTTCAATCTAGGAGTATATCACCTAGAGAAGATAGATTCATGAACCATGGTCGTAACTCATATTATGACAAAATTCACTCAAGTGTTCGACCTTCTTTTGGCCCTCATTCTCCTAGAACTTCTCCAACGAGAGGTCCGAAGACTTCTCCAGTGAGAAGACAAGATGAGAAACGTGTTCCATCCAAGGCTTCTAGCAATGGATATTGGACTGAACTTCTTCTCAAGGATGAGAAGGGACGACCCAAACCAATGAAGGTTTGGGTCCCACACGAAAACTAACTTATCTCATTTTATGTGCAGGGAGTTCCTAGGAAACCAATTCATTTGTGGTACCTTGACAGTGGATGCTCCAGGCACATGACAGGGGACAAGAAGCTTTTGTCCAATTATGTTGATATACATGGGTCATATGTTAGTTTTGCTGGATCCAAGGGCGGTAACATCACCGGTCAAGGAGATGTCGTCAATGGACAACTTACTCTAGAACGAGTAAACTTTGTGGAACAACTTACTCATAATCTTATGAGTGTCTCACAGATCTGTGACAAAGGCAACAATGTTCATTTCACAGAAAAGGAGGCATTCATCTTGAAGCCGGGTTTTGTTATTCCTGAAGAATGGATTATGCTCAGAGCTCCTAGGAAGAGAGACATCTATGGTTTAGTTTTAGGTGTTGATAATCCAAAGGAGTCCCTTTGTTTGTTGAGCAAGGCCAATGAGTCGGAATCTCTCTTATGGCATCGAAGAATGGGACATATCAACTTTCGGAAGATGAATGAACTTGTCAGTCTTGAATTAGTTGAAGGTGTTCCGGTAAAGAAGTTTGGGATGGAAGATAAATGTGTACCGTGTTTGAAAGGGAAGCAACATAAGAATCCCCATAAATCAAAGGTGCAAAATTCTATATCCAAACCATTCGAGTTACTTCATATGGATCTCTTTGGTCCTGTGAACATAAGAAGCATTGGAGGGATGTCTTACTGTTTGGTGATCACTGATGATTACTCAAGATTCTCATGGGTATTCTTTTTGAAGACCAAGGATGAGACTGCTGCTCGATTTATGGATTTCATTAAACAAGTCGAGAATGTCCATGAGATTAAAGTGAAGAGAATCAGGAGTGACAATGGCACTGAGTTCAAGAATAATACTATTACTGCATTTTGCTTGACCAAAGGAATTCAACATCAATTCAGTGCACCTTATGAGCCACAACAGAATGGAGTAGCTGAAAGGAAGAACAGGACATTGATAGAAACAGCCAGGACGATGCTTGCTGATTCAGGGCTTCCTATTACTTTCTGGGGAGAGGCGGTGAATACAGCTTGCCACATTTTGAATCGGGTTTTAACAGTTAAACGGTTTAAGAAGACTTGTTATGAGCTGTTGCACAACAAAAAGCCCAATTTGCAGAATGTTGAGCCGTTTGGTGTTCCGTGTACTTTTCTGAAAGTTCTTCCTCAAGGGAAATTTGATCCTAAATCTGAGGAGGGATTCTTTTTAGGTTATGTGCCAAGTACACCGATTCGGCGTGTGTACAATCAGAAAACTGGCAAAGTCGATTTTGGTACAAATGTCGTAATTGTCAGTCATAAACCTGCTGTGCACATTGGTCCTGCTAATAACTTCGATTATGATGGTGTTTTCACTTCTTTTCGTGGTCCTGTTTCTTTTACAGGTGTTCTGATTGTGGAAGATGTAGTTACTCTACATGATCCAATTGATGGTGGGCCGGTTCCAGTTTCCACTCCTGTTTCCTCACCATTCGTTGAGCCTGCTTCTAAATCTGGTGAATCAAGTGGGACCAAAGAAGCAGACTCTACTTTAGATACTGCTCCTAAAAATCTTACTGATCCTTTACATATACCGCTACCTGATGATCCTTTCTATGATACTGATGACACGGAAGGTGAAAATCAGGAAGAGCCTAAAACTCCGGAACATCATGTGCAGACAAACTTGGGAAGTGATCTTACGGTCGATAAGGTTCCTCAGACAAGAGTCAACAAGGATCATCCAGTAGATCAAATTATTGGTGATGCCTCTGCCTCTACTCGCACGAGGAATCAGCATAAGAAAATGTCAAGTATGTTTGCTGAGGTTAAGGATACTGGGGCGATTACTTGGTACTTGTACTATTGCTTCATCTCTCAGGTTGAGCCTAAGAATGTTGGTATGGCTCTTAAAGATCCGTCATGGGTTGAGGCGATGCAAGAAGAATTGGCTCAGTTTCGGAAGCTTGATGTATGGAAGTTAGTTGACTTACCTCTTGGTGAATCTCCTTTGTCTACGCGATGGGTTTTTCGTTGTAAAAAGGATGACAAAGGTGTTGTCACTCGCAATAAGGCTCGGTTGGTAGTTAGAGGATTTGAGCAACAAGAAGGTTTTGATTACGATGAGACTTTTGCACCTGTAGCTAGACTAGAAGCTATTCGATTATTTCTGGCATTTGCTAGCTATCAAGGTATAAAGGTGTATCAACTTGACGTAAAGAGTGCGTTTTTGTATGGAGAAATTAGAGAAGAAGTGTATGTAGATCAACCTCAGGGGTTTGAGGATCCAGATTTTCCCAATAGAGTATATCGTCTTGATAAGGCTCTATATGGTTTACATCAGGCTCCTCGATCATGGTATGAAAAACTGTCTACTCATTTGCATGAAAATGGTTTTACTCGAGGTTCTATTGACAGCACGTTGTTCATCAAATGGAAAGGGAAGGACTACTTGCTTGTACAGGTTTACGTTGATGATATCATTTTTGGTTCATCTGATAAGACCATGTGCAAGGAGTTTGAGCAGAGCATGAAGGCTAAGTTCAAAATGAGTGCTATGGGGGAATTAACCTTCTTCCTTGGATTACAGGTGGATCAACTGAAGGATGGGTTCTTTATTCATCAGAGCAAGTATGTTCAGGATCTTCTCACAAGGTTTCGAATGACCGATGCTAAAGATGCAATTACTCCCATTCAGACTAATCATGGGCTGTGTCCTGATAAGACTAATGATCCAGAAGTCGATGCAACTCAATATCGGGCTATTATTGGTTCCTTGATGTATCTGACGGCTTCACGTCCAGACATTACCTTTGCTGTTTGCATGTGTGCTAGATATCAGGCTAATCCGAAAGAGTCACATATGAAAGCTGCGAAAAGGATTCTTCGTTATGTGAAGGCCAAACCTCGTCTAGGGCTTTGGTATCCCATGCATGGTTCCTTTGAATTCAAAGCTTATACTGATTCGGATTATGGTGGCTGCAGTTCGGATAGGAAATCAACGTCAGGTGGATGTCAACTTGAGGAAGGAGAATTTGTTCCTGAACCGGATATGGATATATTCAAGAAACCTTATGGGTTTGATGATGTTTGGGACTCAATTCTTGGCGATCCATCTACAGAAGAAAGAAAAGCATTGGAGTTAAAGAGAAAAGATGTGAAGGAAAGAATGCTTCAAGTTTCGTTTAGTAGCAATGCTAAAGTTTTAAACTTTGTGGTATTTGCTAAGGTTGATGACGCATTAGTTCCTTTTGCGTATGAAATTAATTTGACAAGATCGTTTAATCCAAATGAATTTCCAGTTCCTCTCAGAGATGATGATCCATTACAAGTGATTGATAGGCTTGTGCCTGGACAAAGTGTTTGTGAATTTATAGTCACTAGGGATACTCTAAGACCCTCTGTGTATTGGACTCATATCTCAGACAAAGATGCTGCACTTACAAGAAGTTAATTGCACTTACGAAGTTAATTGCACTTACGAAGTTAGATTGCACTTACGAAGTTAGATTGCACTTACGAAGTTAGATTGCACTTACGAAGTTAGATTGCACTTACGAAGTTAGATTGCACTTACGAAGTTAGATTGCACTTACGAAGTTAGATTGCACTTACGAAGTTAGATTGCACTTACGAAGTTAGATTGCACTTACGAAGTTAGATTGCACTTACGAAGTTAGATTGCACTTACGAAGTTAGATTGCACTTACGAAGTTAGATTGCACTTACGAAGTTAGATTGCACTTACGAAGTTAGATTGCACTTACGAAGTTAGATTGCACTTACGAAGTTAGATTGCACTTACGAAGTTAGATTGCACTTACGAAGTTAGATTGCACTTACGAAGTTAGATTGCACTTACGAAGTTAGATTGCACTTACGAAGTTAGATTGCACTTACGAAGTTAGATTGCACTTACGAAGTTAGATTGCACTTACGAAGTTAGATTGCACTTACGAAGTTAGATTGCACTTACGAAGTTAGATTGCACTTACGAAGTTAGATTGCACTTACGAAGTTAGATTGCACTTACGAAGTTAGATTGCACTTACGAAGTTAGATTGCACTTACGAAGTTAGATTGCACTTACGAAGTTAGATTGCACTTACGAAGTTAGATTGCACTTACGAAGTTAGATTGCACTTACGAAGTTAGATTGCACTTACGAAGTTAGATTGCACTTACGAAGTTAGATTGCACTTACGAAGTTAGATTGCACTTACGAAGTTAGATTGCACTTACGAAGTTAGATTGCACTTACGAAGTTAGATTGCACTTACGAAGTTAGATTGCACTTACGAAGTTAGATTGCACTTACGAAGTTAGATTGCACTTACGAAGTTAGATTGCACTTACGAAGTTAGATTGCACTTACGAAGTTAGATTGCACTTACGAAGTTAGATTGCACTTACGAAGTTAGATTGCACTTACGAAGTTAGATTGCACTTACGAAGTTAGATTGCACTTACGAAGTTAGATTGCACTTACGAAGTTAGATTGCACTTACGAAGTTAGATTGCACTTACGAAGTTAGATTGCACTTACGAAGTTAGATTGCACTTACGAAGTTAGATTGCACTTACGAAGTTAGATTGCACTTACGAAGTTAGATTGCACTTACGAAGTTAGATTGCACTTACGAAGTTAGATTGCACTTACGAAGTTAGATTGCACTTACGAAGTTAGATTGCACTTACGAAGTTAGATTGCACTTACGAAGTTAGATTGCACTTACGAAGTTAGATTGCACTTACGAAGTTAGATTGCACTTACGAAGTTAGATTGCACTTACGAAGTTAGATTGCACTTACGAAGTTAGATTGCACTTACGAAGTTAGATTGCACTTACGAAGTTAGATTGCACTTACGAAGTTAGATTGCACTTACGAAGTTAGATTGCACTTACGAAGTTAGATTGCACTTACGAAGTTAGATTGCACTTACGAAGTTAGATTGCACTTACGAAGTTAGATTGCACTTACGAAGTTAGATTGCACTTACGAAGTTAGATTGCACTTACGAAGTTAGATTGCACTTACGAAGTTAGATTGCACTTACGAAGTTAGATTGCACTTACGAAGTTAGATTGCACTTACGAAGTTAGATTGCACTTACGAAGTTAGATTGCACTTACGAAGTTAGATTGCACTTACGAAGTTAGATTGCACTTACGAAGTTAGATTGCACTTACGAAGTTAGATTGCACTTACGAAGTTAGATTGCACTTACGAAGTTAGATTGCACTTACGAAGTTAGATTGCACTTACGAAGTTAGATTGCACTTACGAAGTTAGATTGCACTTACGAAGTTAGATTGCACTTACGAAGTTAGATTGCACTTACGAAGTTAGATTGCACTTACGAAGTTAGATTGCACTTACGAAGTTAGATTGCACTTACGAAGTTAGATTGCACTTACGAAGTTAGATTGCACTTACGAAGTTAGATTGCACTTACGAAGTTAGATTGCACTTACGAAGTTAGATTGCACTTACGAAGTTAGATTGCACTTACGAAGTTAGATTGCACTTACGAAGTTAGATTGCACTTACGAAGTTAGATTGCACTTACGAAGTTAGATTGCACTTACGAAGTTAGATTGCACTTACGAAGTTAGATTGCACTTACGAAGTTAGATTGCACTTACGAAGTTAGATTGCACTTACGAAGTTAGATTGCACTTACGAAGTTAGATTGCACTTACGAAGTTAGATTGCACTTACGAAGTTAGATTGCACTTACGAAGTTAGATTGCACTTACGAAGTTAGATTGCACTTACGAAGTTAGATTGCACTTACGAAGTTAGATTGCACTTACGAAGTTAGATTGCACTTACGAAGTTAGATTGCACTTACGAAGTTAGATTGCACTTACGAAGTTAGATTGCACTTACGAAGTTAGATTGCACTTACGAAGTTAGATTGCACTTACGAAGTTAGATTGCACTTACGAAGTTAGATTGCACTTACGAAGTTAGATTGCACTTACGAAGTTAGATTGCACTTACGAAGTTAGATTGCACTTACGAAGTTAGATTGCACTTACGAAGTTAGATTGCACTTACGAAGTTAGATTGCACTTACGAAGTTAGATTGCACTTACGAAGTTAGATTGCACTTACGAAGTTAGATTGCACTTACGAAGTTAGATTGCACTTACGAAGTTAGATTGCACTTACGAAGTTAGATTGCACTTACGAAGTTAGATTGCACTTACGAAGTTAGATTGCACTTACGAAGTTAGATTGCACTTACGAAGTTAGATTGCACTTACGAAGTTAGATTGCACTTACGAAGTTAGATTGCACTTACGAAGTTAGATTGCACTTACGAAGTTAGATTGCACTTACGAAGTTAGATTGCACTTACGAAGTTAGATTGCACTTACGAAGTTAGATTGCACTTACGAAGTTAGATTGCACTTACGAAGTTAGATTGCACTTACGAAGTTAGATTGCACTTACGAAGTTAGATTCCTTACGAAGTTAGTTCACTTACGAAGTTAAGTTCTTCGTAAGAAGATTTTTCACCTCACGAACTTACACTTACGAACTTAGGTTCTGCTTGCAAAGTAACTTTGTTCTTACGAAGTTAGATTGCACTTACGAAGTTAGTTGTTCTTACGAACTTAAATTACTTCATGCAGACTTAGTTTTCTTACGAAGATACAGTCTAAGTTCGTTTTGAATCTTGCAAAACGAAGATAGGAAACGAATTTAACCTAAATTCGTTCTAAGTTCATCTTACGAAGATAGCATCTAAGTTCGTGCTGATGTCATCACGAAGATAGTCTTTCTAGCTGAAACAAGTTCGTATATGGTTCTTATCAGACGACGAAGATGTTCTCAAGCTACTATAGAGGTTCAGTGTGTTTCAACATGAGAAGATTAATCAGAAGATCAATTGCATGGAAGCACACAACAGGGTAGTATAAAAAAAAAAAAAAAAAAAAAAATTTTGGCGGGAAAAATAATTTTTGTCCATGGTCTTAAAATGGCATGATTCATGGAGATTTGAAGTTTGGTAGCGTTCGAAAAAAATTTCGGTCCGTTTTTGTGCGATTTCGGCACGTTTTGGATGAAAATTTTCGGCAATTATCAAATTTTTCCTACAGCCTTAGAAATAAAAATTTACGTGAATACCAATGTTTCACGTAAAGGTGTTTTTCCCAGAAAATTTGGAGGGAAAATGGTGTACCCTGTTTCCGGCAAAGAGTTGCAAGTGTTATATGCTCTAGGCCATTTGGAACCTCATCCAGGATAGGAGATACCTAAGACAGGCTGAAGTTCAAGATTTTTGCTAAGAAATAGGGGGGATAAAACTTTCTGTCCTCGGTATTTCTAAGCAAAAATATGAACTACTCGACATTCATTGAAGATCAAAGGTTATTCTGTTCATTCATTCAGTTTAACGTTGATGGTGATTAAAGTATTATAATGTTCGAGTTTGAAGATCATCATGTTATTTATTGGAGTATTATCAAAAGATGATCTTTCACATATAGCGGTTTGAACTGTTGAAGTATTGGAGTAATGAAGCTGGTTACTTGTTGTTGAGTATTTGAAGATTGAATCTTATCTATATTCCAAGACATAGAGATGATATCAGGCAATGGTTGCGAAGATAAAGATCTTTGTGTATGGCAGCTTATACAACAGAAGAGGATATCGGATTAGAAAGGCTTCGAGTGATTGGTAGAGTTATGAAGATACAAGACAGAGTCAGACATTGCTAGTTGAGACAGGATTTATGCGACTACATTTTGTGATTCAGTTTACAGAGTTTCTTATTTTTTGTGAGAGCTGATTGATTTGATGCTGATTGTTGGAAATTCAACTCCGCCATTACATGCCAATTAAGCAAGATGAGCAGGGTCTCCGGCAATAAATCCTAGGGTGGAAGATTGCTGATGTTTAATTTGGAGGTGCTACTACTGAGGGGGAGAACTACAGCAAGAGGTGTTGGGTTGGTTGGTTTCATGAAGATATAGAGATTTTGCAGGTTGAAGATCAGGTTGCAGTTTCAGAAGATTGAGTCTCGACATAGAAGAACCGATGTCTCAAGTTAAGGGGGAGGTTATTCACTTAGACTTTCTATAACTGATATTGGAACTTCTTGAAGAATTGATTGCACCGGCCAAGGGGGAGTTTGTTAGAGCACGTTAAGTGCATAAATTGTTGTCCGATGCAATAATTCTAAAAGGCTGAGAAATTCGTACATATATGTCTTACGAACTTTAAGTTCGTAAGAACTAATAAGTTCGTAAGTATATGCCAAACGAACTTTAAGTTCGTAAGAACTAATAAGTTCGTATGGCCCAGCACAGTTTGTACGAGTTTGACAGCCCAGCCCATGTTCAGCCTATAAATGGAGATCTTAGGTTTAGGTTTTCAGTTGATGATTTAGTTGCAACGTTAGTCATTCACTAGGTTCTCAAGGTAGAGATCTATACCTTGAGATGCCGCCCAAAGAATCAGATGTCTACTCGTTTTATGTATTGTAATCTTATGATTAATACAAGATATGAGTTTTATACATCTGAATTTATCTCCTGTTCTTATTATCTTCGTGTGTATTTTCGTGTTCATCACCATTTTCATCATATAAACCTAAAGACGATTATAGATGGATTCCGCACATCTATGACTGTATAGATCTCGTGTTAAACGATCCGGGAACGTGTCTCAACACGTTTTCCAACAGTGTCAGAAAATCTAACGGTCTTAACGGTCAGATTACAACTTTGTATTTCTTGTTTCTAATTCAACATAGGAAACTTATAAGTGATAAATAACCTGTTTAAATGATGATTCTGGCTGTTTCGTATCAAGACCCAGTTGACGTTTTATGTTAATAAAACTATGTAAAATGCTTCCACGGGGCATTTTGCGGTGCGAATAACTTGTAAACGAAACGAGATTCAACGAATCCGTTTTCTTGTCTAAATTCTCTGTACCCCAGTCTATCCATATAACTATAATAACAACTTGGAAGTCTTAACCATTTTCCTTAAATCTAACCCGAAAACTTTACGAGAACTTATAAACTAACAAAATCTTCCAAAAATAAACGATCACCAATTGTAACGAAACTCACCACACAACTAGAGGAATCAATAACGAACTCCCAGCAACTTTCAGAATTGAAAACTAACGTGTAACTTTTACGTAACATGAATCTAAAGTTTTCCCAAAACCGTTCTTTTCTTTCTTTTCTTCTTGGCTTTCAACTACGGTTCCTGTTGGTGATGATGATGTTAACAGGTTGTTACAGCTCGTGGGTGTAGTTACATGGTGGTGGCTCATGGTGGTGTTTAAAGGTGATGGTTCGGTGGTGATGGTTTTGTTCGAACAGTAGCAACAATACAGAGCATTAGTAGTGGTATTCAAGCAGCAGTAAGGTTTGATGGTTCAATGGTTGCTCGGTGGTTGTTTCCAGGAGATGTGGTGAACCATTTGTGGGGTAGTGGTTAATCGTTTGATATGAAAGATCGAGAGGAAAGGTGATATGGTAGTGAGGGTCGTGGGTGTGGAGCCGAGAAAGGGAGGTGGTGGAGTGTAGTTTGGTTGTGAATTCATCAAGAAGGAAAAGAAACATATAATATACTACTCGCATAGTGTCGGCAGGAGGAGACAAGTAATTGGAGAGATTCAAAACGAAATAATTCTAAACTAACGTCCATGTATAGTGTCGGTGTATGATTAATTGCCAGCCATGAGACTTTCATGGGTCAATTATGATAAACAGATATTTATATATTAGTAGTCATTAGCCAAATGTTTAGCCCGTCATTTAATTTAAATAGTGATGTTAAACTGTAAAAATTTAAATGTGATTTTATTAAGGCATTTAGACAATATACCTTAGGATTTGGTGTCTTTCATTTTAAAGTTTAAACGCCTTTACCATTTCAACTATTCTAGTTGTCTGCAAGGTAGCATATTAAGATAGACAAATTTCTATTTTTAATTAACCTGAAATTTTACGGATGTTACATTATTCCCCAGTTAAAAGGATTTCGCCCTCGAAATCTAGATTGTATCAAATAAAAATATACTTAACTTGATTTATGTTTTGTCTTAGTGCCAATTAATCGATATTAGGAGACATGGCATCTAAGTATCTAATCTTCATTAGACAATCACACATAATTGACAGCAAGATACAAGGATTATCCCTAATTAATGCCTTCTACTCTAAACAGAGTAGGATGAACTCATATGATTCTTAAATAGAATCCTTCTACTCTCAACAGAGTAGGATGAACTTGTACACAATCCTCCACAGGATTAACATATAGATATAGCATATGTAAACATTCTACAATTTGTACATACTTAATAACCAATAACTCGTATACCTATAATATAGCATAGATGATTTGTCTAGACACAAGTAAGTCTGACTAGAGCACTATGCAGAACTCAGATTCATTTCTCTTTCCATATTTGACCGTTAGAAACGGCTCCTTCTTAAGCTATAAAATAAGATAACAAGCCAGATCTCTCCATTCATAATAACTTAACATTTTCCTTTCTTCAAAATCTAACTAAAATCTGAAATCTTAAATCAAAAATGTTGAGTCCTTTCCTAATCGTGATTTACATTATTATCATAGCGTGGTTAATTACTGTGGCTCAACTACCATTGGATGAGGCTTATCCGTGGTTAGTAGCATTCATTCTTGGCGTGGTTCCCTTACTATTTGTAGCCACGTGGGTTTCTTTGTATGGTTTTTAAATATGTTGTATCCCTAATTATTGTATTTCCGATTAAATAATGTAACAAGTTTCACTTGTATTGTACGAATAATGAAATATAACTTTCTTCGCTCTCTTTTGGGGATTGTTGTCGATTTAGGGAAATTCCCCAGTTAAAAGAATTTCCCATATTTGTCTTGATAGATTTTTATACCAAGTTCATTTGTGTATTTTAATCGTTGATCGCCCTTCATAATTTTAGCCTTTCAAATAATTCATATTTTCAAATTTGAAGTTCTTTTACCAAGACACTACTGTTATCCAGTTGGAAAAGTCGACATATTTTTGATGATAACATTTGTCTCATTTTCTTAAATTCAATCATTAAAGGCGATCCACGGGTCAAAGAAACAAATATTATCTAGATCACTCCTGAAACAATAGTTTGGATCAAAAATTCATCTAGGGTTCAAAAAGATGAATTAGCAATTGATATGGTTCTTGAAAAGAAGCAGTGAAGAAAAATAGTGATAAGTGGAAGACGGTCTATTCATTAAGCTATTAATTAAGTTGAGGATTTCTCAACATAGTATACACTTTTGAGTAAACTGTTCAGCTCTTTTCAACCTTGGTTAAAGGGATGATAAAGTTTAGAAATTTTATCTTTAAAAAAAATAAAATAATAATAATTCGGTAATTACTAATTACCGTAGCAATGATTAAAAATTACTGTAGTTTATGCACACCTGTCCGTTATTCCAGGTCACATTTCCCTTTTCATCCTCTATAATAGAAACGCTTTTTCTTAAGGAAGAATGCACACTAAATCTTCTTTCTCTATCTCTTTTATTTACTTAGTTCTTCATCTGCCAATTTGTTTTTAGCTATTCCGTTCACAGTCAGCTTGTTTTCTAACAGATCTCCGACTTTCTCTTTGGTAAGCTACATTTTTGTGCTCTTTCTTTCTCATCTTGGATAATATACTATCTATTTATATGTTTATATAAAACTTTTATCTTTTAATTCATGTTCGCTTAATTAATAATATTGTTCCACCGATTTATCATAAGATAATGAAAAATTTCGGTGCCTCTTCGAGCGATCCAAAAGGCAAAAGGCCAATGGCTTAAGAGGATCTTGAAGATCTTGAAACAAATAGGGTCAAAAGGATTAAGCAGGAGGCCGTAATGTTAGGTATTTCCTTTGAAGATTACAAGGCGATGGTAGACGAAGATGTCCACCTTTTTGAGAAACAAACTTCTGAAGATGAAAAGTTAGCAAAACTTTTATCTAAATTTTTAGAAGAGGAGGAATCTGTTAGGACCAGTTCACCTGGAACTGGCCAGTCACCAGTTCACACTGACCAGTCACCAGTTGCATCTGGTGACCCAGTAAAACTGGTGACCAAGAAGATTTGTCCAGAAATATATTGAAGTCCAGTTGCACCGTATAGTCAACGCAACTGAAGACTTCCTCCAGTTGAGAACTGACCAGTTGAAGAATCATTCCAGTTGAAGTCGAAGACAACAAATGGAAGATAGAGAATGGCAATGGCAGCGAAGCCCAGTTGGCATTCTAGTCAGTTACAAACTGGAGACCATCAGTGGAAAGCCCTTACAAAGCTTTACACTGATTACGAGGAATTGACTTGTATGCTTTATGTACCTTTACCCGGATAATAAGCCTTATCTTATTATTTAAGTATTAAAAGGTACATAAAGGTGGTTATGTAAAGTCACTTTAACATGCGACTTTACACTGCTTTTTAAGGAATTAAATGCTATTCCTTAAATGCTCCCAACCACATTTGTACGGCTAAAGTTAACATCCCAATGTTAACTTTGCCTATAAATACAAGTCATTGCACCACCAAGAATTTAAGTATTCGTTCTCACAAAGTTATTTCACAAAGACGAAAAACTTCACACTTTGCAAACCTGCAATATTCTTGGTGAACTTGTGCAATCTTCTCTCAATCGCTAAAAGGAACATTTCACAACTTTAAGTGTTTCGATTGTCTTGAGAAATTCCGAGTATAGATCAATTGTATTTCATAGGTTGTTAGGATATTTACATTCGTGTATTATCTTGGTTCCACATCAACCTTGTAATTTGTTTAATATCAATAAATAAATTACACATTGAAAAATACATATTGTCTCATCAAGTTATCTTACAAGTTATTGTATTATTGCATTGTTCTTTACTTATTGTCTTTTATATAAGTAATCTATCTAGAACTTGGTATATACACACTGCAACTGGTCGTTTCCAGTTCAGTGCATATATTGCAAAGTAACTCCACCATCGACATAGAGGTGTCTTCAGTAGTACCATCTAACGAGTTGGGACTTACAAGGGGTATCAGAGCAGAAGGCTAATAAACTTGCCTAGATCTGCTAAGATGAACACTACTGAAGGTGGAGATGGTTCTGGTTCAGGTGAAAACCCTTCGAATACAAATGCACAACCTTTTCAAAATGTTAACACCAACCCTCCTCCTCCTACTGCCCCAAACATGTCCATGTACACTACTCTAACACTCCTGTTCCAAAATTTGATGGAAACAGTGAGACATTCGGTACATGGAAGGCTAGAATGCTTTTGCATTTTGGTGGATTGAAAGGTATATGTTGAAAATCCTTAAGGATGGACCATATATACCCATGTCCCTTGGGGTCAGTCCTCTTCTTGATCCAACTGGAAGAAGAGGTTCAAGGGAAAAGCCAGAAGACCATTGGTCTGATGAGGATCGTAGACTTGTTGATCTGGACACCAGACTCAAGAACATGATCCTTGGGGCTGTTCCTGGAGATCTAATTCCAACACTTGTGCTGTTCCCCAGTGCAAAATCTATGTGGGACGAGTTAGTTATTCAGTTTGAAGGAGGTGATGACACTATTGTCACCAGAAAAGTTGCTTTGAACAAGAAGTATGAATCCTTCTTTGCCTTGCCCAATGAAAGTCTAACTGGTACATACACCAGATTTTCTAGCCTCATCAATCAGTTGAGAGGATTGGGTGTAGAGAAGGATAAGGATATTCTTCTTGAGAAGTTTTGTGATATTCTTCCTTCCAAATGGGAAAACATGGTTCTTGTCTTGAGACAAGGTAAAACCTTGTACACTCATACTCTTGCATCGCTCTATGGAGCCTTCAGATTCACTGAAGATAATAATGCTGCAAGACTTGTGGCTAAGCAAGATGCCATGAACCATGCCCAGAGTCCCAAGGTTGCTAGTGCAACTGAGCGACCTTGTGCTGCTTTAATGTCTGCTGAGAGTGTCCAGGTACACTCGATGAAGGAGATGTTGAACAGTTTCTTAAACTCTGGACTGACCACTGAAAACAGTGATGGTTGTAATGAAACTGACGATGATGATCTGGTCGCCATGATTGCTAAAACCTTTAATAGGTTTAAGCATAAATCCAAAAGATTTAATGGCCCCAACAATGCTTCCAGCTCCAGCTCTCTGGATAGGACCAATCTTACATGCTATAAGTGTGGTAAGAAAGGTCATTTTATGAAGGAATGCAGATCTAGTCAGTTGAACAACCAAACTGGCCCCTCTGTCCCTAACTTCAATCGGCCTGATGATAGCTACAAAGCTAAATACAAGAAGCTTAAGGCCCAGATTGCCCTCCTGTCCATGCAAAAGGAAAAGGATCAGTGCTTAATGCACAAACTGAGGGAAAATGGGAGTACTCTGATGACTCATCTGATGATGAAGAAGAGGAAAGGGACATGTGCTTCATGGCCTTGGAAGATCAACAGTAGCAACACATGGTGAAAGAAGATGTCATCTCTGGAAGATGGGTGGACATCATACTGAAGAAGGTATGTGACTATGATAACCAGGTTGACCCTGAACTAAAACTGGACCTGGCTGAATCATTAAGTGGTGATTGGCATTTGTGGAAACTGTAAGAGCTGATAGTGAAAGATATCTTGACACTATCCTAATTGAACTGAACAATGTTAAACCACAACTAAATGATTTGCAAAGTGTCCAGTTAGCTCTCAAGGAGTCAGTTTTAAAGATTGAGGCTTTAGAACTTGATAATCAAAAACTATTTTCTGATCTTGAAAAAGAACAAAAGATTATCAAGTCATGGGTAAAAGCATCTGGCAAAAACTATGATGCGTTTTCAAGAACTATCGATGCCCAAAAGAATGCATGGAAATCTGGAGATCTGGAGATGGCAGCTCTCATACCAGATCTTCATGCATTGCCTCCAGCTCTCAAGGTTGAAATACCTTATGATCAACCTGAAGCTGTTGAAACTGAAACCTTTGAGACCACCCCCTTTGAGGTTAAAACTGGAGCCGAACAGGCTAAAGCTCCAGTCAAAAAGGCCATTGGTAACAAGCCTTTACCTCAAAAGTCTAAGGTGCCCAAGACCCGACAGACTAAATCACCAGTTGAACCAAGGTCCAAGGTTCAACTGCCTGAAGAAAATAATATTTTGGTTAATCTGGAAAGTCAACTCCAACTTTTGTCTCGGCAGGTTCAGAGGTGTACTGCCCGGATTAACAATCTGGAAGGAGGTTTATTACCTCCAGTTTTCAAACAAAATATTAAACCACTCTCTTCAATACCTAAACAAAAGAATGTTCCTTCTGGAACAAAATCTGGTAAAAATAAAGGGAGTAAGTATCAAATACCAATTGTTTTTACTCCTGCACCTGGAGCTGGTGATAAAGCTCCAGATGCAGCCTCCAGTTCAACACTACAACTGTCAACTGTGGCTTCTGTAGAGAAGTCCAGTGGACCCATCAAGAAAAGATGGGTTCACAAAA
>CM067169.1:152677553-152812824 GCA_034093135.1 Erigeron breviscapus | reverse complement strand
CCCAAAAAAAACCCCCAAACTCTCTCTGCGTCTCTCCCGCCCACGCATTTTCATCTTCAATCAAACACACACACACACACACACACATACTCTATCCTTCTCCGGCGACGATTAATTTTCCGGTAATGTGATTTACATACACCAACAATCAAAAATCTGCTCGCTGCTGAATATGATCCAACTGAAAATGTTGACAAGGCACCCCATATCACTCTAGAGGCAAAAGCTATAAGAATAAACATGAACATTTGGATGGCCAGACTTTCACTTTCCAGTGTTCATGATGCCCAATCTGTTATTGGGAGATTAAACACATTTTTTTCTCTCATGCCCACTATATGGTGCGTTGACATTAAATCCAGGGAGGATGTACCACGATTACCTCTGTGAATTCTGGTACACTGCACAATATGATGATGAAACTTCATCAAATACTTACTCTCTGAAGCAAGGTACCAGATCCTTGGGTTTCACTGCTAGTCTACTCAGGTCTGTTCTTCAATTGAATTATTTTGAACAGAATGAGTTGCCCATCGAACTTCCTTCTGGTATCAATACAAGGGAAGTGTGCAAACTGATGGGGCACACAGATATAATGGATGAGCATGGCCAGCTATCCAGGAAGGGAACTATCTACATGAGCAAACTATCAGACTCATGGAGATACTTCTTCACCCACATTGTTGAATGTCTGGGAGGCAGTTCTGGAGGGTTAGACCAGATAAATCAAACCCATCTCCAGATTGCCTACTGCCTCTGGTTTGGACTTAGAGTGGATTTTGCTCAGATTCTTTTTGATGATCTGGTAGAGCGTCTTAGAGTGAAAGGTAGAAAAGCCTTTGTTCCTTATATCCATTTTCTTTCACTCATATTTAAAAGAGCTCTTGGAGACCAGTATGATTTTGAAACTACTCACTTTTCTGTGAGTGAGTATATGAGGGATCTGACCAACCTCAGATCTCCACTGAATGAGGTAGATATTCCTCAGTCCATGCTCTCCTTTCAAAGAGAAGAAGCTGAAGTGGCTCCAGGTAGAGGTCAAGTTGGTGAAGGACCCTCTGGTGACCAAGATGTACAGATAATAGAAGCTGTACAACCCATTAGACAAGTTGCTCCTGAAGGTCAAGGACCAGAAATTGTTGAACCTTCCAGACGACCTAGAACAAACAGGCGTCTGATGAGAGCTGGAGTTCAGGTGAATCCTGAAAGACATCCTGGTGATGTAATGAATTTGGATGGGTCTCCGATTTTTGAACCTGAAGAGAATGTAGAGGTTGTTGGGCAGGTGACTGATGAACAGATAGAAAATGCGGCCCAGATTATTGAGCAGGTTGTTGAGCAAGTCGAACAAGATGTTCAGACTGATGAACATGTATCTGGTGAGCAAGAGGCTCAAATCGACTTGAATGTAGAGGCTGGTGAACAAGTTCATGAACAGGCTGGTGAACAGACTGGTGATCAGACAGTTGGGATGGCTCCAAATTGGGATGATGTAGATTCCCCAATGTCTGAAGGTTTTGATGTAAACATGAATTTCCTGGGTGATGAAGAAGAAAATATTGACACATCTGCTATTGCTTCAGTCACCCAACCAATTATATCTGCTGAAATGCCACCACCACCACCAGAATCCACTATGCCACCCCCACCACCACCACCACACCACCACCACCACCACCACCACCACCACCAACACGACGAACACCACCACCACCACCACCACCACCACCACCACCACCACCACCACCACCACCACCACCACCACCACCACCACCACCACCACCACCACCACCACCACCACCACCACCACCACCACCACCACCACCACCACCACCACCACCACCACCACCACCACCACCACCACCACCACCACCACCACCACCACCACCACCACCACCACCACCACCACCACCACCACCACCACCACCACCACCACCACCACCACCACCACCACCACCACCACCACCACCACCACCACCACCACCACCACCACCACCACCACCACCACCACCACCACCACCACCACCACCACCACCACCACCACCACCACCACCACCACCACCACCACCACCACCACCACCACCACCACCACCACCACCACCACCACCACCACCACCACCACCACCACCACCACCACCACCACCACCACCACCACCACCACCACCACCACCACCACCACCACCACCACCACCACCACCACCACCACCACCACCACCACCACCACCACCACCACCACCACCACCACCACCACCACCACCACCACCACCACCACCACCACCACCACCACCACCACCACCACCACCACCACCACCACCACCACCACCACCACCACCACCCGCTCTTTCCCCATCACCACCACCACCACCAACCACCGTACCACCACCACCAACCACCACACCACCACTACCACCACCACCACCACCAGAATCAAATGAACCACCTCCACCAGAATCAAACATGCCACCACCACCACCACCTTCAATTCCAAGAAATACTCAATACTTCACTCCTGCAACCACTCAAACTTCACAATCTCAACCTCCACCACTTCAAACTCCAGTCAACATAACTGAACCTCGTGCGCTAGACTCAACAGTTGTAACATCTGAAGCTGCAACTGAAGAGGACTGGGCACAAGTACCTCTTATGACCAGATTGCCTTCCAATCTTGAACCTCCCAGTGGTCTCTCCACTTCATCTTCTGCCGAGGTCCAAGGCCTTTTAAGTAAGGTGGCGGACCTGGAGAGATCACTCCAGACTTCATCGCAGGTTATTTCAGACTTTAAATCTTTATTATCAAATAACCTTGCATCTGAGATGAATGTGTTTGCTGGGAATGAGAAGCTTGTTTATGAGAAGCTTGATGAACTGGTACTGGCCACAAACAACAATACTGAAAATTTCAAAGTGGCAGTCCAGGGATTGGAGACAAGGCTGGTGAACTCTGTTCAGACTGGAGTGAAAGGTGAACTTGTTCAACCACTGGCAGGTCTGAATGAAGAGGTTCAGAAGTTGGTTACCAGGATAAGTTCTCTGGAGAGTAGATCCACACTTGATCAGGATGCAGTTGTAAGTACGATTAGTGATGAATGTACAAAGAAGTTCAGAATCAGTATGCTGAAAGAATTATCTGAAGAAATTTCTGAGACTGTTCTTCGAACTCTTCAAGATGGGCTGTTACCCCAATGGAGAGGTTGATGGAAGAAAAATTGCCAAAGCACTTGCCTAAAGAAGTTGAAACTGTTAAAAAGGAAGTGCAGGCACTTAAGAAAGTTGTGATTGATACAACTCCAGTGGCAGGAAGAACATTTGGTGCACTGGACAGACATATGCTAGAACAATTATGGAATGATCTCAAGTCCAGAACTGGTGATCATTCCAAGGGGAAAAGTCGTCTGGTGACCAAAAACAAGTGACACTGAAGCATTTGGCACAAAGAGCATTTGGCACTGAAGCCACTATGCTGTCTGAAGAAGCTGCTGGTACTGAAGCCAGTGAGCCCCAGTTTGAGTCTTTCCCAGATATACCAACTACACTGAAGTCTGTTAAAGGAAAAGCACAATTGGTATCTGGTGAAGAAGAACAAACTGCTGAAGAATCATCAGAGTATCCTACTGCTGATGATGAAACCTCCAAGAAGCTAGAACAAGAATGCATAATGATAGAGATCTTTAAGAGAAATCAAAAAGATGAACTGTTGGCCCATCAAAGGGAGATGGCAACTATGGGGACTCTGGACTCTTACAATGCTGGCAGGTTAGGCATAAATATTGATGTGTACAAAAAGATGAAGGAAGACCCTAGAGTTCATCAATGTCTGAATGCATTGAATGATGTTCATGTACGCTCCTTTTACGCCGAAGAAGAACAGGTTTATGATTCTATAATTTATGGCGTTAGTGTACCAGAACTCATCAGGCAGAGGAAGGAGGAACTGGTGATGCTCCAGAGGAAGATAAGGAAGAATGCTAGTGCTCTGGAGTTAGAGTACAGAAAGAAACTGACTGGCTTACCAAAACTGACTGCCAAACAGATCAAAGCTATTAAAGATGCTGATGTAAGCAGATTCATTCCCCTGGACACTTATCTGAAAATTAATCGTCAACAACTCCAGTCTGCTGTTGAGCAAAAGAGAGTGTCAAAGGAAACTGAAGCATTGATCCAGACAGCCAAATTGAAAGACAAGTATAATGAAATGTTAAATTTCAGGGCTGATGCTAGACGGATCACTGGTGCAGAAATCAAGCTTGCTGGTAATCATGAAGGTATGTCCAAGTTTGAAGTAAAGTTGACCAGGGAAGGTAACTTTACTGATGAAAGAAAGAGTACTTCAGTCCAAGCGTTTGAATGGAGTGAACTGAAAGAGATTGCTTTAACGTTCAGGGGGAAGACAAATGTGTCGGGAATTTGTTAGGTCTAGATTTACTGGACTCGCTCCAGACTCGACTACTGGAGACTTACTGAAGATCTGTCCAGAAACGTGTTCTACTGGACCTACTCCAGACTTGGAATCTAGAGTCCTTCTGAAGATTTGTCTAGAAATAATGGAAGACCAGTGAGCAAATACTTGTATAGGAAATCTGGAGTATTCTCCAGATTAGCTCACTGGACTTCACCCCAGTCCAGATCTACTCTACTGAAGACGTTCTCACTGAAGTCAAAGACTGAAGTCAGAATAAAGAAGACTGACAAATGGCGGAGTCCACTGGAAGTCTTACCAGATCTGTACACTGGAGGATTGTCAGTGTTCTAGACCTTACAAGTCTGAACACTGATATCGAGGAATTGACTTTTGCCTTTACACACTTTCCAAAGAACAATCCACTTGTTCTTTACCAAAGTTTATGCGTGTAAAGGTGGTTGGTTAAAAGAATAAAATCATATCGATATGACTTTATCCTTGTACCATTAACCAATGCATTTAATGTTCTTGTCGGATCATTAAATGCATGCAACCATATTTGTACGGCACAAAATTCACTGGTGAATTTTGTTGCCTATAAATACAAAGTCATTTCTTTGAGAAAATACTTTTAAGCATACATTTTGCATTAGAGTGAATTTGTTTAAATACTCTCGATTTTAAACTGGGATACTTCACAACTTTAAGTATCTCGATCCAAAAGAGTTATTTGACAAATATAGATCATTTGTAATTCATAGGTTGTTAAGATACATACTTATTTGTATTATCTTGATTCCGCACAACCTTGTATTTTATTTAACATCATAAATAAAATACACCATTGAAAAATACATAATGTTCCACTTTACTTGTTTATTGCTTTAAATCTTGTATTACTTTGTATATATATTCTTGCATTTATTTACAAGTAATACTAGTCCATTCTAGTGATTATTAGACTTGTTGTATTTTACACTTCTAGGTTAACCATCGTATTTCAGGGACTCACAGCCTGGCTTCCTCCTAGCCCATCTCTCAGTTCAACGGGCAATCTAGAAGATCCCGGAAGTCCAACCAACCGTAACATTGTGCTGTGCATTCGTGCAAAGCCAATTCGTTACGCAACAACTAATGTAGAAGCCACGCTTCATCAATCATTAGGAAGCCCTGTTGGTCCTCAACCTTCAGGCCGCACTGTAAACCAAACGGAGCCTACAGTTGCGATAACGACATCCACGTCGGTCTTACCTTCTTCTTCTATTCAACCTCCACCAACCGCAGAGCTCCGTACTCAAACCGACAAAGGCAAAGCTCCTGTTCAACCATCTACTCCTAACTCTTCATCCAGTGAAAGTCCTCCTGCTAATACTGAACGCATTGTACTTAAATATAATCAAGAAGAGCGTGAAACCATCATGGCTCTTGATGCTGCAGGACTCCTTCGCACCAGAAAAACTCAAACTCAACCTCCACCAATCATCCCACATAAATCACCGTCGCCTTCTCATTCATCTTCATCTTCTTCCTCCTCATCTGAAAATAATTCTAACAAAGCTCTAGTTCCTATGTCACCTACCAATCGTGCTCGCCTTGATCTATTGTATGATGAATTGCTTGCTACTCTCATTTCTCTTAAAGGCCAAACCGATTCGTATGACAAAGCAATTCTCGCATCTCTTCAAGCCCGCTTTACTCATCAACATCAAATTAATCTCTTACAACAGCAAGCAACACAAGACAAATTCCTGGCCGATGCTCAACTAGAAGCAGCTCAGAAAAGAATTGCTGAATTAGAAGCTACTTGTCGTCAAGCTGCAGTGGTTCAACGAAGGCGTGATGATCCTGATGATCAAGATCAACACGAGGGGGAGAACATGGATGAGAATGAGGCAAATGTTAGAGCAAGTGCTGCTACAGAAGTTATTGGTGACACAGATGTAAGAGATGATGCTCAATCGAGAGATCCTCCACAAGATGCTGAAGCTGTAGAGCATGATGTTGATAATGTTGAGCATACTGAAGAAGTTCATTTTGATGAGTCTGTGATTCGAGCCAGTGCTGCTACAGATGTTATTCTAGGCTCAGATATGCGAGACGATGCCCAGTCACAAGGCTTACCTCGTGATCCATCGATCATTGGAGAAGATTTTGACAACTTGGATTTCCCTGAGAATGATCCAAGAGATGATAATGGATTAACTGATGATGATGATGATTATCCTGGTTTTGATACCTTTCCAAGAGTTCCACAACCCATTCCCGCTCTTAACCGGTTAAACTTCGATAACCTAATCCATCACCTCGAATACCCTCACCTCCAACAAATCACCAGACTCCCTAGAGATCAAATCAATGATGGTGGTTTCAGAAAGAATGTTGTAAAGAAGATTGATTATCTCAAACTACCATCGCACCTCTTCAAATCCACCAAATTCCTTGAAGAAAAATCTTATGAGATCTTCTCGAAGCAACAAGATCTGGTGAAGATTGATATCGATGAAATGAGGGCGAGACGTGCATATGATCTTGAGCATCAAAGAGCAAAGTATTTGAAAGATCTAAGGGATGCTCGAAGTCAAAAGATTCTTAAAGCTTGGAAAGATCAGTTTAAGTTAAAGATAATTGAAGTCATTAGCATTCATTTCAAAGAATGGCGAGACGTGGGCTTTGCACGTAGACCGGGGTTGATGTGGTTTGTAGTTAGAAGGGAAGATAATCGAAAGTACATCATCAATGAAGCACGATTCAACCTTCTTTCTGCTGATGATCTCATATTCCTTCTTCATCACTTTGCCAGCAAACTCATACAACCAGATCCAGAGAATCAAGAGGCCTATTATGCTATAAAGAGATACATGGATAGTCTTATTCTGAGTCAAACTCAAAAGGACTTCCAGCTGGGCATCGAGAAGAAAAGAAAGAAAATCAATCTCACCGTGCCAAATCAGAACATGAGAGGAGTAGATCTTGATAACTTCAACACTGGAGCGTTGTTTGATAATTCTCAAGGATTTGTGTTTGTTAGTGATCAGGGGCATAAGATATTCATCAGACTCGACGAACTCTCCAAATATTCAGATGGTACGTTAATGCAATGCCTGAATGTATTTGAAAGTCTCCATGAGTTTGAAGAGTCTGATAAAGAAAAGAAAAGATTGTTGAAGGTTATCAAGAAGATCAGAGCAAAGATTATTCACAGAGAAAGGACCAGACAGATTTTGAAAGCCCGTTTGCCAAAAGAACGTCCTGGTGTGATTCACATTCCTGAAGGTACTTGGGTAAGATATTCACCAAACAATGAACTTGGGCCTCACAACATTCCTCCTGTCAACTTTGCCGATAACATCATTGAACCACCCAATCGACCATCTGATCCGAAATTCCATTTCATTCCCAAGAAGTACTGGAAGGAGAAATACAACGAATACAAGAAGCGAGCTTTCAAATCACAATCAGTTCAACAAGACAAGCCTGAATCTTCAACGAAGAAAAGAAACCGAAGGCAGAAAAAGAGAAAAAGAACAAGACGGTGATCCTTCACAAAACCGCACTAAAGGGGGAGATTGTTAGCATTAATTAACTGTTAGTGCGTGTTTTGTAGAAATGTAATAGAATAGTCCTTTTGATTAAATGTATTAAGTATGGAAGAATTTTGTAGTAATTAGATAAGGACTTCAATGTAATTAGGGAGGGGGTTTAGTGAAATATAGTTGCCTATATAAACCCCTCCACACATCCTTTGTAATGTTAGCCTTTATAATATATTCCATACTTTCCCATATTCTCTCTACTTCTCTCTCACACACATAACCATTTACACGATTTAGCATTGTTTACAAAAACACCACCTATCGACTTGAAACAAACATATAAAAAAAAAATATGGTGTGTGATTTTATACGTCTCAGCTAGGGTCTAACGGGTCTGAACAAAGTTTAAATTATAATAAGTCACTCAAGTTCGAGCTCGTTTGAGTATAAAACTTTTCAAACATTAGTAGAAATCGAGACAAATTATTACTCGATTAGTTTCACGAGTCCAGATTAATAAATTAATATTTGACCTGGCTTGTTCAAAAGTTTGTTTAATTTTTCACGAGTCCAATTTGTTTAAATAAACAAGCTTAACATGCTTAGTTAAAATGAGGTTCATGAAATTTTAACTGTAAAGTTATGTATTCATTATTATGAATTAGATTAATTAAGCTTTAATTGGAGTAATAATTGAATGAGCTTATCAAGTTAAAGCCTTTAAAATATAGTTAAATAAACATGTTAAAAGAGAATATGAAACTCGAGCTCTCAATAGCTAAAAATGTTTATGGTGAGTTTGAATGAATTTCCATTTTCAGATTTTTGAGTAATAAAATTTGTAATAGAGGGGTTTAAATTGCAAATTTATTTTAAGTGGAAGAGATATTTAATAAGGGTCTGATTTTGATAATGTATGTTATGATATCTATCATTCACGAATAATTGACAAACTAAAAAAAAAACTTCAGATAGGAAAAAGAAGAAAACGTTGATGCCCAAGTCCCAACTATGTACGTAGTGCCGTCTTAAAAATTTGTAATTGTTTATTATTATATTTACTACCATATAAAACAAACTCTCTCTTCAACTTTCTATCATTAAAATACAAAAAATACAAAAAATGTGTTTAATAATATAGCTAACATTATTCATGACTCTTGAGGATATTGAATACCCAATATATTCTTAATGAAATTAATTAATAATATTTACCTCTAAATTTCTAAAAGAACTAACTACATTTTTACATCAATAACTTAAGCAACTCACCAGCGACACCAGTCGTCACCATTATCACGTTGGTGCTACCACCATCATCGGCGTATTCATGGTATTCGTTTAGTTATAATAAAATGAACATGGTACCCGCGCAATGCGGCGGTGATGACGGCGGCGTGATAGCGGCGACGAATGGTGATGGTGGTGGCAGCATCAAATGGTGTAAGTAATTGATGTAGAATGTTTGATTTAAAAGGGGTAGTAGAGATATTTTATAATATAAAGACTAATGGAGGTAATTTAATATTAAGGGTTGGTGGTGATTTAATTCACTAAGGGTAATTTGGTTAATTCGCATGTCCCATTTTTCCTAAACTTTCAACATAAGGATATAATTTTTATATAGTAGTAAGAGAAAGTACCCGCGCGTTACGGCGGTGAGATGGTGGGGGTGATAGGTCATAGAGTGTGATAGTTAAATGCCTTAGCCGTACGGGCTCCGCCATCGGATTTAAAAATTCGTCGAAAGTATATCGAATGAAATCTCTAATGAAAGAGTATGAAATTTTAAGAACACCCATATAATTTTATAATTTATCGATGTACGGTTTTTGAGATAAAAGATTTTGAATGAATTAGAGTAATAAAATGATTTATGGAGGAGAGAAAAAAATGAGTGGTTGAGATTTCTTCTAAGACTATTATGAATAAGTGACATGGATATTTAGGGGTTGTCAATTACTTAAAGTTAAAAAATTAGAGGAAGTAAATGCTTTATAATGTAGTAGAGATAGAAGTATAGAAACCAATTACTGTACTAAAAAAAGTTTTAAAAACAAACAAAATAAAAATAAATAAGCCGCGTACCAGAGTATTTAATAAATAAGCTCAAAAAAAAATAAAAATAAATAAAATAAAAAATAAAATAAAACCGCGTACCAGAGTATTTAATATTTTATATTATTAGTATTATTTTTTTTTTCTCATTCAAGCGCGGGAAACCTCAAAATCACTACACTTACCAACCCCCAAATTCAACTTAATTCCGGCATGGAAAAGTATGCAGTTCCGGTACCTCCGATCGGCAGAAACCCTAAGCGGTAATCTCACTTTAATTTCACTACTTCCAATCTTATCAATTAATTACTATTTCATTTCACAAAATATAACGAATTCCAGGTCGCAATGGAAAAGGAGTCTGATTCAGTTGACCGGAAAATTTGACCGGAATTACATTCACGACGTCTCTCCGCTGCTAATGCAATCCTATTCTGAGGTACATTCCCCATCAACTATATATCTATCTTATTTGTTTACTTATTGATAATGAAATAATGTTATATTAGATTACTAGATATCTGACTAGCTAACCCTAATTTGGTTTTATGATAACCTGGATTGATAGATTAGGGCATTTCCTCACACATATTATCACTGCGAATCACCGTGTTCTACACATGTTGACTCACTATATACCGTTCCTATGGTTAGTATGCTTTCAATTTCACTGTCACATTTTTTCTTTTTATATAATTTTTCGGATTTAGGGAGTATAATCTACTAGGGGAATTGTTAGTCTAATATAACAGTATTGTTTTGCAGATGCGTGGGATGCACCTTGAAACTACGCCTGCTAGGTAATGTTGCGTGAATGACTGAATGTTTGCCATTTTGCATTTACCAGAAAATTTTACGTGGTTGCTTATAATATCGGTGGGTGGGTAAGCAGTGAATGACGAGTCATGGTGGTATAGAGGGGGACCTCCCAGGGGGTGGGAGTGGGGGTTGGGGAGGATGTGTCAATTTTTTGAAAATTGGGAAGGGAAAAAGCATTTTTACGTTTTTTTTATCGGCATTACTTGGGGTGACGGTTTTTCTTGAATTAATAGCATAGATCGATAAGAAAAATGAGATGAAGACTTGTGACAGTTTCTGGGTGGGTTTGTATTCCTGTGCATTGCCGTTGTAGAGAATCTGATGCATAACCGCCTATATTTTGATTCACAACTGCCACATGTTGCCCTCTCATTATTTCCATTTTACCATAAGATTTGCTTTACAATGACCAATCCTGTACACATACACTGAGGCATTTATATGTGCTGCATTTAACTTGATGACAAAACAAAAGTATGTAAGCAAATTCATATTAGGTGGAATAATCTTTTTGACAACAATCGTTACTTTACTTATGGCTAAGGCATTGATCTTCTAGATTCAAAACTTCATTTTCTTTGTGTTTAATTTTATATAGTGATTTTTGGTAGCTGGAGTTATATCGATTTTTTTGTCATCTTCTTTTGTTCAATTTCAAAGTACTGATAAGCATTTTTTATAATAATAAAATTTTAATATAGGGTGGGTGTATCTGCTTTGGAATTTGACACAGAGGTAAACTCCCTTCATTGCTTGAAAGTATATAGCATGTATGAGTATATATTGCATCAACATCACTATAATTTTCTAGCAGTTAGCTAATGATCATTTGTATGTTTTCATATCGTTCATATGTAGATAGAAATGTTTAACTCCTGTTCTGATTTTCAGGTCTCATTTCAGCTTCTTTTCTTGCTTTAGGACAATGAGATTAGGTCTTAGATCTAATTAGTTTTACGGAGTATTTATAATTTATTACCTTGTTTCAGGGAATCTATTTGGTATCAGTGACAAGATCAGGGTGCTTAACAGTGCATGGATTTGAATCTCTATACTCTCAGAGTAATCAATCTGGTAAGCTCCTGAAATTAGGTCTATGAGCTGCTTTTTTTTCCCCTGGTAACTGACTACTGTTGTGTTTGACTTAATCCACGGGTCCCAAGTCCATTGCCAAACAAGCAGTTCCCTAAAGGGAGAGTTTCGAACCTTGGCCCTATCAGAATGTACTTCATACCTGACAAAACCCACATATAAGTTACAAGGGTTCCATTATGAAACCAATTTGTGAGAAGAGTAACCCATCAAGCTTATACGTAAATATCAATGTTTTTCTACTGACACAGGGCCGAGTTTACACCCAATAGGACCTCTGACTATTCGGTGAAAGTGTACTGATTGTTAATCGATTTGGTCACTAATCGTGGTTTTATCAATGATCTCTGTCAGGCTTGTTGCACGTAGCACTTCGATAATTCTAATTGGAGAATGAATCAAGTTTTAATATTAATGTTGTTTCTTATCTCATAATTTGCTTAGTTATAACAATTCTCATGTCTTATGTTTTCTAAGGGAGTATATGCTATATCCTTTTTGTCCTGTTACAGGCACTGAGGAAGATTTAACGAAACAGTTGCTGCACATTTCTATATTTACTGGTGCAAGTGCTGTATGCTGGAATCCAGCTAATCAGGATGAGGTGTGATTTCTTCTTAAGGAAAGAGCCAAAATTGTTTTCAGTGTCCATTCCCTCCAAAAGTTTTATCTTTTGTACTTCATTTGAATATGCAGTTGTAGATCTTGCTATTATATCATATTATCATTGTAAGTAGTTTAGGTTAACATTTAACTTGCATACCATTCAGGTTGCATGTACTTCCCTGAACACTAATGAAGTTCATATTTTTGACATTGGGTATATTTCTTCTGAACCGTCAGAGGTATGTTTTCCTTTTGGTTCTCATATGCTAATGCCTAATACAGTAATACTTCTTTGTAGTTAGTGACTTTTCTATTGGTTCTCATACGTTTGTATACGATTATGAATTTCTATGATAAGTTTAACATATTTAATCATTCGTTTTACTGTTATGTTGTATAAAGTAACTATTTTGAAGTTAAAAGTAAATTATGAGATACATGGGTGATTGGTAAATTTGAACAAGTTTGAATGATAGTATTTTCTGTATTAAGTTGACTAATTGAAGGAATCTTTCCTGAGGAATGCGAGGAAACATATGTGAAAAGAACATCACTGAACATGTTTGGGTATCACGGTATATAATCTATAGATGACAAGATCATCCTCGTCCTCACTGAGCAGTCTGCAGATATCATGAGAATTTCCAGTAACTTCAGTTTGTCCTGTTTTCAATCTGCAGATATTGAGAAAAAGGGCCACTGTCAGTGTTCATGGTAGTAATGTGCGCAGAGGTTTATCTGATATAGCCTTATTTAATGACGACACAAGGTCTGTAATAGGAACTACCTAATACTGATTAATATTCAAGCTTCCAAAAGGTGTTGCTCGCCTTTTTGATTTTGTTTGCTTGCTGTTAAACTTTGCTAGTCTTATGCTTTCATACAATCAGGCTATACAAAGGCTGTGAGCCATGAGACGGTTCATGTTTGTGTATCAGAAGTAGTGTAATTGGATGTGTCATGATTTGTTGAATAGGGTAATTGCTTCAGATACATGTGGAACAATAAGTCTGTGGGACAGAAGAGTGAGCGATCTTCCACAAACTGGACTTACTACTAATGCGGATAGCGGCATTACCAGCATTCAACTAGATGGAGATCAAGTAAATATATCTGACATTTAATCATATACATGCCAGTATGCTATCTATGTATTTTTTATAAAGCGTTCATGTCCTGACGTTTACTGAAAGCTTATGTAGTACATGTTGGATTTTGAATGGAATTAACTCTTATTTCCCTGTTGATTCTATTAAGACTTGCCCCACATTTATTTATCAGTGTGTAATTGGTGCTAGTAAGAGTGGTTTTATTTATGTTTGGGATCTACGTGGTGGACGATCATCAGCTGCTTTTCAAAGTCACAAGGAGGTGCCCTTTCTGTTTTTATTAATTTTTAGAGTAATCTACTATATAAATAGAGAAAGTTGATTTAAGAAATTCTTGGTCAATAATAAACTGTCCCCCTGCTCCCCCTCACAGGTATGCTCTTCTCCTCTAACATCAGTAAGGCTAGCATTTCTGCTGAATAAAATTGGACCTTTAAAGGTATGGCAGTTCATCACGAGACCATAGTTTATTTATTTATTTTTTGGTTCTTTTTCAGCCTGTTTTAGCTATTTAGGCTCTACATTATTTAAATCCATGTTGTATTCTGCAGGCACAATCAAATATACTACCAAAGGAAATACAGTCAATCAACATTAATCCATCTTGTAAACATCAGCTGGGCTTCCATCTCGACGATGGTTGGTAAGTCAGGATATACATCCCTTTTTTGTTTAAATACCTTTGATGTCTTTTCATTAATATGTATACTTTTCCATATAGAGGTTTAATGTCACTTATTTTGCCTGCTTTATGAAGTTTAGGTCTGGTGTTTTGGATATGCATAATTTCCAAGTGTCACATATCCATTGCCCTCCCCCACCTTGGCTGTGAGTCTTTCTCATATTCTTTGTCACTTGATGAATTCTAATTTTTATTTTTTTAAAAAAATATTATCCCTTAGAAGTTCCTTTAATTTATCTTCTTCTGAAATTATCCATGGTATATCCTTACTCCCTGGAGTAGTGTATTTTGTAAGATTGACCATGTTTGTTTTTGAAAGTAGGGGTGAATCGGATATTGTAACGGCTTTACTCCCCAAGAGGAAACCATCATGGCTACCTCAACAATCGGTAAGAAATATATTATTTGTTGTCATTAGATGATATCTGTTCACTTTTGTTAAGAATTTCACTCTTCAATCCATTAGCTTCATGACAACACTGCTAAATTCTCAATGTTAAGTTATATATGGATGATAGGGTTCCCTCTAAAGTTCATGTCTTCAATCTAACAAAGGGATCTTAATTTAATTTGGTAATAATTGGGAAAAGCGTGCTTATCTTGTATGTATGTACGTGCAGATCTATGCAGTTGGGTCTACTTCAAGCAATGGGCTGCACCTTTTAGATTTTAATCCGAACACCAACTCTCCATGCCATGTAGATTATGAGTAAGAAACTTCACATGTTTTTGCTTTTCTATTACAGCTTTAAGATGAATACGGGGTCTTTCTTTGCTGCAGTGAGTCAAAGATTCCCGAGGAACCCTTTCGGCTTAAGCGAAACATATTTGTACCATCAAATGAACACGTTACTGCTTGTGCCACTCACCCCCTTGATGGCACCATTGTTGGTGGAACCATGGTGCGTATGCTTGGACTTATATATTACTCTATGCTCTTCTAGTAGCTGCGACCTTGATGGCTAATGTTAGCTTTGGTTTTTGTTTTAGGAAGCATCTTTAGTGATGATTTCTCAAAAGCACATTTGCAAGAATGAAGACGCTCCTGCTCCTGCTGAGAATCAGTGAAAGACAATAGACCCAGGAACCTGTAAAGTGGCCAGTGTAAGGCTAATACAAAGAAATGGCTAAAGCTTTCTTAATATAATACAGGTACTCCACTTCAAATCTTGTTGCATAGTTAGGGATGTTTAATTGTTTAAAGTATTTGGTATTTTTATGTATGGTATGAGATTCAATCCCCCTTGTTCTTTCCTCTGGGAATCAATGGTGAGGATTTGCTTTTTTTTACGATTAGACTTTTCTATATTTAGTGGTGTACATGTGATGAAGTGAATCACAATATATGTTTTTCCCATTAGAGTAACAGTAATGGCAAAGTTCACAAAATGGTAAATTCGTTAGTGTGTGATATAGTACCTCAATAGTTAAACATACTTCACTTAATACATTTTTTGAGCCATTGATAAAAAGATATAATATTCACGAAGATAACAATTAAAAATAAATATACAACATGTTATCATCATCAAGTTATAAATCTTAGGTGTCAAATTTCTGTTCAGAAACCTCTTGAGGTATGAATGCTTAAGATTTGGGCCGCACAAGGATAATGAGATCATATATGGTATATCTGTATTAGTCTAAACGAGTCATATGCCCTCGCAATGCGGCGATGATTGTGGTGGTGGCGGTGACGGGTGGTGGGGGCGGCAATGGTGGTGAATGTAAAGTTAATTGATGTTAAAAGAGGTAGTGTAGTTATTTTAAGGATTGAGAGATTTATGTTATAAATTATTTCATTAAGGGTATTATAGGTATATTAGGTGAAGATGTTTAAACTAATGAATAAAAGAGAGAGGTATTTTAGGTAGTTCATTTCCTTAATTGAGATTTTTTGGGGGTGAGTTCCTCTTTTATAAGGTATTATAAATATAGATTATAGATAAATACTAAAGTCATTGTGCAAAAAAAAGAATACTACCTAAATACTATCACTTTGACCAGAAAAGAAAATTATAATTGTGTTGAATTAGTCAAGAGTCTGACGTTTCCAAATGTGAAAAAGAAACAAAAGTCGTATGGTCTGATAGTCAACAAAAAAAGTGAATAAATTATATTTCTAGAAATAATAAGCATATTCTCAACTCAACTAGACTTTACTCGTACTAGATCTCTTCCTTTCATTCATATTCATTCCCTTGTTCATCCTCCTCCCCTAATCAACACTCTTCTTCCAAATCAAAACCAAAATGACAAACAACAATAACAACATTCTCGTGTTTCCATTCATGGCACAAGGCCATATCATCCCATTCTTATCTTTATCTCTTCAACTTGAACAAAAAGGCTACCAAATCACCTTCATAAACACCCCACTCAACATTGCCAATCTCCGCCGCTCTCTTCCGCCTTCCTCCACCATCCGCCTTCTCGATATCCCATTCGACCCTGTGGACCACAACCTCCCTCCTCATTGCGAAAACACGGATTCCCTCCCTCCCAACCGAATATTCGACCTCCTTGTGGCCTCTGCATCTCTTAGACCCGCCTTTAGAAACATCCTGAAAAACCTTGTAGACAGTGGATGCCCGCCTTTTTGTGTAGTAGCTGACTTTTTCTTTGCGTGGTCAGCTGATGTCTCCCATGAGTTTGGAATCTTCCATGTCACCTTTAGTGGGGCAGGTGGGTTTGGGCTAGCTTGTTACTACTCTGCTTGGATCAATTTACCACATAAAAACTCTGTTTCTGGTGAGTTCACTTTGCCCGATTTTCAAGAGGCTGGTAAACTTCAAGTGTCCCAATTAACTCCAAGCCTAGTAGCAGCCACAGGAAATGACCCGTGGTCAAAATTTCAAAAAATTAACCTCCCATTATGGGGAAATGCTGATGGGTTCTTGTTTAACACAATTGAAAATCTTGATAAAGTTGGATTATCATATTTTAGAAGAAAATTCGGGCGCCCTGTTTGGGCCATTGGCCCGATTGACTCACCTCTAACAGATACATCCCCAACCCGAAATACAGGATGGGAAACAGAAAAGTTGTTACAGTTTCTTGATTCGAAACCAACCGCCTCTGTTTTATATATATCATTTGGGTCACAACACACAATCACTCCTTCACAAATGATGCAATTAGCAATTGCATTAGATAAAAGTAATAAAAGTTTCATATGGGTAGTCCGTCCTCCTCTGGGATTCGACATGAACACCGAGTTCAAAGCAGAGGAATGGCTGCCCGAAAACTTCAAGAAAAAAACAGAGGAAGAAAACAGGGGCCTTGTAGTAGAGAAATGGGCACCCCAATTGGAGATATTGTCCCATAAATCTGTAGGAGGGTTTATGACTCATTGTGGGTGGAATTCGGTATTGGAAGCACTTAGCCGTGGAGTGCCACTGCTCGGGTGGCCCATGGCGGCCGAGCAGTTTTACAATGCGAAAATGATGGTGGAGATTGCAGGGGTGTGTGTTGAAGTGGCAAGAGGGGTTAGTTTTGAAGTCATGAGTGAGGATTTAAGAGTGAAGATTGAAGAAGTAATGAGTGAAGATGGAAAAGGGAAGGAAATGAGAAAAAAAGCATTTGACATCAAGAAAATGATCGAGGAAGCAACAAGAGATGAAGATGGTTTCAAAGGTTCTTCTGTGAAAGCTATGCAAGATTTCCTTCAAGCTCCATTGTTGATTAAAAAACAATAAAAATAATAATAGTATTCATCATCAATCAATAATCTTTATCTCGTTAGTGATATGGAATTTAAGGATTTTATTAAAATAAAACAATCTAATAAAATAGCAAAATAGATTTGTTCAGTTTTTTTTATAGTATATAAACACCCTGTTTTTGTTCAAGAATTATGACAACATATTTATATTTTGTTATATATATGTTTCAGGTAATGTACTAATGTATGTATTGTTAAAAAGGGTAATTATCATTTTTGTGTGTAGATTTAAAAAAATATTATTTAATGTTCTAATCTATCATAAATGAGTCTACAGTTGATAATAAACTTGTATCTGCAGTAATAAAAATTCAATTCATTTTTAATTTGGTCATAAAAATACATCGCAAGTATTTTCATGTTTCTTAATGGAATGGACACTTCTCCACCATTTAAACTCAATTATATTGGGTCAAAGAACGAAAGTTTGAACCAATTGGAGGATTCTACTTTGCAATTGGATGTACATCATACGTTTCATTTTCAATCCCGTAGTTGAACTTTTTAGAGGTCAAGTCAACGATCTTCAGATTTATGAATGGTATATGATTACTGGTTCTCTTTAGTAATATTTTAAGAAGTGACAATTTTTAGATGAGTGATGATATGTCCATATGGATAAGAGGAAAAGGGTCATATAGGAAAGTGAGTTTTAATAATCTTATATGAGTGGTACTAACCATATAATTCTTAAAATTAATTTAACAAGCAACATAAGGAGAGATTCCATCAACCAATTAATATGCTTTCTCTTACCTTTATAAAAGTATGCAATGTTTTATTTAGTAGTACAACATTAAATATAGAGGAAGTAAATGTAATACATCACTACACATAGAACAACATAAAATTATTTTGACTTGATAATTTCTCCTTTGAATGCAAGTGAAAGTGCACTGAGACTACCTCCATTTTCCACCTTCACTCCAGGCATCACAACACTTCTACTCCCTACAAATCCATCTTCTCCAATCTTAATCTTCCCAAACTTCACCTTCCCACCATCTCCTTCATATATATGCCCGAACAGCAACGATTCTCGACCAACACATCCACCGCCTTCTATCTCCACCATCTCGGGGTTCAACACGGCCCCCATGCTGTCCACGTAAACTCCCTGATTCATATCAATCTCTGATCCCATCATTTTCATCCACATTGTAAACAAAAACGATCCGCTCACCATTTCCATGAAATACTCCCCTACCAACGTCCTAAACGCTTGCCATATCGTGTCCATAAACACTTCTTTGCCCCATATCAGCACACTGCCACCATCTTTTTTCTTTCCAACCAGTACCCATTTGGCTATTACACATGCTAGCCCGGCCCAAATGCCTGAACATACCCAAAACACGGGTAGCAGCCACTGAATGGGATAGCCAGTTGTTTCTTTCACGTAAAACATTACGTTTAGTGGACCCGAGATCAGTAGTGCCATTAGGTAGTAAGGCAAGAATGTCTGTAACAAAGGCTGGCCAACTAGCGTCCATGAAGTTTTTTGCCAGGTTCTCGTGAGAGTCACTTCTGTTGCGTTCTTGTTTTCGGTTGCTATAGTGGCTGCCATTGGACAACCTGAAAGGTCTACTTTGACATCAGATTGCTCAATGAAACTCCTCCAGGCTTCAGGGAGTGGTTGTCTGTTTCTCAAATGCTGACAAATCTCGTAGACCAATGAACGACCATGGTCAATAGAAGCACTTTGTGAGGCAGATGTCGCCCGAATTACATCCACTTCATTGGATCTCAGGAAAGGATTGAACTCTAATTCTTCTGATTGGCTTTGAGTGTTATTCTGGTCTATTGTTACCTCTCCCACATCAATATATGGGAATTCGGTGTTATCCCACGGGGTGGTGCAGTCAAGTGCAATGTCTCGGGTCACTTCATCTTGTGGAACGGGCCGGATTTGTAACTGGAAAATATACCTAACACCACCTGGTTGACTCACTCTGGTTTTAAAATCATCAGCAAGGAATAGTAGTGGACGTTTGTCATTAACGTCTCTTGGAATTGCACCGGTTTCTGGAGGGAGAATTCCAATTGGCTCCACCTTACCGGATTCTTCAGGGATGGTCTCATCAGAAGGTCTTAACTTGAATTTTACGTACATTTCAGTTCCATCTTCAAACCGGAAAAGCCTGCATATGTTTGAGAAGTAATGCAGGTTTGTGAATGAATCTGTGTTGCGAAGTGATGTCCATACAGCATCACGCACATGAGGGACACGCTTCACGTGCTGTTCCCTTGCTGGCAACCCGCAAACAAGCCACGTGGCAAAGTCAGAGATTGTTTTCGCGTAGAATGCCATTTCCCGTTTTCAAAGTCAGGTCTAGAAGTGGGGTTTCTGTTTCATCTGATAGTATTCTCACGGCTGCACCACGTGCATCTAGCCTTGCATCATCATCTGCACTTAAGCTGTTACTGTGCCTGATAATGATTGGGTAACTCTTCCCTGGGTAGAAGATCTTGTGATTTGGAAACCCTTCGATGTTGTCATAGATCTTTAGAACTCCCTTCCCACTGACTCCAATTCGATGGAAGTATCTTGACTTAACTTTAAGAGTAGTAGCAGCAAGATTAGCGGATAAGTTCCCAACAATCTTCTTGTATTTCACATCCATTTCCTCTATTCGTTCGTCTAGATCATGCATCGTGTTCTTTATCATAACAGGACTTTCAGAACCGATATAAACACCGCCTCTTTTGAGAACCGAATCAACTGGAGCCACTGAAAGAGCACCAAGAATGACGTTATTTTGAACAACTGAACCAGGAAGCAGAATGCTTTGACTCCCGACTACTGCATTATCCTGGACTTCCACTTTCCCACTTTTGAACCCGTTTATAGAATAAAAGCCAGCAATTATCCTGCTAAAGTCACCCAAATGAACACCCTCACCAATTGAGATCAGTTTCGGGTCAGAAACCGGGTTAATGGCTCTGATTGAACAATGGTTTCCAACTTCTGCACCCAAAAGTCTCAAGTAGACACAGAAGGCTTCAGTTCCAGAAAGAAGCTTGGCAAATCTAAGATGGCAAGAAATGTTGATTCGGTGACGAAGCCATATATTAAATGAACTTTCATTTGTTTGGTCTTTTTGGTCAAGAAACCATGTCATGGTGCAGTTTAGTAAGCTGAGGATCAAACCATGAGCCAAGTAAGCAGCGGCTAATGTCATGGAAAAGGTCAGTGGGTTCACCGAGGTAGTAAAGATCATGGTAGCATAGGCGATAATTGTGAAAGGTAGCCAGTGGAAAGCTCCAGCAACACAGAGAAATGAGAAGTGTTTGAGAGATGGTGACTCTTGATATACAGAGATATAAAGGAAATAAGATATCGCAGCTGAAAGAGAACTTAGAAACGCGACAGCATAAATACCCATTAGGTGAGAGATGGTGCCGGTTTGAGTATCATTTGTTGGATCCTGAAAACATATATTTGCAAAATGTAAAGCATCTGTCTTTTTCTTACAATAAATGTTGGAGAATAGAGGCGAGCATAATGCTTTATCTCAAATGGGTCATAAGGGTTACAAAGGAAATTGTGACATTGTCATAAGGAAGAAACATGTCAAATTGGTTGAAAGTGTCCCAAGTGTTTTTTGGAATAAAACCTTCAAAACATTTCACTAAACAAAACTATTACTGAGGTATAATAATAGTATCATTTATGACTCATTAATTATGATATGAAGGTTCATAAAATTTAGGCAAATGGCTGCAACTGGACCCGATTCAATCCATTTCCCCAACCCATTTTGACTCATCTGCCCAAACCGCCCATTTTGCCACCTCATGTAAAAAGTATAGATGTTAAATATTACCTTTTGAACACTTTTGCGCCTGCCTGATCTGAAAACAGGCTTTCCGCTTTCTGTTTTCTGTAAGGTTCCGACTTTAGCCTCTTCACCTAAAACACTTCCTTTTTGAATTACAGCATAAGGACCAACTTCAGATCTTTGACCAATCCGGATTGGGAGAAAACTTAAAACTCCATTCTTCACTTCATGCCCTTGAATCAAAGCTCCTTCTGCAATTACAGCTCCATCTCCTATAAAAAGGAGAGATGGGTCCGTAATATCAACTGTATCTAGCACAACCGATGAACCAATTCTTGCTCCAAACAACTCAAACCAGTATTTCAAAAACACCGTCCCCCTCAAATGAACTGCCATGACCTTAGAAGAAACTTCTTGTGCCTTGTAAAGCGTCCACCACTTCACGAAGTCCATGGACCATACCGAAACCTCTGGGGTAAGAGCATAATTTGGCTGAAGAAATGATTTACCAAAGAATGCAACAGATATGCAGGTACTAAATATGCAGAAGATCCAAGCAATAGGAGCAGCCAGTATAGAAATTGGATACCCCATCCATGAAGGCAAGTGTCCAGAAGCGATCAAGTTCATGAATATGGAAATGGACAGATAAGCAGGTAGAACAAGCATCATGCACATATACATAAGTCCACAAACTTGCAATGTCCAGATACCAAACTGGTGAAGCGTTGTAACCTCGGTCATGAAGTCAATACTACTATCGATTTCGTATTCTGGAAGAACGGAAAAAGGATTAGTTGTGCTGTTTGGTTGAGATTTCATTAGAAGATTCTCTGAAAAGCTTGCTAAGTCTGAAATGCAGGTAGCTGTGAATACGTCCACTGCTCCCACAGGTACCCCCAGAAAATCTGAAAGCTTTTGTGCAGCTCGAACAACACCAATAGAGTCGATCCCATAAGATGTCAAACCTTCAGTTGTCGAGATTTTGTTGATCGAAATTCCCGTTTGCTCAGAAACTAGACCCATTAAAAAATCTTCAATCTCTTTGTGACTTGGGCCACTAGGTGCCAAGGGACGATTAGTCACAAGTTCAGGTCTAGGTGTATTTCCTTCCCTACATGTTCCTGTGGTGTAGGACCGCATTAACCGTTTCTTGGTCACAATTGGTTCAGGAACAAGATTCAAAGTTCCATCAGAAAACTGTTTAAGGCATTCAAATCTTTTTATCTTTCCAGATGTAGTTTTACTGATTGTTCGAGGTTTGATTAGCTTAACAGATGCAATAGTGACACCGTGTTCTTCTGCAACCCGAGCCTGAATTTGCTGAATTACTTCTTTGTTAACAGGTTTACCATCTCTAACCTCAGCAATCACAACCAAACCAACTTGATCAGAAGAATCTGGAACCGATATGCCTTTTGTTGATAAGGTTTCCTCCGGGACCCCAATGACAGCACAGCAACCAGGACGTAGAAGTTCAGAAGCACTTTCCACTGTTTTTTCAATGTCTGCTGAGTATATATTTCTACCACCAACAATAATAAGATCCTTTATTCTTCCAGTGATGAACAAGTTTCCATCTATTATCCTTCCCAAGTCCCCGGTTTTTGTATATATTCTACCCGGACGGGTTTCAAGCATATTTTTGAACGTTTTCTGACTTAACTCCTCTTTATCCCAGTACCCGATTCCAGCACTTGGGCTGCTAATCCATATCTCTCCTTCCTTCCCAGGCTCGTTGTGTTCCAAACTGGTTTCCGGATCAACTATTTTGATGTCAACATCTTCATCACTTTGACTTACATACCCACAACACACTCTTCCTTGCCAATCGATTAAAATGGGCTTCTTTTCTCCATATGCACAACAAACAAAAACACAATTTTCAGCCAAACCGTAACCTGGAGCCATTACTTGTTGAGAAAGGCCAAAGGGTGCGGTGAGCCGAACAAAACTCATGAGAGTTTTTTGCCTAACGGGTTCTGCAGCAACCATAAGAAACTTCATAAAAGAAAGATCATAATCCAGCACCTTATCCTTGACACTCTCTAATCTTCTCACTACTAGTTCAAATGCAAAGTTGGGACCTGCACTGTGAGTGGCTTGATACTTGCTCATCGTTTGAAGCCACAATAAAGGATTCCTGATGAATGTCATGGGGGAGAAAAGAACTGCAGTCCCGCCACTAACAAGAGATGTAAAAAGTCCACCGATTAGTCCCATGTCATGGTACTGAGGAAGCCAACTTACTAACACTGTTCTTGAAGTACTCTTGTATATATTTCTCATCAACTTCACATTATGAATTAGCCCACCATGAGTTATCATCACGCCTTTAGCATCACCAGTTGATCCAGAAGTAAACTGAAGAAAACAGACATCGTTTCCCACCGGTTCAGAGTGATTTTTTATGTCTGTAAAGTTAACACCTTTAGAATTCTTCACAAGAGTATCTGTATGTATCCATGGAAGCTTAGGCCATTTTGCAGAGCCTTTCCCACCTTTTCCAGATAACGAGATCAAGTTCTTTACAGAACCTGCCCTTACAGCTCCATGGTAAAGCACAGTTGATAAAATTGCCTTTGCATTGCATGATTTAGCAATATTTTCTAACTTCAAAAGTGCTTGTCCACCTCTTTGAAGGGGATCTGGAGGAAGAACAGGAACAGGAAGTACTTGGGCTCGTAAACAACCAAAAAAGGCATCCACAAATTCGAGCCCGGGAACATGGAGTAACAACACCCTATCACCCGGATTGATAACTGGTTCTGAGCTCGTTAATAGATTCTGAGCAATGCAAGAAGCATTTGCGTGAAGTTCTGCGTAAGTCCTTTTATGCGCCTCCTCCCCTTCATCATTAATCCAAGTGTAGAGTGTTTTGTCTTTAGTTATTTCATGAGTTCCCCAATGCTTCAAATAGCCATCAAGGCTACTCAAGTCAGGGAATGTTACTCCAGGATATTCATCCAGCCGTTCTGGGTTCCTGTCCCAACTATCTGATAATAATGGAAACAATCTCTGCAAAATAGATGGAGAAATATCTTCTATTAAGTAGGTGAGCGAGATTAGAGATGATTATGTGATACTTAGTAATGTGAATCAGATAATAAGCAGTACAAGCTGGACAGTAAACGATAATTTTTGGACGTGCTTCTAATGTTTGATATTGTAATACTCAAATAATCATATGCTTGTTTGTTTCTGAGAATATTGTTAATTCAGAAGTTGATAGAATGACATTTTATGAAAACAGGAGAGAAGTTATGTGAAAATGAGTAACAGCCCCTTAAATTGGGTTCAAATGAATGGGCAAGTATGTGATTATATTTCTATTATGTAATAATCGGAATTTGTTGTACCTTCACATATGGAAATTTTGGTAAAGGGTCATCATTTGCAAAGTGTTTCCGAACAAGATTCATAGAATAGGTTGAATTTCTCTCTGTAAGTTCAAACGCAACAAGTCCGCCTACATAGTAAGTGTTCTGTTGACCTTGAAGTTCAGTCTCCATTTTGTCATAAAACCCACCCTTCATATCTATTTTTTGGATAAGAAACAAGTGTTAGGCTAAAACTGCAAAAATGCTTTAGTTGAGCCAACAAATAAGTTAGTTAACTGTTTCTACCATACCTTGGCTGGTAACATGAGGGAAATACTTGAACCTTCTCTGCAATATTACATTCTCAACTTGGCCTCCCATTCTGTTAACCGCATCAACTGCAAGTTCAGTGACCCTTGGTCCCATAATATCAACAGCATTACCATAAGACCAGAAAAGATATATATCTGTATCGGCATAGAATCTTTGAATCGCCACTGGATTGCCTATAGTTGCAGGATCATCCATGAATTCGGCGCAGTAATAAAATCCTATTGGCAAATGATCCAGCCCTTTTATTTTCATCACTGTCGTATAGTAATCTATCGTCTGCACCTTACTGAACAGTTCCTTCTCAAGATCACTTAAGTCCATCAATCGATTTTCACTTTCTGTAGTTACAAGAAGATCAAAAAACTTAGTTAACATATACACAAAATCATTTTTCAATATATAGACAGCCCGTAAATCTATGTGTGCAACTACCTGCTGATACATATGTTGGTGATCGGTAAACTTTCCCATTCGTAAAAGGAAAACCCCCAGAAATGATGATTTTCTCGAATTCCATAGTGTTAACTTCCCCGCTACTATTTCTAGTGTCAACAGATACATCAGAGGAGTCGCGTCTGATACCAATTACTTCAGTGTTGCATTGAACTTCTATGGGAAGAGATTTACTTAACTTCTGCCAGAATCCCATATACCCGCCCTTGAAACGTCTTATTTTACCAGCCATTGAAGTTCGGGTGAACTCATGAATGTAAGAATAAGCCATATCTTCAACAAATCCATACCCAGAAGCAGTGTATCCATAGGCAACTGATTTTGGAACAGATTTAAGTCCTCTACTCTTCAGAAATTCAGGAACTGATTCTGAAGCAAATTCGCTAATGGCATGAACTCCATTTCGACCCGAATTCTTTGCCTTATCCTACATGAGAAAAACAATAAGATAGAACTTCACTTTCAACATTCTAAATAAAATCTAATACCAGATCTATTAAAGTTAGTTGAAGATAGTAACCTGAAGTTCTAAGGTCAAAGATATCACATCTACATAGTCATCGGCAACCGGAATGTCCTGAAATTTCCCATTTGAAGTGTCAATAAGGGCTAGTTTATGCGAGTCCATTTCCTCCAGTTCAGACCCCAATTCTTTTGCTAAATGAAAAATCGTGGGAGCACTATTTGCTGCGAGAACTTGACCTCCAAGATCATACATTTTCCCTGCAATGTTGAAGTTTAAGTAAATATTAGCAAGATAATCAATAAATTACTAAATTTAGCAATCTAAAAAGAGGTGCATCTTGCCTTCAATATCAGCTGATTCACACATGCCACTGACTGTATGGTATTTTTCTAGAAGGGTCACATTGTTGTATCCAAGCTTAGAAAGTGCATAAGCTGCTGATAAACCACTTGGGCCACCCCCTAGTATGCCGATTCTTGTGTTCACGGGCATACATGGATGCAGAGTTGTTAGTTGATCAGCTACTGATTGTTTCAGGTCCATCTTCTATATGTAATATTTTAGTCTTTTAGCGACAGTTCCTGATGAGATCCAGAGAAAAAGTGAGGCATGGTTCTCATTGTCATAGATACATTTACTCAATCAAAATACAAGGTAAATGTTTACCAAGATTATATGAACTTTGATCAACATAGAAGGAGAAGTCAAACTTTGTTATGTTATTCACCCAGCCTGCAAAAAACAGTCCATCTTAAAAAAACTAGAAGACATTTAAAGCTACTTTTGCAGAATTTTGTAAGTATGCAAATCAACAATAACCATCTTTTTCTGTTTCTTTCAAGAAGGATGCTAATATAGGACCAACAAAATTTTATCTAGTGTTGTATGTCAAATCATGATAATTGTAAAATAGGACTCAATGCATTGAAAGAACAAGAACGATGAGGCTTCAAATACGACAACAGGCGGTTTAAAATCAAAACTTTGTAATAGTACAAGGTGTGCATTATTTTTATATTATAGCCTGCAAGACTTTACTTCTTTTGTTTTTTCTCACAGGATCTCAGATTCTCAGATAAGAAAGACGAATGACAAAATGATAATAACGGCATATAACAAAAAAGCAAGTAATTTTTGATGTTTACAAAGTGATGCATTGCGAATCATCCAAAAGAAGGTATCTTTTAGTAATAAATAATTAAACAAAAAATCCCTGGTTCATTAACACAAACACATAATCAGGATAATTGGTTCGCTAAGATTGTGCAGAAAACATATAGAGATGATGATAAGAATGTGCAAGTTTACCAAAATTCAAGCCAGTGTGAATTTAACTCCTAACTTCCTGTAATGCATGAACAAAAGCAGTTGGTATGAAAGTATTCAACATATTGACATATATCCCAAGATTTCCTAGTTAACTCCTATAAACTGCAGTTATTTTCTAATGTGATCAATCTGTCCTACCAAAAAGAATTTCATAATCTGCAATGTCTTCCTTATTTCGAACATGTTCTAACACTTACAAAGCCTGCAGAGAAGATCCTGTCATTCAGTGAATATTTAAAACATTTTAGTTGTAAATAGTAAATACTTATATATATACTCGTTGGACATAAGTCCCTTCCGGCCCCTACCTGTCTCTTTCTCTCTTGTGTACCAGTAATTTTTTTTATACGAAAACCTCCTGTTTTATAACTTTTTCAAGTATGTCCCTTTGCCATTGTGTATGTTAACTTCCTTTTATTATGCATATTCTTTTGAATAAACAGCTAGACCAACCGTTACTAGTCATCAGTGGATCACTATACTCACTAGCTCATACCTCTAATTTCGACATCACGAAAATCGTGCATTTTCATTTTTAACATTGAAACAAATGTTTCACCAGTCAAATGTCTAATTCATGGTAAAAATTTCATACTTCTAGTGACAGCTTCGATCAGGCCCTCAACGTCAACGACGCAATAAAATTTGGCAGTACTTATTAGAGATCAAGGTACTTATTTGCAAAGTTTTTAGATAATAAGGACTGGTACTAAAAAAAAAAAGGTAATGGAGGGAACCCTAGCCCCGGTACCATAATTGAATACCCATCGACTCACCCCGTATGAGTCATATGATGCCGGTACAATACCTACATCCTAATCCCCACATGATCTGGGCACCCCGAGGATCGAACCCGCGTATTTAAACTTCACATGCGGCCCTAGGCTTCATTGGTAACGGGTACCTTAAAGGAATTATTTTGTGTGCTAAGCGGGGATCGAACTTGAGACCTTAAGGTCACCAAGTGTTTTCCTTACCACTAGGCTAACTCCTTGTTGGTAAGGACTACTACTATACAACATATAATAACAAAAGTAAACTACCAATGCATGATTTAGAAATGGATCATGCATATATATTATGAATAACAAATAACAATGGATTTGGTCATTGAAAGAGAAATTACTTAAAGAAACGTCAACCAATCGATCGATATATACAAATTGCAATATATAATCAGGGTACATGTTTGTAAAAAAATATTTCCAATTTTAAACTAAACACTGTATCATGCTAAACATATATAGCTCTTGGGACTAAGGTCAAATATCATAGCCGGTCTATTTACAATTCACAATATATAGCTCAAATACATTATTAAACAACTAACAATTGCAAGGTTAATTCAAACTATTATATTCTATGAATTTGAAAATTCAACAGTATAATATAATGCATAATGTATAACTGTATAAATTTTTTATGTATATCGATATATACACAACATTCGCAATATATACAAATTGTAAACTCCACACTTACCAGATATATAACTAACTATATATGTAGAACACTCGGTCGAATATATATTATATATTATACTAGCTAGATTATTAATAATGTCATGCACCAAATAAATTAACTAACCCGCGTACGTAATAATCTTGCTTGTAGTAGTAAAAAAAAATCGAAAATGAGCGCCAAATGGCACAATGTGGAGATGCAAACCGAGAGAGAGAAGTGAGTGCTGACCGAACCTCCACAAAACTTATACTATATATATAATGGTGACGAGATCATAATGTTAGTAGTCGAATATACAAATATATATAGATAGATAGATATATAAGCAGATAAATAATATACGTTGATGATGAAATCAAAAAATTCTATATAAAACACGACAAACAATATGGTCGGTAAAATCTAAGTCCAACGATGATAGATAGATGATGATCGATATATCAATTAAGGTAATTAACTAGTGCCGGTAAATAGATTAATTTGTCATGGAATTTTAGTATATTATAACCACATATTCTACTATGGTGCTGGCTGTTCATTCCAAATGCCATTTGTGATCTCCGTCTTATCATTTTAATATTTACTTTCTTAATTATTAATTTACTCCATTATTTAATTAGTCAAGGTTTTGAAAATGAGATTAAAATATGACTTTTTCCTTTTGTCTTTAGTACGTTGATACAACAATTCCTGCAATCGGAACTTAATTCTTCTTTAATTTGGGATGAAATTTAATTATTTTCATCCGGCCACGCGTACTCTTAGTTAGTTTTACTTTTGAACTTGGCGTTAGTATTAAAATGAGAATGGGCTTCATCTAACAAATGAGTTCAATTAACAAATGGGCTTCAACATGAGCTTGAGTCAAACTTGAATTATTCGAGTTGGACTCGTTAAAAAGCTCGAATTGATAAGGTGCAGTACGCCAGTACATGCATACGAATTTAACCTAGTAATTTTTTTTTAACGTTCAAATGGTCAGAGTCTGTTCGTCCTACTTATCGGTCCCTACGTTCTTCGGGAAGGATGCCATTCGAATTTCAGGGAACCACGGAGGGAGGAAAACCTCCTATTAATCCGCCAAATGGCACGACGATAAATAGGAGTAAAGCTTGCCCCCTCAGAATTTGAACCTGGGTTTCCCCAAGCCCAAGACCCTCATGAGAGGACTGGGATAACACTGAGGTTTTACCTTGAATAGTTGATTTTTTTTTTCTTTCCGAACATTAATTGTATAGTTGAATCTAAAACGATATCCAAACAATGTCTTAAATTGCATTCAACATAATTTAATAGGATAAAAAAATATATATTATATTATATTTTCTTGTTAGACCTTTGTTGTAACATTCGTAGTTTTTGTCTCGATTGACTTATTATAAAAGTGATTAAACGTGACTTATTTATTTGACTCGTGGACTATTTCGTGTTAATGACTAGCCAATTTAGTTAGTCATTTTACTTGAGGTTTTATTTGACGGTTTAACAACGTGTAATATGCTAGACGATTTGTTGGTCGTGTGGATTTAGTTGTGACGTAAGACGATTTATTAATTTGACTAGAAATGTAATTGGGTCGACCCGTTTGATCCTCTTGAACCGACCTAAGACCCAAACCCTACCCATTTCCCCCAAACTCTTACACTTTCTCTTTCTCATCCACTCATTTCTTCATCTTGTCTCTCTCTCTCTATCTCTCTTGCAAGACACACACAAAACTCTCTCTCTCTAAATTCATGTTCCATTCAACGTAAATTAGTCAAATTTGGTGTTCAAATGAGCATTTAAATCATCATTTCCTTACCATATCAAAAGATCGGATTGTCAAGTGCAAGAAAAGTACCCTCCTAGCTCCATTTCGGTTTTTGGACATTTTGAGAAGATTTTGAAAGGTAACTACTAACTAAACCTCTTCTTTACATAGTCTTGAACGTGTTTTCTAAGTCAAAATGCTAGGGTTTTTGGTTTAAACGTTTTAAAAAGGCTTACCTAGGTCAAATCTAAGATTTTAAGTTGATTTGTGATTCCTGGTCGATTTGAAGCTTGGTTGGATGTTATGAGTCGAATTTAAACGATGGGTTATGTTCAAATATGGTTATTTATGTCTCAAAACTAATCTTGAAGCTTCCTTGGCCAATTTAAAAGTCAAAAATATGGTTTAAAAATATTTTTGGTCGTGTAGGGTTCATAATCTGCTGCTGCTGCCTTCTGTTCTGTTCTAGCGTCTGACACGCTGTCTCTGGCGTCTGAGACGTTGTGCTAGGTTGTGGGTGGCGTCTGGTGCGTTGGAGGGAACGCTCTGCCACTGTCCAACCACCGTCTGGGACGGTGGTGATAACCGTCTAGGACGACCAGCCATTTCCAGCCGCCTTGTGAGATGTTACATTGTAGCATGTGAGACGTTGCCTTGTCTTGTTCGTTTCCCACCCTTCCAAGTTTCATTTCTATACTTCTAGGGTCGAGTCGAACTTCGATTTGAACCATCTTATGACAGCTCTAATGGTGTATATGGATCTCGGGAGTCGTCCCAAGTCATGTAACTTGTCATAAAGTCAAATTAGGGTTTGACATGTGTAATAATGTGTATTTGATATTTATTCTTAAGTTTCGGACATGTGGAGCACGTTGAACGATTTTAATATCTTTTTATCTCGACCTTAACTTCTCATTGCCAATCAAGGTGAGTTCGGTAGCTCCCTACTCAATTGAGATTCGGGCTGAAAAGTATACATACTTGATTGATTGTTGCTTAATTGATTTTATGAGTCCCAAATATGATGGTTAAACCCGACTGGCAAGTAATTCTAACTGGAAATAGACCAGTTCAGAATACGATCCAGATGTGGATAGAAACAATGAAGTAAATGACTGAAAGTAAATAACGAGAAACAATAAGTGCTGAAACTATATAAATAATATGTATAGATCAAGTATGTAGCATTGAGACACGATGTACTTTTTCAATGTATTTGATTTATTGATATAAACAAATACAAAGGTTGTTGCGGAACAAAGATAAACACAAAAGTGTAAATATCTAAACAACCTAGAAATACAAGTGATCTAATATTTTGGAAATACTCGTAAGAATTACTTAGAGTATATCTCACAAGTTGCAATGCCAAAGTTTCAAGCTGTTTGCAAGTTGTGAGAAGCCTTTATATTTATAGGCAAGGTTCATGCTGATGTGGACCAGGCCGTACAAATATGGTTGGGAGCATTTAAGGAATTAAAGTCAATTCCTTAACATGCGTACTTTTAAGGTTAAGTGTGAAAGTTATTTGATGTGACATTTCACACTTTATTCCCAACCTTTTACTCAACCTTGTACTTGTTTAATAGATAAAGCTATTAACTGGGTAAAGGTTGGTAAAGTAAAAAAGGCTTCCTCGTAATCAGTGTAAAGTGTTGTAAGTACTTTATACTGAGATGCTTCAGTCGTCGATCAGGTAGAATCTTCTCTGGTTTCTGCTTCTGAGATGATTCTCTTTCTTCAGTCTTCAGTCTTTGACTTCAGAATGAATGCTTTCAGTTTGGCTGATATGAAACTGAAGTGAAGCTTCAGTGAACTTAATTCTGAAGAGGTTCAGAATTCTGTACAAGTATCTTCACTGAACTTCAACTATTTTTGAACAAATTATACTTGGTCGATTTTCGACCCAACAAATTATACTTGCTTCTGCAGAGCCTCTAACTTCTTATACTTGCTTCTGCAGAGCCTCTAACTTCTTGTTGTCAGCATCTAGATCATGAAGGGGATAACCATGCTCATCTACATTATCACCAACCACAAGTCCAGAACCTTTTGAACCTTTGGACTTGGGTTCTTCAACCATATGGGCCTTGCCCTTATCTTTCTTTTTAGGTTCAGCCTCCTATTGTTGTTCCCCCTGAACTGAGGCACCACCAGATTGTACCTCAGCTTGCTTCTTGGTTGCCTCTATTAATTCTTGAGTACTTGAAAGCAAACCAATAGGCACATTTCCCCCTTTAGGGACCTCAGAAGGCATCTTGGCATACAAATCAATCGCCGTCTGCATGGCCTTCAGAGGTTCCCAACTCTGCTTTTGAAGGCAATCAGAAATGCCCTTTGCCATTGTAGAGAACTGAGCCCTTAATCTGAAGGATGAGTTAAGGTTCAGAGCCTCTTTTTCAGTTAAATCTTTCAGCATTTTTCTATCTTCCTCAGAAAATGAAGCAGGAGGAGGAGGAGCAACAACATGTTCTTTCTTCAGCAAGGTCAGAATTTCATCAAGTGTTTTAGCTTGGCCCTTTACTGACTGATCAAGAGCGGATATTGATTTGTGTACTTCTTCAACAGCCTTATCCACCCTTTTGTTTGTATCTTTTGTGAGTTCAGAGACCATTGTTCTGACCTTCTGTTCAACCTTTTCAGCCACTGAAGCTGAGATCTGATTAACAAGATTCTGAGAGAGCTCAGTCTTCAGCTTTTCAAACACATCACCACCAATAGAAGTACCAAGTTCTTTCTGATCAACACTTGGCTTCTTCACCAATTCATTTACTTCCTTCCCGACTGCCAAAACATCTTCTTTTATCAATCTTACTGGGGATGTCAAGTTCGCAACAACTGAAGCTTGAACATCCCTCTTGGTCAGTCTGAAGGCTTCCCTTATTGCTGCACTGATGTTATTGCAAGCACGCACCAACTCATTTAGCTTCCCAGCCACTAATCCCTCATTCCCAACAACTTTGGTCAACTCAGTTCCAAGAAATAACTAAGCACCTTTCATATCAGCCAGGGACTTAGTGTTGGCAGTTAGAGACTTTGTTAAGCCCTCAACCTGAACGAGTAGGTTTTGGACTTCGGCATTTGATTTCTCTAACTGTGCTTCCACACTCAAAGAAGGAGGTGGTTGTGTAGAAGCAGAAGCAATGAAGGGAAGTATTTCAAGGCCAGCCAGAGTCTTCTCCAATTGAGCTTCAGATGGACCCTCTGATTCAGTTTCAGAGTCCAATTCCTTCTGCTCTGGCTCATCAAAATTCCTTGGCCTTGGAACATTGTGAATTTGGGGGTGAAGGTGTTGTAGTTGTGGTTGGAAGGTTGGTGAAGTAACATATGCAGGTGTTGAGCCAGGTGGAAAATATGGGTGTTCATGAGAAGTTGGTGGTTGGCGATATTGTCGTTCAACAAGTATATTTTGGATTTCTGGGGGAGGAGGGACGTTTGTGATGCTGAAGGTTGGCTCAGAATCAGAAGACTGATTCTCCTCCAGTAAGCCCTCATCAAACTCAAAATCAGCAAAGGAATCAAGATTCCCTTGAGGTGGCTCATCTTCATCCCAGAGGTCAGTTAAAACTGCAGTCTGATCAGATATGCCCTGGTTCAGATCACTAGTACCTGAACCAGCTTCTAGTTCAACAACTGCTGCTGCAGATGCATCGTCACCAGATTTATGGGTTGGCTCAACCAAAGTATCATCGCCAGTGACAGTAGACACAGGGGTTGCCTTAATGATTCTCGTACCATCATCAAGAATCACTTCATCGGCCGTAGAGTCTGGAATCTCAGTCTCCAATGGTGTCACATTAAAGACTTTATCAATTCGTGCATCAGAAGAGTGTAAGATATGTGAAGTTTCAGGGGGTGCATGTGCAGATACGGACTCTACTGTGTGCTGGGCTGACACACTTTTATTTTCTTCACCATCTCCTCCTAAAGAAGTTTTGGAGATGGCTGCTTGTGGGTTTCCCATTTGACCTTCTTCTGAATCTTGTTGGGAAGATCCAGAAGGGTGAGCTTCAACACTAATGTCCTTGGGCAGTGAGGACGGTTTCTTAAATTTTCGATGTTTTAATACGCCCTTTGGAGACCCTGGGGGACCTTTTGGGAGGTCCTCAGGTTGGTCAGTGGAAGAGGGGAGTGGTGGTTGGGTAGATGAAGTTGTTGGGGTTTTAAACAACTTCAATAAATTACCACCAGGTGCACCAATGGGTCTCACATTCTTTTGTAACCCGCTTGGTGACCTTTCTGAGTCGGTCGGTCGTGTTGTTTCAGTTTTATTAATTACCTGAGTAATTGCAGCGTAAAGTTCTGGTTCAGGTTCTGAAGTTGATGCCTTTGAAATATCCCTGCAGAACTCTGTCACTGAAGACTCAGACCCCTCAACATGATACGCATCTCCAAGAATATTCATGAAGCAGATGCTCAAGAATCTGGGAAATGAGATATGTGGACTTCTTTTTCCTTTTAATTTTGTCACCAGCTGAGAGAAGAGTATCTCAGCGAAGTCCACCTCAATCCCATGCCACAAATAATACCCAATTTCAACCTGTGGCAAGGAAATCTGGTCCAATCCACCCCAGTTTCCTCCAAGGCACTCGACAATCTGAGTCCAAAAATATCTCCAACAGTTTCCAAATCCAGACAGTAATATGTGTCCAGATGTTTTCAGATTGTGCTCTGCATCAACCATGTCATTGTGACCCATGGCGTGCAGTACCTCCCTGAAATTAACTCCCTTTAGCCTTTTTGCATAGGCTGAAGGAGATGGAAGGTAGTTCAAATGAAGGGCCTCCCGGAACCCATCAAGTGAAATGATACACTGCTTGGTGCCTTCTTTTAAGGAAAAAGCAATGGATTTTTTATCCTTGCTTAATGTAGAAGTATACCAGAATTCAAGTAAGTATCTATGATACAATACCTGAGGATCAGCAGTCAAGGCATAATGGAGAGGGGATTATTCAAGAAACCTGTTTATCCTCCCCATTAATGTTTTGTGTTTGGCATTTAGTGCGGCCACAAAATTGTTCATATTGAACCGAAGGGTCGATGGATCGAACCCTTTTGGCCATGAAGCACTAGCCTTGACTACTTTAGTTGGTTTGTATTCGAAAGCTATAAGAGATTTGGCTTGGGAAACTTTAGCCATAATTTCTACAAAGGAAAACTGAAAAATGATGATGATTTAGGGTTTTGGAATTTTGAAGAAGAAAGAATGAGAGAGAGAGAATTATGATTGGGAGTAAATGTAAAGATGAGTAAATGAAGGAATTGTTTTCGAAAATGGTACTTATATTTATGATGGAATACAAAGGGTTTTTCCAAAATAAATAAAATAAAAATAATTTTGAAATTCAAACCCATAAAATAAATTTTATTTTAATCGAAATCAATTTTGATCGGGTTTGAAATCCAAAATAATTTTGGGTTACACATCCGCATTTAATGCAAAGACGGTTAGGGCCCACATTTTGGAAAACTTTTCAACTTTCATTAATAAAAAGTGATCATTACTTTTACATTTACGGCGCAACTTGTGTGACACGTTAGCAAAGAGGTATCTTTATTCAAACGTTATACAGTAACTGTCACGTGTTCATACAACGACCAAGTATCCAAAAGACATTATAAAGGACTGAATCATTTCAGAAATTACACAACAAAATCTGAGCATGATCAGATTTAAGGAATCTGAACCATCTCAGTTTATACAACAATTCTGAAATCATTTCAGAAATTCTGAGGCATTTCAGTCAAAATATTTCTCAGAAAGCAAAGTTCCCCCTTAGAGAAAAATTCTTTAAAACAAAAATATTTGACACTTCCCCCTGAGGTGATGCTATACAGGATTTAGCATACCTAACTCACTGATGAGATGTTTAAATGTTTTGACATCCAAGGGTTTTGTAAAAACATCAGCGAGTTGTTTATCAGTGGGAATGAAATGAAGTTCAATATCACCTTTAATAATGTGATCTCTAATAAAATGATACCTGAGGTTGATATGCTTGGTTTTGGAGTGCATGACAGGATTGTAAGAGATGGCAATTTCACTGGTGTTATCACAAAAGATTGGGGTTTTTGTATACTTAACACCATAATCAGTTAGTTGGTTCTTCATCCACAAAATCTGAGCGCAACAGCTTGCTGCAGAAATGTATTCAGCTTCAGCTGTGGAGAGTGACACTGCAGTCTGCTTCTTGCTTGTCCAACTAACCAATTTGCCACCTAGGAAATGACAACCACCTGTGGTACTTTTCCTATCTATTTTACAACCTACATGATCAGAATCTGAATAACCCATTAGATCTATACTTGAGCCTTTGGGATACCAAAGACCAAGTCTGGGGACACCTTTAAGGTATCTGAAAATCCTTTTTACAGCATTTGAGTGTGCTTCTCTGGGATCAGACTGAAATCTTGCACAAAGGCATATTGCAAACATTATGTCAGGTCTACTAGCAGTTAAGTACATAAGTAATCCCACCATACCACGATATTTTGTGGGATCCACTTGTTTTCCATTGGGATCTGAGTCCAAAGTTAATGGTGCAGAAATAGGAGTATCTTTTGATGAGACTGAATCAAATTGATATTTCTTTAATAAATCCCTGACATATTTTTCTTGGTTTATAAAAATACCATCACTGGTTTGTTTCACTTGTAAACCCAAGAAATATGTCAGTTCACCCATCATACTCATTTCATACTCAGAAGACATAATTTCAGAAAACTTATTACACATTTTGTCATTTGTAGACCCAAACACAATATCATCAACATAAATTTGTACAAGTAAGATATCACTCTTATCATGTAAAATGAACAAAGTGTTATCTATTGCACCCCTTTTAAAACCATTTTTCAGAAGATGTTTAGTAAGAGTATCATACCAGGCTCTAGGTGCTTGTCTCAGACCATATAATGCTTTGTTTAGTCTGTACACCCAGTGAGATTTTTCTTCATTGATGAATCCTGGTGGCTGATAAACATACACAACTTCTTCCAATTCACCATTCAAAAATGCACTTTTAACATCCATCTGATAGACTTTGAACTTGTGATGAGCTGCAAAAGCTAAGAAAATTCTGATAGCTTCAAGTCTAGCAACTGGTGCAAAAGTTTCATCAAAGTCTACTCCTTCTTCTTGAGAGTAACCCTTAGCAACAAGTCTTGCCTTGTTTCGAATTACATGTCCATCTTCATCCATCTTGTTTCTGAAGACCCATCTTGTCCCAATTGGATCCTTCTTCAGATTGCTGGGACAAGGAACAAGTTCCCAAACGTCGTTCCTTTTAAACTGATTGAGCTCATCTTGCATGGCTTCAATCCAGCTTGGGTCTTTCATAGCCTCGTCAATCTTCTTCGGTTCTATCAGTGATAAGAAGCTGACATTTAAGCATTGATCGTTTGTGGCTCTTCTGGTCTGAACCCCTCTATTGGAATCTCCAATGATTTGCTCGATTGGATGTGCTTTTGTCCATTTAGAGTATTGACCAGGATGAATAATGATATCAGTGCAAGAACTCCTCTGATTTACTTCAGGAGCAGCTTCAGAAAAGATTATATCAGTCTCATCATCTTCTTCCTGCAGATCATGACTTGCATCATGAAATTCTTCAGATTGGGGTAATTCAGTGGAAACTGATATCAGAGGTGAAGCAGCACGTACATCTGATCCAATAGTCAGTTCAGAAGGTAGTTTAAAACTGACTGAAGGATAGAATGGTATGTTGCTTGTCTTAATTCTTGTTGGTTCTGAACTGAGATGTTCAGAAGCAAGTTCAGGTGACTGATCAGATTTATCAATAGGATCAGATTCACCAAAACTGATTGGACTTTCTGAGGGTGGTACAGGAGTTGGTTTATTGAAGATTGCAGAGTTTGATTCATCAAAGGTAACATGAATTGACTCATCAACCTTGTCAAGTCTCTTGTTATAGACTCTAAAGGCTTTGCGAATTGTTGAATATCATAGAAAGTAACCTTCATCAGCTTTTGCATCGAATTTTCCAAGCTGACTGGAGTCATTCAGAATATATACTGGACATCCAAATACATGGAAATATCCAATATTAGACTTTCAATTTCTGAGTACTTCATAGGCAGTCTTCTTGTGTCTTTTGACATAGACAGATCTGTTCTGAGTGTAGCAAGCAGTTGCAACAGCTTCAGCCCAGAAATTCTTAGGAAGACCAGATTCATTGAGCATACTTCTTGCAGCTTCAATCAGCGTTCGATTCTTTCTTTCTACAACACCATTCTGCTCCGGTGTGCGTGCTGAAGAGAAGTTCTGAGATATGCCAGTTTCAGTGTAGAAGGACTCCAGAGTGGCATTTCTGAATTCAGTGCCATTGTCACTTCTGAGCTGACAAACTTTTCTCTTATGCTTGAGTTCAATTTGTTTGATGAGGGCAATGATTTCAGCAGCAGCTTCATTCTTGTTTCTGAGGAAAATCACCCAGCAATATCTTGAATATTCATCAACAATAACAAGGGTGTACTTCTTTCCTGCTCTGGTCTGAACATTCACTGGTCCAAAAAGGTCCATGTGAAGCATGTGAAGAGGTTCAGTTATACTGAAATTTTGCTTTGTCTTGAATGAAGCTCTTTTCTGCTTACCCATTTCACAACCTGGACATGGCTTGTCTTTATTGAAAGACATTGAGGGTATCCCATCTACAAGTTGTTTTCTTGACAACTTATTAATGTTCTTGAAGTTCAGATGGGATAATCTTTTGTGCCACAACCAGTTTGTGTCCTCATCCGCCTTAGTGTAGAAACATTGTTCACTGGGTGAACTGTTCATATCAATGATATAAATGTTTCCTTTCCTTGGTGCAATCAACACTACCTTCCAATCCCTGTTGAATATGGTGCCTTGTGAAATATCAAATAAAACCTTGAAGCCATCATCACACAATTGACTGATACTGATCAGGTTATATTTCAAACCATTCACATATGCAACACGTGTGAATTGGACTTGTCCATTATTCACAACACTATATCCCTCAGTTTGTCCATTTTCATCATTCCCAAATGTTATTGAGGGCCCCTCTTGCACCCTATATTCCTCCAGCAGGGTTTGATAACCAGTCATGGTTCTGCCAGCAACGCTGTCAAGAAACCATATATTCTTCTTTCAGTCTCCCTGCACAAACACAAAGATTAGTTCTTTTTGGGAACCCATCTCTTGATGGGTTCACTAGACTCTCCCTTAGACGTCTCAGATTTCTTTGGTTCAGGAGGAACTGAAGGATCAAAAGGGATCTTAGTCATTATTTCAGATGAAATAAAAACAGTTGGTTTGATGGAGCTTTCAACCTTTTTCTTTTCAGATTTTTGCTTGATTTGTTTGGAAAAAGGTTTTGCATTTTGTTTAGGTTGGAGAGGAGTGGTTTCAACATTTTTTAAATGTGCATTGCAGCTTTGCACTTGTCTAGCCAACAATTGAAATTGACTCTCTAACCTCAACAAAATTGATTCTTCATTAGACACATGAGCCTTACCTGAATCTGAGGTAGACGGCTCAGTGGGGGAGACATTTTTCTTCTTCTTTTGGTTTTTAGGAACCTTAGATGAAGACTGAGGGGATGACTTTTTGGATTTAGCCTTCTTTTCTGAAACAGTGGTCTGAGCTGTTTCAGATTTACCCTCAGATTGTTCCTGGGCCTTATCAGTCACAGTTTTCTGCTTGCCAACTTCTTGAAAACAAATTTCTGGTTTCATTACTTTTGGAAGTGCATCTAAATCAGTAATAATAGATGCCAAGTGAAGATCACCAGATTCATATGCTGTTCTTTGGTTAGCAAAAGTATTTTTGATTGCAGCATCAGGATTTGGTGCTTTCATCCAAGATTTAATTATTTTTTGTTCCTTTTCAAGGATGGTTTTAAGTTCTTCCTTTTCTAATTCCAAAGTGGCAACCATAGACTGATAACTTTTTAAAGCCAACTGAACATCTTTCAGTTCTTTTAATCTGGCCTGACTGGCGTTCAGTTCAGAAGTATTACTTTCAAACATTTTTAGACTTTCTGAACGCACAGTTTCAACAAATGAGATGTCAGCCTCTAAAAGAACCAAAAGATCCAGTTTATGTTCCTCATTACTTTCAAAACCAAAATCACTAACCTTTTTCATTACGATATCCACCCAACGACCAGAATCAACATCAGACTTGACCAAATGACCTTGATCTTCACGAGCCATGAAACACATGTCCCTAACTTCTTCCTCATCATCAGACGATTCATCAGATTCTTCCCATTTTTCATTTTTGGCAATCATACAACCATTATTGCTTGAGTTGTCTTTTGCCATGAGAGCTATATGGGCTTTCAACTTCTTGTATTTAGCCTTATAGTTATCATCAGATTTCTGAAAAATAGAGTGGTTAGGGGCAGATTGTGATGATGAAGGTTGACTAGATCTGCATTCCTTCATGAAATGTCCTTTCTTGCCACACTTAAAGCATTCAAGATTAGACTTATCAATAGAAGCGCTTGAAGCAAATGGTTTGCCAGATCGATTAGATTTGGCCTTAAAACGATTGAACGTTTTAGCCAGCATGGCAACCAGATCATCATTGTCATCCTCATCACAACCATGAGTAACATTATCAGAAATACCAGTTTTTAACATTTCAGAAACCATCTTCTTCATTGAGTCAGAATGATCACTCTCAGAAGATAGTAGAGCAGTCCCATGTGGCTCAGTATACTGAACCATGACTGAACTGGTAGAAGCATGATTTTTGGCATCTTGCTCAGCCACAACTCTTTCAGCTTTATTCTCTTCAGTGTATCTGAAGGCTCCATATAAGGAAGCAAGAGTGTGACTGTGCAAGGTTTTTCCTTGTCTTAAGACCAAAATCAAATTTTCCCATTTTGAAGGTAAAATATCACAAAACTTTTCTAACAAAATTTCTTTGTCTTTAGTTACTCCCAAGGCTTTCAGTTGATTTACCAGATTAGTAAATCTGATATAGGTTTGAGTTAAAGTTTCACCAGGGATAGCAAAAAAAGCCTCATATCTTTTATTTAAAGCAACTTTTCTTGTGACAAATGTTTCAGAAGTGCCTTCAAACTGAGTCATAAGTTCCTCCCACATTAATTTAGAATTTTCAAGTAAGACAAGAGTGGGCATAAGAGTTTCAGGAACAACATATAAGATCATATTTTGCAGCTTGGTATCAAGGTCCACCAGCCTATGATCTTCTCCAGACCAATGATCCTTCTCCTTAGGTGACACCCTAGGAGTCCCATCGGCATTTCTGACAACAGTAGAAGCATTCATGGGAACAAAGGGTCCTTCTTTTAAAATGTCGGTCAAATGTCTTTCAACACCAGCAATATACTTAAGCATGCATGCTTTCCATGTAATAAAATTTTCACTGTTCCCATCAAACTTGGGAACAGGATTATTTGGAAAATGTACATGCACATTATGCGAAGGTATATTGTTGTTAATGATAGGGGGTGGGTTAGTACCATTAGGGCTAGGGTTAGGACCTTCATTGAAAACTTGATCAACCATCTTTACAGATCAAAGGTTATAGAATTAAAGTAATTCAACATGTCTCTGATACCAATTATGAGTCCCAAATATGATGGTTAAACCCGACTGGCAAGTAATTCTAACTGGAAATAGACCAGTTCAGAATACGATCCAGATGTGGATAGAAACAATGAAGTAAATGACTGAAAGTAAATAACGAGAAACAATAAGTGTTGAAACTATATAAATAATATGTATAGATCAAGTATGTAGCATTGAGACATGATGTATGTTGGTGCATTTCCGGGTGACAACATCATTATAGAAGTTTGTCTTGAGTCATTTGTATATGTAATTATTAAACTATACATTTTTATATGTAATAAGGTCAAACACGACTAAGTCAACCGGAGAGTTGACAAAGTCTAACTTGACCGGTCTAGGTAGGTCTAGGTTGGTCTAGGTCGACCTTGGGTGGTCTAGCTAGACCTCGATGGGCCGAATTGGTTCGGGCTTGTGTCTTGAGGATAGGTTTCGGTCCATATTAGTTTAGTATAAATAGGACATTAAACCTTATGCTTAAGGTTAATCTCTCTAATTCGTATTTTCGGTTTTCATAAGCTCGTGTGTTAATTGTAATCGTTATTACCGAATTAATACAAGGCTTCGTTTATCTCATTCATATATTGTTCATAGTTCGTGTATTCGGTTTACCGAATATTGTTGATTGCTAGTGTTCGAGACTTTCCGCACTTAAACACTAGTTATCTAATCTCGTAGATCCGGTGGCTAAGGGAATTTCAATTGGTATCAGAGCCATAGATCGTGTTCTATTCGTTCGGGGTTAGAGCTTTCGACAATAGTAAGCCGTTTTTGTGGTATGTTACTTCACGGTTTCGAGAGATCAAGCAAAAAACAAGGTGTTTTCGTCTTTTGGTCTAGCTAGACTGGTCTAGCTTGAGGTCTAGCTCACTGTAACATCCGTGAATTTTGACCCGTTGACTTTTTGTATAATTTGACTAACAATCTTGTTGAATGAAATAATTGGGCCCATTTGTGGTTATATGACTATGTGGTATGTTAGTCGGGTCGTTAATATGTTTGTTTGGCGTTTGATTGTGTAAACGATCGTAAATTTGGCTTAAAGGGGAAACGGGTCGACCCATGGGTTGTCCATGACCCATGAGCCTACTAGTGACCCATCTCCCCCTTATCCTCTCATTTCTCTCTATCTCCCTATCTTTCTCTTTTTCTCTCAAGTAAAAGCAAGGCCATCTCTTCTCATTTCTTCTTCATTTCTTGCATCAAAATTGTGTTTGAAACTGCCATCATACAAGAATCATAACCATCTCAACCTCGTTGCTTCATATTGGAGAATCAAAAGCCAAGTTCTTGCATTTTATCCATTTTGACCTAATTTCGGGTTTTAAGCTCAAGGAGAAACTTTGGTAAGTCAAATTCATCCCATTTACTCCTACTTATGTTTATTTATGCATTTCTAGTCGTCTTGAGCATTTGCAAGTCATAAATCGGCTTAAAACTAATTTTGGGTCAAATTAGGTTTAAATTAGGGTTTGGGTGATTTGGAAGTGATTGTGATGTTTTGGTCGAATTTGTGGGTTGGGTTATGTGTATTTATGGTTATTGATGTTTAGTTATGCTTCAAAATGGGTTACAAGTCGTTGTAAATCGATTTGGGTCGAATTTGGGGGTTTTTGGGTTTAGTTTCTGCACTAAACTGCTGCTGCTGTTCGTGGGTTGCCCAGTAAGGGGCGTAACCTACGCCCCCTTGGGGCGTAGCTTACGCTAGGTGTATTTTGTTTGGGCGTAAGTTACGGCCCTTTGGGGCATAGCTTACGCCGAAGTCTTACCTTACGCCCAAAAACCCACTGTTTACGCCACTCCAGACGCCAAAAGTGAACTTTCTAGAGGACCGTAGGTTACGCCCAGTTTGACCGTAACTTACGCCAGTTGTTTTCTTACCACCGTACCTTACGCCCCTTTTTACCGTAGCTTACGCCTGGTGGTTTTGAACCACCGTAACCTACGCCAGTTTAGGGCGTAGGTTACGCCCCCTTTGTTGCTGAATTTCCTGTTTGACCTAGTTTGACTTCCAGAACCCTATGAACGCTTCGTGTATCGTTCTAAATCACTTCTTAACTTATTTAACATTGATTAAGAGTCTTAGAAGTCATTTAACGTCGAGAAACACTTTGGAAACCTATTTAGGGTTTTGCCGTTTTCTTGATAACTACGTATGTGTTTATGAATGTTGATGTGAATGTATATGATCGATATTTAGGTGTTGGACGCGAGGAGAACATTGTACGATAATAACGTGACTTTATATCAATCTTAGCTTTCTTAACCAATCGAGGTGAGTTTCGTATCTCCCTACTCACTTGAGATTCGGGCTGAAAAGTGTGAACCTGGCGTGTTTACTTGCATTTATTGATTTATTGATTGTTTGGCTTGATTGTTGGATTGATGTGACGGTTCTTTTCGTTTGGTTGACTTGGTTTATGTTTTGGTTAAGTATTTCATTTATGTTAGGATTGACGTACATACATGGAAGTCGGTTATGCCTTCATTGGGTTTTAGATGTGGTGGGAAGGCTGCGGGTGACCCTATATATAAGCATCTGGGACTCGAAGGAAGTAGAATCCTCTTAAGTGTATGTACGTATAGTTGGTTTAAATTGAAATTTGATTTATGATCGGTGATTATTGATTGTTGGTTCACGTTCGTTGAATGTTGATTAGTGGCTTATAACTTACGATTATTGATTGTTGGTTCAAGTTCATCGTATATTGATTGTTGGTTCATGACTGATGCATTTACATTTGATTGTAAGCATTGCATACATTATTGATAACCCTCGGCAGGGGATTGCCGACATCCTGGTGCATAGATGTATGCACCCATTTTGGATGTAGTGCCTGACTCCGAGTATATAGACATATATATCTCGATGATTTTGAGATACAGCCTTGTTCATTGTGATGACAGAAGGGTATCGTTGCATTGGTGACTGGCGTTCACGCATATGATAGGCATGTTGACTTATTTATGCTTTTAGTACTTGCATTTGATATTCATATCATTGAGCATTCATTACACGCATTTACGTACTTATGAAATTTTGTTGATTGGATATTGTTGTGTTACTTAGAGGCTCACTGTAAGTCACGTCTAGCCTCTACTTGTACATTATGATTATTGTTTATGGTTCCTTGTGGACCATTACTATGAACTCACCAACCTTGTGTTGACTATGCTTAGTACACTTTTCAGGTAATCAGGTTAATCCTGGGCGTGGAGTATAGTTGCTTGCTTGCTTGCTGTTTAACCCGGGCATTGGACTTGATGAATCAAGGATTCATAGACCTTCTCTTTTGCATTATACTTAGGATTAATTGCCATCTTTTGAATGCTCCTTTGTAACCTTGATGGTTATTGCTCCTTTTGTATTTTGGTACTTGTTTCGTCTTTGTAATGGATTCACTGAATCGTTATTTGCATTTAGTTCTTGTTCTATTGTAATTCCACCTTGTGCTATATGATTTCCGTGATATTCCGAGCCTCGGCTTGGGGTGTTACAGAATGGTGGCCCATGCGTGGTCGTAGAGAATTAGGCAGTTTGACCTAGACTACAGCTTAAGTTAAAACTCTTCATATAGCATGCATGGTTAGGAATTTGTGTGCAATGTGAATTTTGTGAATCCCCGTGTGAGTTCGTAGTTAAGACCACTTGTGTGTTAGCTTGAATTCAAGGTGATGATTGTAGATTATGGTTAATATGGGTTGTTGTTGTTAATTGTTGGAACTAATGTGATGATTTAGGGCAAAATGATGGGATGCCATTAACTTAGTATAATATTGTGGCAACCCTAAAAGAACCTGATCAACTCTTTTATGGTTACCCGATATTATAGCAAGTTCATGACATCGTGGATTGCGCACGTGTGGCTTAAAGTATAATAAGGAACCGATATGCTTAATGGAAGTTGATTAGGTGGAAGGTTAGCCGTTGGTACACCTTGTATACATACCCGGTCAATAACTAGAGAGCATATCGAATTCGGATTATACTTTGAATCATTCGTGTTAGTTGTTTGATTGCATGATGTAATGAGCATGATTACTTGATGTTATGATATGTAAAAATCCCTTATGATGCTAACACTTTTGCCTTAGCATAATGTTATGAAATGTGTATGTAGTATCGGTATGAGAGCATCGACTACTTGTGTGACTAACATGTGAGCATTTGAGACTAACTCTCGGGTCAACGTGTCACTTGTTTTATAGAAATGGCGAGACCCAGGAGAACTGGAACGAACTATAGGGCTGAAGAGGAAGAACCTCAACCGGAGGTACAAGGAGGTAGAGGCCGTGGTAGGGGTCGTGGCAGAGGTCGTGGTAGGGGCCAAGGAAGGGGTCGTGGTGAGGTCCCTGAGCCAAACATGGCCGAGGTGATTGCTCAAACGATCGCCAATATCATGCCAACCATTATTGCTCAAGTCACGGCAAATCTTGGGCAAAATAACGTGGCTCAAAACAACGAAGCTCCAGAAAATGAACATAATGAAAATGCCCAACCTCATGCCGAAGAAAATGAAGAAGAGGGACCGGTGGGAATTGGAAACGGTATGCCCATGTATAATCAACAGGGAGGATACCGTCAAGGGTGTGTATTTAAAGACTTTAAAAGTTGTGGGGCACCGGAGTTCGATGGGAAAGGGGGTCCCACGGAATGTATAAGATGGTTTGAGGCGATAGAGGCGGTGATCGAAAGGAGTCATTGCACCTATGATGACCGGATTTCCTACGCATCCGGCATGTTTAGACATGATGCCTTGAGTTGGTGGAACCAAGAAATAACGTTGGGACGGACTTATAATTTGGAGTGGATTGACTTCAAGAACAAAGTGAAAGCAAAGTTTTGTCCTCCGTATGAACTACAAAACTTGACCATCGAGTTTGCTAATCTCAACATGGAGGGAGCCAATTACAAGGGCTATGTTAGACGATTTCAAGAGTTGTCTACCCTCATTCCTCACTTGGTAGGTACCGAGCCTCAGGCCATCCAGAAGTTCGTATTGGGCTTGAATCCTCAAGTCCAATCATATGTAAACTCTAACATGCCTACTTCTTTGGCTAATGCGGTTAACCAAGCCGGGAGTGTGACTGAAGATTTGTTGAGGAGTGGTGTTTTGAGCAAGTCCTCAACGAACAAGAGGAAAGAAGTGGGAGAGTCGAGTGGGGTAAAGAAGATGGGAAAGTTTGACCCTAGAAATGCTAATAGGGGTAGGGTGATGGCGGCAGTGGAACCGGCTAAGAAGGCTTATTTTGGGCCTCATCCTTTCTGTGGGAGATGTAACAGGCATCATCCCGCCAATAACCAATGTGGAGCATGCTTTAATTGCAATCAACTCGGGCACGAAGCTAGAAATTGTAGAGCTCCAAGGGCGGGTCCAATGAATGTGGCTCCCGTTCGGGCCGTTCCTCCTCAAGGTAACCAAAGAAGAGGCGAATGTTTTGAATGTGGTAGCCGTGACCACTACCGTAATAATTGTCCTCGATGGGTGGGACAACAAGTTCAAGTAGCCGTTCACCCCAATCAACTCCAAATGGTCGGGCCAAACCAAAACCGGGGCCAACAGGGCCATCAAGTGCAACCACGCGGCCGAGCCTTTGCGGCCAATGTAAATGAAGCCCACAACGATCCCAACGTAGTAGCAGGTACCTTTCTCCTTAATGGTCACTATGCCACCGTCCTATTTGATTCCGGGGCCGATTATAGCCTCGTGTCTTCTAATTTTGTTCCTTTGATTGATGTACATCCTTGTGCTCTAAACTATGTGCTTGACATTGAAATGGTAAACGGGTCACTAACTAAAATTAGTCAAATACTTCGCGATTGTGTCTTGACTTTGGAAGATGTCGATTTCTTCATAGACCTTATGCCTTTGGATATTGGTAGTTTTGATATTATAGTGGGTATGGATTGGTTGACGGCGGTGAATGCAACCATTGATTGTGGCGAGAGAGTTGTTAAGATACCTTTGGCTAACGGTAAAATCCTTAGGGTTCAAGGCGAAATCTCCGATCTCTCGAATTCTAAAGTCTTTAGTGCTACCATCCCAAAGGTAGAATTGAAGACCGATTCCTATCGTTTGTGATTTTTCCGATGTTTTTCCGGATGACTTACCGGGACTACCTCCAACCCGTGAACTTGATTTTCGTATTAATCTTATTCCCGAAGCCGCGCCCGTAGCAAAAGCCCCGTATAGGCTAGCCTTAACCGAAATGCAAGAGCTACAAACTCAACTCAAGGAGCTCCAAGAGAAAGGTTTCATTCGCCCTAGCCAATCTCCTTGGGGTGCTCCTGTTCTCTTTGTCAAAAAGAAAGACGGATCCTTCAGATGTGTATTACTTACCGGGACTACCTCCAACCCGTGAACTTGATTTTCGTATTAATCTTATTCCCGAAGCCGCGCCCGTAGCAAAAGCCCCGTATAGGCTAGCCTTAACCGAAATGCAAGAGCTACAAACTCAACTCAAGGAGCTCCAAGAGAAAGGTTTCATTCGCCCTAGCCAATCTCCTTGGGGTGCTCCTGTTCTCTTTGTCAAAAAGAAAGACGGATCCTTCAGAATGTGTATTGATTACCGGGAATTAAACAAGCTCACCGTGAAGAACCGATATCCCCTCCCAAGAATCGATGACTTATTTGATCAACTTCAAGGTGCTAAACACTTTTCAAAAATCGATCTTCGCTCGGGTTATCATCAACTCCGGGTACATGAAGATGATATCCCCAAGACGGCTTTTCGCACAAGGTATGGTCATTTTGAATTCACCGTGATGCCTTTTGGGTTGACTAATGCACCGGCGGTGTTTATGGACTTGATGAACCGGGTGTGCCAACCATACTTAGACAAGTCTGTCATTGTGTTCATTGATGACATACTTGTATACTCGAAGACAAAGGATGAGCATGTTGAGCACTTGCGTGAGGTGCTTGAACTACTAAGAAAAGAGAAGTTGTATGCCAAATTCTCCAAGTGCGAGTTTTGGTTGGAAGAGGTCCACTTCCTTGGTCACGTAGTGAGCAAGGATGGTATTCATGTGGACCCAAGCAAGATTGAAGCGGTCAAGAATTGGAGAAGACCCGAAACGCCATCCGAGATCCGCCAATTCCTTGGATTGGCGGGTTACTATAGAAGATTCATTGAAAACTTCTCCCGTATTGCACAACCACTCACCCTCTTGACTCAAAAAGATAGAAACTTTGAATGGGGCGAAAGGCAAGAGAACGCCTTCCAAACACTTAAAGACATGCTATGTGATGCTCCTATTTTGACACTACCGGATGGGATCGAAGATTTTGTTGTTTATTGTGATGCCTCGGGGCAAGGGTTGGGTGTGTTCTTATGCAAAGGGGTAAGGTTATTGCTTATGCCTCTCGTCAATTGAAAGTGCATGAGAAGAACTACCCGACACATGATTTGGAATTGGGAGCGGTTGTGTTTGCTTTGAAGTGTTGGAGGCATTATCTCTATGGCACCAAATGTGTGATTTACACCGATCACAAAAGTCTCCAACACATCTTTAACCAAAGTGAATTGAACATGAGGCAAAGGCGTTGGTTAGAGCTATTTAGTGATTATGATTGTGACATCCGTTATCACCCGGGCAAAGCAAATGTAGTAGCCGATGCCTTGAGCCGAAAGGAGAGAGTGAAACCGAGACGGGCTAGAGCTATGAGCTTCACGGTAGGGCCAAATATTCGTGATCGGATTATTGAAGCCCAAATTCAAGCCACCCTACCGGAAAACTTTGGAGACGAAAACCTAGATGGCATGGAACAACAATTCGACCGAAAGAATGATAATGGACTATACATGGTTGAAAGACTTTGGGTTCCTATTTTCGGCGACTTAAGAACGCTTATATTGAATGAAGCTCATCAATCGCCTTATTCGGTCCATCCCGGGTCGGATAAGATGTACTTTGATTTGAAAGACTTGTATTGGTGGCCGGGCATGAAGCGTGATGTGGCTAAGTATGTGAGTGAGTGTCTTACTTGCTTACAAGTTAAGGCGATCACAAGAAGCCACCCGGTTTGTTGGTGCAACCGGTAATGCCCGAATGGAAGTGGGAACATATTTCAATGGACTTCATTACTAAACTACCGAAGACGAGAAGCGGCCGTGACACGATTTGGGTGATAGTAGATCGGTTAACGAAGTCGGCTCACTTTTTAGCCATTCGTGAGACCGATAAATTTGACACTTTGGTTCGATTGTACATCAAGGAAATAATATCTAAGCATGGAGTGCCGATTTCTATCATTTTGGATAGAGATGCCCGTTTTAAATCAAAATTTTGGGAAGCCTTTCAAAAAGCCATGGGTACTCGACTCAACATGAGCACGGCGTTTCATCCTCAAACGGATGGACAAACCAAGAGAACCATTCAAACACTTGAAGACATGTTGAGGGCATGTGCGATTGATTTTGGTGGAAGTTGGGAGGACCATTTGCCGCTAGTCGAGTTTTCATACAACAATAGTTATCATGCTACCATTCAAATGGCACCCTTTAAAGCATTATATGGTAGGATATGTCGTTCTCCTCTAGCTTGGGCGGAAATTGGAGAGAGTCAACTCATCGGGCCAGAAATTGTGATTGAAACGACTAAAGTAATATCTCAAATTAAGGAGAAGTTGCAATTGGCCCGTGAGCGTCAAAAGAAGTATGCCGATGTGAGGCGGAGACCGTTGGAGTTTGAAGTTGGTGATTTTGTACTTTTGAAAGTGTCACCTTGGAAGGGCGTCGTACGTTTTGTGAAACGGGGAAAACTTGCACCAAGGTATATTGGTCCTTTCAAGATTCTTGAACGGGTTGGGAAGGTTGCTTATCGGCTAGAATTGCCTCAAGAGCTTAACGGTGTGCATGATGTGTTTCATATTTGTAATTTGCGCAAGTGTTTGGCGGATCCTACACATCATGTACCTATGGACGAAATTAGGGTTGATTCGAATTTGAACTTTGTTGAAGAGCCGGTGGAGATCTTGGATCGTCAAGAAAAGAAACTCAAGAACAAACGCTACACGATTGTTAAGGTTAGATGGAATGCTAGACGTGGAGCCGAATTCACTTGGGAGCGAGAGGATCACATGAAAACTAAGTATCCGCATTTATTTGGTAATTAGTGTTTTGTTGAATTTCGGGACGAAATTCTTTCAACGGGGGGATAATGTAACATCCGTGAATTTTGACCCGTTGACTTTTTGTATAATTTGACTAACAATCTTGTTGAATGAAATAATTGGGCCCATTTGTGGTTATATGACTATGTGGTATGTTAGTCGGGTCGTTAATATGTTTGTTTGGCATTTGATTGTGTAAACGATCATAAATTTGGCTTAAAGGGGAAACGGGTCGACCCATGGGTTGTCCATGACCCATGAGCCTACTAGTGACCCATCTCCCCCTTATCCTCTCATTTCTCTCTATCTCCCTATCTTTCTCTTTTTCTCTCAAGTAAAAGCAAGGCCATCTCTTCTCATTTCTTCTTCATTTCTTGCATCAAAATTGTGTTTGAAACTGCCATCATACAAGAATCATAACCATCTCAACCTCGTTGCTTCATATTGGAGAATCAAAAGCCAAGTTCTTGCATTTTATCCATTTTGACCTAATTTTGGGTTTTAAGCTCAAGGAGAAACTTTGGTAAGTCAAATTCATCCCATTTACTCCTACTTATGTTTATTTATGCATTTCTAGTCGTCTTGAGCATTTGCAAGTCATAAATCGGCTTAAAACTAATTTTGGGTCAAATTAGGTTTAATTTAGGGTTTGGGTGATTTGGAAGTGATTGTGATGTTTTGGTCGAATTTGTGGGTTGGGTTATGTGTATTTATGGTTATTGATGTTTAGTTATGCTTCAAAATGGGTTACAAGTCGTTGTAAATCGATTTGGGTCGAATTTGGGGGTTTTTGGGTTTAGTTTCTGCACTAAACTGCTGCTGCTGTTCGTGGGTTGCCCAGTAAGGGGCGTAGCTTACGCTAGGTGTATTTTGTTTGGGCGTAAGTTACGGCCCTTTGGGGCGTAGCTTACGCCGAAGTCTTACCTTACGCCCAAAAACCCACTGTTTACGCCACTCCAGACGCCAAAAGTGAACTTTCTAGAGGACCGTAGGTTACGCCCAGTTTGACCGTAACTTATGCCAGTTGTTTTCTTACCACCGTACCTTACGCCCCTTTTTACCGTAGCTTACGCCTGGTGGTTTTGAACCACCGTAACCTACGCCAGTTTAGGGCGTAGGTTACGCCCCCTTTGTTGCTGAATTTCCTGTTTGACCTAGTTTGACTTCCAGAACCCTATGAACGCTTCGTGTATCGTTCTAAATCACTTCTTAACTTATTTAACATTGATTAAGAGTCTTAGAAGTCATTTAACGTCGAGAAACACTTTGGAAACCTATTTAGGGTTTTGCCGTTTTCTTGATAACTACGTATGTGTTTATGAATGTTGATGTGAATGTATATGATCGATATTTAGGTGTTGGACGCGAGGAGAACATTGTACGATAATAACGTGACTTTATATCAATCTTAGCTTTCTTAACCAATCGAGGTGAGTTTCGTATCTCCCTACTCACTTGAGATTCGGGCTGAAAAGTGTGAACCTGGCGTGTTTACTTGCATTTATTGATTTATTGATTGTTTGGCTTGATTGTTGGATTGATGTGACGGTTCTTTTCATTTGGTTGACTTGGTTTATGTTTTGGTTAAGTATTTCATTTATGTTAGGATTGACGTACATACATGGAAGTCGGTTATGCCTTCATTGGGTTTTAGATGTGGTGGGAAGGCTGCGGGTGACCCTATATATAAGCATCTGGGACTCGAAGGAAGTAGAATCCTCTTAAGTGTATGTACGTATAGTTGGTTTAAATTGAAATTTGATTTATGATCGGTGATTATTGATTGTTGGTTCACGTTCGTTGAATGTTGATTAGTGGCTTATAACTTACGATTATTGATTGTTGGTTCAAGTTCATCGTATATTGATTGTTGGTTCATGACTGATGCATTTACATTTGATTGTAAGCATTGCATACATTATTGATAACCCTCGGCAGGGGATTGCCGACATCCTGGTGCATAGATGTATGCACCCATTTTGGATGTAGTGCCTGACTCCGAGTATATAGACATATATATCTCGATGATTTTGAGATACAGCCTTGTTCATTGTGATGACAGAAGGGTATCGTTGCATTGGTGACTGGCGTTCACGCATATGATAGGCATGTTGACTTATTTATGCTTTTAGTACTTGCATTTGATATTCATATCATTGAGCATTCATTACACGCATTTACTGGTCTAGCTAGATGGTCTAGCTATGGTCTAGCTCAACTGGTCTAGCTCAACTGGTCTAGCTCAACTGGTCTAGCTCGACCAGGTCTAGCTCGACCGAGGTCTAGCTCGACCGAGGTCTAGCTCGACCGAGGTCTAGCTCGACCGAGGTCTAGCTCGACCGAGGTCTAGCTCGACCGAGGTCTAGCTCGACCGAGGTCTAGTCGACCGAGGTCTAGCTCGACCGAGGTCTAGCTCGACCGAGGTCTAGCTCGACCGAGGTCTAGCTCGACCGAGGTCTAGTCGACCGAGGTCTAGCTCGACCGAGGTCTAGCTCGACCGAGGTCTAGTCGACCGAGGTCTAGCTCGACCGAGGTCTAGCTCGACCGAGGTCTAGCTCGACCGAGGTCTAGTCGACCGAGGTCTAGCTCGACCGAGGTCTAGCTCGACCGAGGTCTAGTCGACCGAGGTCTAGCTCGACCGAGGTCTAGTCGACCGAGGTCTAGTCGACCGAGGTCTAGCTCGACCGAGGTCTAGTCGACCGAGGTCTAGTCGACCGAGGTCTAGCTCGACCGAGGTCTAGCTCGACCGAGGTCTAGTCGACCGAGGTCTAGCTCGACCGAGGTCTAGTCGACCGAGGTCTAGCTCGACCGAGGTCTAGCTCGACCGAGGTCTAGTCGACCGAGGTCTAGCTCGACCGAGGTCTAGCTCGACCGAGGTCTAGTCGACCGAGGTCTAGCTCGACCGAGGTCTAGCTCGACCGAGGTCTAGTCGACCGAGGTCTAGCTCGACCGAGGTCTAGTCGACCGAGGTCTAGCTCGACCGAGGTCTAGCTCGACCGAGGTCTAGCTCGACCGAGGTCTAGCTCGACCGAGGTCTAGCTCGACCGAGGTCTAGTCGACCGAGGTCTAGCTCGACCGAGGTCTAGCTCGACCGAGGTCTAGCTCGACCGAGGTCTAGTCGACCGAGGTCTAGCTCGACCGAGGTCTAGCTCGACCGAGGTCTAGTCGACCGAGGTCTAGCTCGACCGAGGTCTAGTCGACCGAGGTCTAGTCGACCGAGGTCTAGCTCGACCGAGGTCTAGTCGACCGAGGTCTAGTCGACCGAGGTCTAGCTCGACCGAGGTCTAGTCGACCGAGGTCTAGTCGACCGAGGTCTAGCTCGACCGAGGTCTAGCTCGACCGAGGTCTAGCTCGACCGAGGTCTAGCTCGACCGAGGTCTAGTCGACCGAGGTCTAGCTCGACCGAGGTCTAGCTCGACCGAGGTCTAGCTCGACCGAGGTCTAGCTCGACCGAGGTCTAGTCGACCGAGGTCTAGCTCGACCGAGGTCTAGCTCGACCGAGGTCTAGCTCGACCGAGGTCTAGCTCGACCGAGGTCTAGTCGACCGAGGTCTAGTCGACCGAGGTCTAGCTCGACCGAGGTCTAGCTCGACCGAGGTCTAGTCGACCGAGGTCTAGCTCGACCGAGGTCTAGCTCGACCGAGGTCTAGCTCGACCGAGGTCTAGCTCGACCGAGGTCTAGCTCGACCGAGGTCTAGTCGACCGAGGTCTAGCTCGACCGAGGTCTAGCTCGACCGAGGTCTAGTCGACCGAGGTCTAGCTCGACCGAGGTCTAGCTCGACCGAGGTCTAGTCGACCGAGGTCTAGCTCGACCGAGGTCTAGCTCGACCGAGGTCTAGCTCGACCGAGGTCTAGTCGACCGAGGTCTAGTCGACCGAGGTCTAGCTCGACCGAGGTCTAGCTCGACCGAGGTCTAGTCGACCGAGGTCTAGCTCGACCGAGGTCTAGTCGACCGAGGTCTAGTCGACCGAGGTCTAGCTCGACCGAGGTCTAGCTCGACCGAGGTCTAGTCGACCGAGGTCTAGCTCGACCGAGGTCTAGCTCGACCGAGGTCTAGCTCGACCGAGGTCTAGTCGACCGAGGTCTAGCTCGACCGAGGTCTAGTCGACCGAGGTCTAGCTCGACCGAGGTCTAGCTCGACCGAGGTCTAGCTCGACCGAGGTCTAGTCGACCGAGGTCTAGCTCGACCGAGGTCTAGCTCGACCGAGGTCTAGTCGACCGAGGTCTAGCTCGACCGAGGTCTAGCTCGACCGAGGTCTAGCTCGACCGAGGTCTAGCTCGACCGAGGTCTAGCTCGACCGAGGTCTAGCTCGACCGAGGTCTAGCTCGACCGAGGTCTAGTCGACCGAGGTCTAGCTCGACCGTGGTCTAGCTTGAGAGGTCTAGCTCGACCAAGGTCTAGCTAGACTGGTCTAGCTCAACTGGTCTAGCTCGACCTCCTTGTCGATCAAGTAAGCTATTTCGCTTTCGAGTCCTATAAATACATCTTTCGGCTCAATGTGTAACGAATCTTTTATGGATTTGTTTTGAGTTAAGGATTGAGTTCGACCAAGGTCTAGCTCGACCGAGGTCTAGCTCGACCGAGGTGTAGTTCGACCGAGGTCTAGCTCGACCGAGGTCTAGCTCGACCAAGGTCTACCTCGACCAAGGTCTAGTTCGGTTTCATTGGGTAACGAATTTTTCGGTTTTGCTCAAGTTTAGGTCTGAAATTCTCCGACTCTTTTTTGAACTCGTAAACTCACTTGAGTTAAGGTTTGAAATGTGTCTTTCGAGTTTTGGACTTGTATACTTGAATAATCGTTAGGTTCCAAACTTATCCTTGAATTGAGGAACCTGTAATCTTGGTTAAGCTTAGGTCTAACTTGTTTGAGTTTTGAACTTGAAAACTCAATTGAGTTTTGGTTTGAAATTCTGTATTCGAGTTTGGGACTTGTAAGCTTGGTCGAGTTTAGGTTTTCCTTTCGAATCATTGACGGCTCGGGGTCTATCTTCTATAGAAGATTCTGGGAAATCTTAGAGAAAATTCAAGATCAGGCCAAAAAGGTTGTTTTGACAAGGAGCTATTGGGTTATCTCTTGATTACATATGTAAACAACCGTGGGAGGAAGATAAGAATGAGAGATAAGCTGAAACCAAAAACAAACATACTGGCTGTTTTAAGAATTTTGTAGAGAAAATGGGGGGATAAAAATTTAGAATCTTCCATGTTTTTTATACAAAATTCTGGTTGCTTGAAATAAAGAAGATCATGAAGTTTTGACAGAGTTCAATCATGGTATCTTTCTGGTTTTGAATCCGTGTGACATGTGTCCGACCTAATTTTTGGATCAAAGGCGCCTGATTATAGATTAGGTGATTCAGATGAAGATTGAAGACTAGGGTTGAAAGTCGATTAACTGTAGATGATCTTTGCTGAGCATGCGTTTGGGTTTTTGTCTTAGAGCTTTTGTGATGAAATTAATCATTTGTAGCCAAGTAGTTGATGATCAAATCTTTATTTATGCCAATGATGTAGAGATGATTAATCCGGTAACTAATGAAGGGGTTGCAGATTAAGTGGATCTCTGTGTATTTTGGAGATGCTTACCTCGAGGGAGAGATTTGATACAAAAGACGTCAGGTGATTGGTGGATTCGTGAAGTTACAAGACAAAGTCAGACACTATTGGTTGAAGACATGGATCTTGTGAGTGTTGCATATCTGAAATTCAAGTTACATAATTTTTTATCTTTGTGGGAAATAATTAAATTCAATGCTGATTGTTGGAGATTTAGATTCTCTATAATATGTCGGTTAAGCTTGAATATCAAAATGGATTGAGCGATGTTATATTGCATGATGTCTTGAGTGATGATATTTGAATTGCATGGGGAGGCAATGATGTCTGGATTACTTTGAAGTGATGATGTTTGGCATTATAATATTGCTTGGAGCTTAATTTGGAGGAGGTTACTGTTGAGGGGGAGAATTACAATCTGAGTATTGGATTTGTTAGTTGCCATAAAGATACAGAGATTTTGCAGTTTGAAGATTAGTGTGCAGCGGATGAAGATCAAGTCTTACCAGGAAAAAAAAGACATGATATCATTGGTTAAATGGAAGTCTGTTGATGCAGATTTTTTTAACTAATGATTGTCAGAATTGATGGCAATAGTCAAGGGGTGTCCGTTTGTGCATTTCTGTTACTATTGCCTATGCATTACAAGTGAAGGCTTTGAAGATCGATGAAAACTTCTAAATGCTGATGTCAAGGGGGAGTCTGTTGGTGCATTTCCGGGTGACAACATCATTATAGAAGTTTGTCTTGAGTCATTTGTATATGTAATTATTAAACTATACGTTTTTATATGTAATAAGGTCAAACACGACTAAGTCAACCGGAGAGTTGACAAAGTCTAACTTGACCGGTCTAGGTAGGTCTAGGTTGGTCTAGGTCGACCTTGGGTGGTCTAGCTAGACCTCGATGGGCCGAATTGGTTCGGGCTTGTGTCTTGAGGATAGGTTTCGGTCCATATTAGTTTAGTATAAATAGGACATTAAACCTTATGCTTAAGGTTAATCTCTCTAATTCGTATTTTCGGTTTTCATAAGCTCGTGTGTTAATTGTAATCGTTATTACCGAATTAATACAAGGCTTCGTTTATCTCATTCATATATTGTTCATAGTTCGTGTATTCGGTTTACCGAATATTGTTGATTGCTAGTGTTCGAGACTTTCCGCACTTAAACACTAGTTATCTAATCTCGTAGATCCGGTGGCTAAGGGAATTTCAATGTACTTTTTCAATGTATTTGATTTATTGATATAAACAAATACAAAGATTGTTGCGGAACAAAGATAAACACAAAAGTGTAAATATCTAAACAACCTAGAAATACAAGTGATCTAATATTTTGGAAATACTCGTAAGAATTACTTAGAGTATATCTCACAAGTTGCAATGCCAAAGTTTCAAGCTGTTTGCAAGTTGTGAGAAGCCTTTATATTTATAGGCAAGGTTCATGCTGATGTGGACCAGGCCGTACAAATATGATTGGGAGCATTTAAGGAATTAAAGTCAATTCCTTAACATGCGTACTTTTAAGGTTAAGTGTGAAAGTTATTTGATGTGACATTTCACACTTTATTCCCAACCTTTTACTCAACCTTGTACTTGTTTAATAGATAAAGCTATTAACTGGGTAAAGGTTGGTAAAGTAAAAAAGGCTTCCTCGTAATCAGTGTAAAGTGTTGTAAGTACTTTATACTGAGATGCTTCAGTCGTCGATCAGGTAGAATCTTCTCTGGTTTCTGCTTCTGAGATGATTCTCTTTCTTCAGTATTCAGTCTTTGACTTCAGAATGAATGCTTTCAGTTTGGCTGATCTGAAACTGAAGTGAAGCTTCAGTGAACTTAATTCTGAAGAGGTTCAGAATTCTGTACAAGTATCTTCACTGAACTTCAACTATTTTTGAACAAATTATACTTGGTCGATTTTCGACCCAACAGATTTATTGATTATTCGATTGACGCTTTGACTTAACGCTCGATTGATTATGCTTTCGATTATTAATACATGTTGTGGTTTGGATAGTTGTACATACATGGAAGACGATTATGCCTTCAATGAGTTGTAGATGTGGTGGGAAGGTTGCGGGTGGCCCTATATATAAGCATCTATGATTCCTTGAATGTAGAGTCGTATGAAGTGTATGTGCATTGTGTTGTCGTTAACTAGATACGTTATGATTATTCGATTGACGCTTTGACTTAACGCTCGATTGATTATGCTTTCGATTATTAATACATGTTGTGGTTTGGATAGTTGTACATACATGGAAGACGATTATGCCTTCAATGAGTTGTAGATGTGGTGGGAAGGTTGCGGGTGGCCCTATATATAAGCATCTATGATTCCTTGAAAGTAGAGTCGTATGAAGTGTATGTGCATTGTGTTGTCGTTAACTAGATACGTTATGATATGATTCGAGACGTTAAATAACTAGATGATTGCTTGTATTTACGTGTTTGCACGTGTTTATGACGAGACGTTATGGATTGTTTAATCCATATTATATACTTATGAGACGAAAGACGTTATATTATATTATATATTATATTATGTATAATATATTATATATTATATATATATATATATTTATTATATATTATATAAGACGTGGACGGTGGATTGACGAATCCACACCCGGTATGATCATGGCCACATTATGACGATATTATATTTAAAGACGTATATTATATATTATATAAGACGTGGACGGTGGATTGACGAATCCACACCCGGCATGATCATACTCGGGATACGGGTTGTTGAACCCATATTATGACGTTATTATATATATATATATATTTGACGATTATTGAGACGTTGACGTTATTGTATTGACGTTGTTATATTTATATTGACGATTATTGAGACGTTGACGTTATTGTATTGACTTGTGCTAACGTATACCCTTTTAGGGTTTTCTTTGACGTGATTAGGTATTCTAATCCTCGTATATCGTTAACGGTTGATATCCCGACACTTGGTTCCTATTACTTACCCCTACGAACTCACCAACTTTATGTTGACGCGTTTTAGTACACTTTTCAGGTGAACAGGTGAATCAAAGTCGAATTGGATGCTTCATTGCATGCTAGGGTTGGACTTGGACTTTTCCGTGGATCCGTGATTCATTATACCCGATTAAGGGTTATGCTTATGTGTGATCCGATACTTGCATTCTTGAATGGTTAGTATGGATTGTTAAATCCTATTTATGCATTTAGTATTATTCTACATAATTTCCATGTCGTGCTGTGCTATTTGTGTAACCCTCATGATTCCGTCATTATTGGGGTGTTACATTTGTTTTCTTTGTAGCAGTGTCTTTTTGTTTGTTTGACGATTAAAGTATCAGCAAGTTAAGCTATTTACAAAAATCTATCAATATAAGATTTCGCACATAGATACTTGAATTTCTTGATAGTCAAACAAAATTTATAAGTTTTAGCTTATGAAAATAATAACTCTTATGAAAATAATAACGCGAATTCAAATATATAAACAAATTTATTTTCTAAATAATATCTAACGTTGTGAAAATAAATTATATACGTAACAAAATCATAGTATTAACTAGTCAAATGAAATTAAATACATATTTATTGATACATACATAACATATTATGCATATTATGTATATAATATATATTAAAAAAATTCAAAATTTTATGTCCCTTCAAAAATATGTCCTATCCGAAAATCAAGTTTATCCCTTGCTAAGCCTCCCCTGCAAAACATGAACATATTGAGCTATAAATGGGATATGGAAAGCCCCAGCATATTGAATAGACATAATTTAGTGTTGATCATATATCCCGAAGACACAAACAAAAATATATTTGTTTCAATATCATCAACTAACCCGAGAGAGATATAAATGAAATTTGCCATTCCAAAAAAAAAAAACCGAGAGATATAAGAATCTTATGTAATTGGGTTGGATATTCTCATGTGGTACATTTATTTTGTCTTTATTAACTAAAAGGCATACCTCATCTTTTGATTAATTTTATTTTTAAGATAAATATATAATAGTATATACTTTTAAACCATCATATGACTAGTTTTTGTAATAATACAACATCATGGTATATGTCATCAGTTCATTCATTCATTCTCATAAATCTCTTGATTTATCGAGTGATAGGTTAACCAAAAAAATGTTTTATGAGTAATATATTAGATATTATTGTTTATATAATTTTATGATATATAAGTAAGTTAATTTTTGTGAATATTATATCTGAAAAATAAAAATGAAAATTTTGGGCAAAGTTAAGGGGGATTTTTATCTTCAATCTTATTTCTCTAAAGACACCTTCCAAACCGGACGATGTAAAGCAATTGAAGTGGCTAGGTCACCATTTTTTATAGCATGACTTTGAGAAGATTAAGATGACAATAAAATAGCACAAATTGAAGTTTGAGGTGTGAACAGACTGGTGAAAGTGGATCATTCAGTTGGCAATAAAATAGCACAAAAAATATTTTTTTTAGTACCGTATATAAAAAAATAAAACAATGTATATTACGATCATTTCTACACATAATTACACCATGATTTTGATTTTGATGTAAGAAAACTTACCCCTTCAATAAACGAAATTTGTATATTTACCCCTTCAATAATAAACGAAATTTGGATCTAGTAGGTGTTGCATTTGTTTGGGTTTTTATTAGTCGAATATTCATATGAGTTATGGATATTCGTAAAGCCTTCTTAACATCTACAAAAAATAAGATTTAGGATATGACTACACTTCACTAGATCCTACAAAAGAAACAATAACATATTCGAGAAAAAACAAAAGCATAACCTTATTGGACGGATCTTCGTAGGGAGGTTATAATTTAGTTTAGTTAATAAAACTAGTTGATAAAATAAAAAGTAAAAATACTGAGACATATACTAAGACTAATATTGTGCAGCAATGAGAGTGTATCATTTTATACGTTTTGTGATGTTCCCTGTTGTGCCAACCGGCGACAAACAGTGATCACCGTTGACAATTTAACTTATAAGGACTTCATAGTTCATATCAAAAAGTCATACAAAAATTAGAGTTTCTACAAAGTTTAATAGAGTATGTAATCTATGACGTATAACTAACATTCCAAGAAAAGAAAATTTATACGATAATTACAGGGGAATAGAGAAAAGTATGTATTAAACTTAAGACTCGATATCTTTGTTGTCATTATTATAATTATCATTCTAAAGTCCAAGTTGGTTCAAATAAGGAGTGACATATGTCCGAAAGGCATGTTGATTTCAATTTTTTCTCCCTTTTTGAACTAGCACTTTCTAATTGTATCATCTGTGTTGATTATTACTATCCGATCAATGATGCAACTTAATACCTTTCACCAACTTAATAAATCACAATACTATCCAAATAGTTGTTCAATACATTTTGATTTCGAGTTAAATCACAATCCAGTTCATAACATTTAAAATTCCAATGTTTGATAAGTTTTAAGGTATGTTTGGCAAAAAAATTGGATTTGGATTTTAAACCACACATCTCGAATCGACTACCATAGCCCCTCGAAAAAGGTTTTCTTATTCAATCACATATGTTAATTATAAATCTTATCAATGGATTGAACTGGATCAGGATCAGAGTCAGTCAGTTTGGTCATTGGCAAAAACTGAAAACAAACTTGACTAGGTTTGGTTTTTGACCAAGTAAAACAATACAACAATCATTCAGAAAACGAACACTGATCACGGAGTTGTCTGAAAAGCTACCATGAACTATAGCTAACCCTTTGAATTCACTAGGATGAACCTTTAAATTACAACTTTGCTCAACAAATGAATCTGAACAAGTGCTTATTCTAAATAACGCTCAAGTAAAGTTCACATCCTCTCCTGGCAACTTGATCACATCTTTATAGTCTAGATTGTATTGGATTTCCCACTCATACTGTTTACATACATCAGTTCAAAAACTGTAGATTAGTGTGGCAGACCAATTTGAACCCCAAGTATGCACGAAAGGAAGATCCGGCTGCATTTTTCTAAAACCAGAGCATTCATTGCCGAATGCTGGGGACATGCACCATGCCAACTATGAAACATGAATCTCCAAAAAATTGTTTGATGCACCTGATACCTTAGATGGCTTTCTTCACTTGAAAGAAGTTTGAACGTTCCTTGTTTGCAGCATCGACGCCAGCTTCAGATGCCACTGCTACAATCACACCTTTATCTTTAATGGAATCAATTACACCCGCAAATTCCTTAAAGTCACTTGTCCTATGGGAAAGAAAAGAGTGATGAATAAACTTGTTATGGATACTTTTCTACAAATACTCTGGAAAAGCAGGAAGAGCTAGGGTTTCACCAAATAAAAGATAATAATAACCTATGATAGAAAGATGAAATGTGTGAAAACAAGTTAGGTACTTAGGTAAGGCTGTATTTAGCGAAATGGCCCATTTCTTATAACTAATTAATTTGTCAGATATGACACAAGCCATGTCATTAATCAAATAACTTTTATTATTATGAAAGAATATGATTCACGGAGATAACCCATAACCCAACCAATCCATCAATAAGTAGATCGCGCGAATAGACATTCCTACCCTACGGCATCATATATACTCAAAAAACAATCTTAAAAAATTGTAGCTTCTACCTTGTTGATAAAAATTCATCACGTCTTGCTTGTCGTTCTTCTTCTGAAACCCCAGATAAGTATCGCAATAAACTGCAAAACAAGTGGATGTCACTTCCGTATCACTGTGATCCCAACACATGACAGAGCGCCTTTGTTAAAAAAAAAAAATTTTATCAGGTAGCAGAAAATCCTTAATTTTTGAGATGAAGTGATAGATCCCTCTCTCAAGTTGTTTACATACCATTAATTGCGCTCCTGTGTGTTATTTAAAAATTTACAATTTTAAAATTATATTGTAAATTTATTGCTTGCAACTCTTAGGCCCCCCAAAAGAAAGTACTAGTTCAAATGATAAAAGATCAACATTACCTGTTATAACCTTTGGCATCGGGTAGCTGATACGAATCTAGGTCACTAATAGTCCCAATAATGGCCTTTTTAAGAGTACTATCATCCATTTCAAGTTGACGTAAAAAAGCTGATGTTCCGTCATATACATCGAGTGTCTTCAATAAATTAGGGTCCCGATATGATAAGAATGAGAAAACTCCTGTAAGAATGCAATGATAACAAGAAATGTAAAAACTGCAGGAATTACGATGACACACATAATAATGACTTGGGTTATGTTCTACTCCGTATAACGGGTAACATGGGAAAAACTTATAGAAATCAAATAACATGAAAATAGGTCAAATATGTCGAACAGGTTGAAACACAGCAAAGTGTACTTAAAATGCATAGACACTTCTAAAATGAACACATTAAAAATTGCACACTTTGCCCTGAGCAAGCTTTTGTTCATTACCCTACCCGCTCACCCCACCCATTTTGCTACATCAAGACACATATGAACCCATCATACAAGACACTGCTTAATATTACCTGAACGGGTGTCGAAATCACACAAGCCTCCGAACGCCCCACCACTAACCCGAATGTTATCCCACAACCATGTATTACTTATATATTTAGATATAACATAGGCACACCCCTTAAGTTCATAACCAGCTTCATAAATATTAGCTGCTTTTCCAACAAAATTTACCTGCAATCAGATTTCAAGTTCAAGGATAAGTGACAGTAACTAGAAGTGGCAACTTCAATCCATTATGAATTGGACAATCCATGTTATGTTTTATTTCCAATGGCAAAGTTTAAAAAAAAACAAAAATGCTTTAACACCTTCTAAAATATGTTTATTTTTATTATGATTATCAAATAATAGATCTTTTCTAGTCATCTTTGAGTCTTTGACACACTAACTATTACTACAAATGTAAATCTTTGAACAAAATGCATATAAGGAAACCCACCCAATCCATTATAGCACGTGGCAATAACATTCCACTTTCACCCATTACATGCGCATGTTGCTGCCTCTAACGAACCAATGACAAGAAAAACACAAACCAACCTGAGTAGGTATTGTAAATGCTTCACTTGTTGATGAAAGCAGTGCATGTGAAGTAGACGATGTAACCGGGGAAGTACTTGGGAGCAAATCAATAAATTTTGTAACAAGTGTCTCGGACTTTTTGAGGTTTTTTCCTTCGGAAGTGAGATTTACAAGGCAACCTCTCTTTGAGAGCAGGGTTTCTCGAATCTCTTCAAGGGACAGAGAAATTTCACTCCAGCTCTCTTCGATTCTCCCTTCAAGATCTTTCAAGAATTCCAGGTAACTGCAAGTATGCTAATTACTAATTAAATTGCATGTTTGCAACCTCAACCAAGATTACTGTATAATAAGAAGCCTGGTCTATTATAGATTACAAAGACAATACTATGGCAATAGGGGTAATAAAAATTTTATTTGGAGTCAGTAAAAACATATTTGTCAATTATTTATATATAATTAAAGCGCTCATTACGATTGCAAACAAAATATATATTGACAATAATAAGCTAATAATTTACATAAATTATGAGTCATGAATCCATATCTTTTTTTAAGCCTTGTTTATATATAAGTTTCTTCTTACAATATAGTTTAGATTATTCACGCATGAACATCTTAGACCAGCCATGAATAAAGGTGCAAATCACTACATCCATAGAGTCGAACCTGATACCACCCATCTGTTCGGCAATACATCCTGCATGGTTTAGCTTTGCATTCAACCTTGTAGCTGCAAATACATGACCAGCGTCCCTTAATTGATTCTACAAAAAAACAAATTTATGAAATGAAACACAAAATACAAATAGTAGTGAATTTGTGATAGCTAAAACTGTCCAGAGCTGCATAAATATACCTCTAATTTAGCTTTGCTTTGTGAGACCAACCGCTTGAAACGCTTTTGATTTGTAAATTCAGTTTCTTTGAGAATACAAACTATCTACAAAAAAAAATAATATATAAGCTCTTTATAATTATATGCATTCCACAGAAGTAAGTTAACACATGATTATAAGTACTTCCAAATTCCAATTCCTTCATATCATAGTGTTATAAACATGAGTGGGTTAAAACTGACAAATTTCAGACCACCAAGTTATCTAAAATATCAGAATACTATGCCGTATGGCATCAACAAATGAGGAACATAAAAAAAACCAAGAAGAACGTGGAGATAGCATGAGAATCTCATACTGAATATAAACAATTAACTAGTCTCAAAATAGCAATGACTTATCTTTGGCAATGAGTTCTCTTTTGTGGTGAGATTGTAGTATTTAACCAGATTAATCATTATCATTTCTACTTTAGTCAAAGGCCCACATCCAAGTAGAAGATCCATTAAAGATCAAGGATATTTGTTGACTTATTAATTTTGATATGAACTTTTTTGGTTATGACCCTAATCGCCGGCCCGCATAAATCAAATCATTGATGGTATTGAATGATAGGGTTATACCTTTTATATAAAGATAGATAGAGAAACATAGTAAGTCTGCCTACCGTCAAGGTCAGAGAAAGTGTATTCATCAAAAATTTACAGAAAAAAATAGGTGTAGTTCTAATAATAAATTTTGTGGTAGCTATAAATTTACCCTAGAAGGAAGAAGTAAACAAAGCAAAGAATGACTATGATTCTTTAAAGACATGCCTAGATCACATGAAAGCTATAGGCTGACATGAACTTAACTTTCACCTTGAAACATACAAAATACCAGAAAGCAGAAAATTTAGGCAGCAAATCTCCAAGAAACTATTAAAAAACTTTCGTTTACATGCCATAAAAACAAACATACCAAGTTCAATAGATCTTCAGTGTTTGCAGACATCGCTTTGCATCGAATCATCATTTGGCTCACAGGATCCTTTGAACCTTTCTTTGATGATGTGAAAGGGTACACTGATATTCCCCCCGTCTTCTCTCCGATCAACTTTTTAAGCTGTACGAAGTTCAATTCTTTTGTACCCATTTCAAGTAATGACCGACTGTTCAGCAACATAGTAAAAAGCTTTAGAAATATTGTGGCATAAAATTGACCAAAAAACAAGAAATCTGAGTGTGCATCTACTTCTTCTTCTTCTTCTTCTTCTTCTTCTCTCTCTCTCTCTCTCTCACACACACACACACACACACAGTAAAACAGCTTTAAGAATATTGTGGCCTAAAATTGACCATGCACGCACACACAACACACATATATGCTAGTAATAGCTTAGTACAAGTAGTCTGGACAAAAGCATACATACATGAACAAAAACTTGACACGAAAACAATGAAGTCACGAAACACCATTAAAACTTTATTAAACAAACAGATAACTTGTATTTGCAATCTTAATACTAAGCTTTTAAGAATCCCGTCTACAATGATGAAGGGGACATACTGACAATGTGGTGGATAATGAGCGAGCACAAAGAGTGAAGGATCACTTGTGAAAAAATATGGTAATGAATTACTCCAAGAGAAAGAACCAAATTCAGATATATAGCTTAACTAGATAGCTTAACAGGATTGAAGCTTATATAGATACAACATTCCAACATGGGACTTCAATAGAAACTATTATGTGATAACGTATGCCTATGCCATCAATCCAACTAAAAGTTCATTATCCCAATATAGGTTGGCAATGCTAAGAATTTACAAGTATCAAATGCTTCCAATGATTAGAAAACTTAATTTAGACCCCACATGAGCATCTTACCAGAAAAGTGGAAGCAGGGGAAGAAGCTCAGACTTCAGTGAAGTCGAATCAAATGCTAGATCTACATACAGAACATCATTCGTTGGGAAATCATGCTGCAATACTTTTGCCCCATTGATATCTGCAACCTACAATTCCCAATATTGAAGTTCCATCAAATAATCATCAAACCATGAAACGATGCATACAACATATGATGATTATCCGTATTATCTTATATTACCTCGATTGGAACTTGAATATGTTTTTTGCGAATGTTTTGCGAAAAGAAGTTTGGAACCGCTTTTAGAACTTTTGGAGGGTTGAGTTGTAGATCACATGTCACACGAGCTAATGCAGCAAGATCTTCCCCAGTCATACTTGCTTTCAGTTTTTCTAAATTATATCTCTCTACTGATTCACGTTCAAAAGCCTTCTCTGGATCAGGCTGATTAAAGTATTTTATACATACCCATTAGCATTTGCATACTTCACAACTGAAAGTCTACGATAAATAAATAGTACCTGAACTTCAACAGTCGAACGATGTGGATTATTCAAAATGAGTTTTTCTATCAATTGAGTGGGTAAAGCTTTTGATCCTTCCATTTCTACTCTAGCTCTCAGAACTGGCTTAGGCTGTTGGAAAATAAAATACACCAAATAAGAATAACATTTTGGAGCTTTAAGAAGAAGAATTATTTGGGATTACTAATTTTACGGACAAAAGTTTAACTTCGAATCCAAACATAATCGGTTTAAAATGAATAACTTTTAATGTCATATAATAAGCTTATATCGCTCTGAATAACTGGATAACCATAAGGGATATTTGGAATCCAATCAGATTTTTTTTTAAAATGCCTATTAATAAGCTGGTAAAACAATCGAAGAAATCATTAGAGCAAGATTAGCTTACAATAGAGGGAACCATTAAGGCAAAGCCATGAGGAAATGATCCAGTATTGTTTTCAGGAAGAGAAGACTCAATTGAGTTTAACGAAGCATCCATAGCCTCAGAGTAAAAACCTTCATGTGCCAAGGAATTAAGAGCGGCCATCACATGACGTTCTTCAATTTTGTTGTCTTTAGATACATCCTTTGATCCAGGCTCAAGAAGAACTTTCTGAAGACTTTCTTTGTCCAATCGTGTCTTGAAAGAAAACAAGATTTCAAATTGAGCTCCAAATATCCTCTGGCGTTTTAACCAGAATAATTTCTTGCGCAGTTCATGCCTTTTGGTATCCATAACCAGCATCTCTTTGTTGATTATCATATGAAACTGTTCTCTTGCCTTTTTATGAACATGAGGTGACTTCAACACAGTGAATAACGATCGTGTTGTAGGCAATCCGATCTTACGTGTGCCGGGTGGTAATTCCCAGTGAAGGTTTTTGTCAATTGACTCGAAAGATTTAATCATTATTTGCATTTTCGTGTTAGAGTCGGATTTGGCTCTCCTTGTTTCATACCGGGCAAGAACATTATTGGAAGAACTTTTAAGCAAAAACTTTCTGAGAGGAGAAGTCATTTGTAGTTCCGGTCGTGGATCCAGGCAGTTGGGGAGATACAAGATACGTATTTGCTGGATATAATAAAAAACAGACTCAAAACATAAAACAACAAAAAGGTAAAACCAATATGGGCGGGTTGGGTAACGCATCAAAACGTATCAGGTCAGATTGATCCGCAAACAAATATGTCCATAGTCAAACTCTGTTTAGATAACAAATGTGTTAACTGTGATTACAAGACAATGACAGTAAAACCTTCTTTAAAAAAAATCAAGTTACACGATTGACAAAATATAAACATGCTTTCGGCGACTTAACTTCCACCCGGTTCAACTCATTTCACCCATCTCCCTTTTCTCTAACTTTAGAGATTAAAACATTTGACCATTTTGAGATAGAACACGACTCAAAGAGCCAAGTATAGATACTGAATTACTATGAAACCCCAAATATGTTCATTATAACAATCACTATACATGTTGGTCACAGAGTATAAAAGGTAGAAAAAACGATAGTGTTACATTTTCTTCTCTTTTTTTCCCCAGAAAGGCAAATACTTGACACACTTGTCCTCGACCTCTTGGTTATAGGGTTACCGCAAATACTACTAAGCCAAAAGGCCCTTTGGTCCAAAAACTTAATAAGCAGCAACTAGTTAACCTAGCTTAACGTCGTTAAAACTCTAACATCCAATTAGTTCAACCAATCCAACAACACTTAATGAGCGGTAACTAATTAACCTCGGTCTAGCAACTCGCGTTGGGTTTGGTTGGTGATAGCCAACGCGAACACTGCCTAACTACCTAATCATGTCGAAAACGCCAACCCTAACCAACCTGATACAGCATTTTGTAATACAAAACGCTACTAACATGATGTTTGTGCAAAAAACTTCATCCTAATAAAATCAATTTATTCTTCAGGATTCCCAACAGAATTATAAGATGAGCAAAAATGTGAAATAATAATATAAATAATATTAGTGTCACAGTGAATAGTATAGGTAACAACAGATATAGAAAATGAAAAAAAAAAAATGAGGAAATAATTGGTAGCAAAATGAAGTGTAATATGTGATTAGCGAAAATGGGTTCTTACTTTATTTGTGTGTGTCGCCGGCGATGGTGTGGCGGTGGATGGTGGCTGCGGCCTCTGAGATATATGAGAGTGACACACAGAATATGATTTTCACAAGTGAGGGAGAAAATAAAGTTACTTACATAAATGGTCCTTGCTTTATAACATGTTTTACAAGTATGGTATTAATATTAAAGTTTTTACGTGATTAGTCCTTGACAAATTATTTCTGGTTGACCTTATGTTTTGAGCCGGACTGCCGGAACGGGTCGTAAATAAAAAGTTTTAAACCCAAACCATCAATCCAGATGCCTCCTTAGTCCTTATTTATCGTCTTGATTTTTTATTTTTTTTTGATATTTGGCAAAATGGGTTATTTATCTAAAATTTTCTTTCTAACTTTTCGCATGCCAAAAAACAGAAATAGGTCTACGTAGATAGCTATATGTGTAACTTTAAGTTAATTATAGTTGTTTAATTATTAGAAGCATAAAAAATGACATTTTGAAACATTAATATAAATGCAAGACAAACATGACGGACGATAAGTTTTTTCATTACAACAAATGCACCGAAATTGTTTATAACAATAATATTAATAAGAATTTTAAATGATAATAATAAAGTAATTAGTCACATTCATATTGGGCTACAACATAAGATCTGCACCAGAGGGCAGCCTTCGAAAGAAATTTGCAGGCATCGAAGGTAGTTTGGTCCGAAACCTCGGATGTCTCAAATAGTAAAACACGATAAGAAGTGCAACGACTTGAAATGGTGTCACATACAATACGATTGCGGCGATCAAACAAAATGTCACAAACAATGCCGACGCTCTTGGGTCACGCCAACTCAACAATGAGTGGAACCTTTCGCCTTGAGTTGCCAAGTCACCCGCTACGGTTTGAATCTTGCCTCCGATACTTCGTAAACGATCATATCTCATCCGAACTAAAGCCGACCCTTTAGAAGTTGGAAAAGTGTCGAACTCCTCATCTAACTCTTCAGGGGATGCTGCGTCCGCATATGATATTTTTATATCCATATGAGGAGGGTGCCTCGGTTTCCATCTGTACCTCCATATCCCGACTACAAAGAGGTACAGGAAAATCGTAGGCAGGATCAACTCTGGCGTGAGTATAAGTATCACAAAAAGTACGTGTATTAAGAGTGTTGTGAGCGGATTTTTCCAATGGCATATCATGTCTAACCATTTTACCAACCCTACAAAGCCGCTAGCCACGTTTACAATGCGAAAGAAATTCGCTTTGCTTTTTCGTATGCTCCATATGTGCGCACCAACGTCTAGCATGTATTCGACCACCTCTTTTTTCAAAGGGGGCTCAGCACGGGCTAACCTAGACGAGACTATTTGAGTCGCATGGTGCCTTAACATATCGGTTTGATGGATTGACAAAGGATGCACATAATGCATTTTAGGCAAAATTGGCAGTGAGTATTTGTACAACATGTTAATATACGATGTGCACGAAAACCTCACAGCCAATTGTACCTCGCCCATTTTTTTTACACCGTTTGGGTGTAAAGCAATGAGTGGGTACGAGTGTGTATACACTCGTTCGGTCTCTAATGTTGATAACCGGATCCTCACTTTCCCAATCCTTGAATCTTTATTCGACGGATGTAAATGCCCGTTATCAAATGCACCAATTGTTATCACGGTACACGGATCATGAACCTCCCATGTATATTGCTCGTTCCAACATGGCGAAAAGTTATCAATAATGGTTCGTGTCCGAACCCATTTACTTCCATATTTTGCAACACAAAATGCATCTGTTGTTGCCCGCCCATCTCGTGTTTTCATCGGTGACAACCCTTTCGCGCTTATAATCCCCAACTCCAAAATGCCAATGCTCGATTTCTTTAGTTGCTTAGCCGTTGGCGTTAGATCACTGCTATAATTTGCGGACTCGTCCAAAACATGATACCCTCCATCCAAACACACTCTTAGATGAATTCGGCTCGCAAACTTTGTCTCTTTTTTTTCTCCATCAATCACGGCATGTTTCTCAAGGTTGTGCCATCGCGATTGAACCGCCTTATTGTCCCACCTTCGTTGCACGTTGTGCAACGGCAACAAACACTTCCCAACCTCTTCTTTGTTACATTCAACGGTTAGCATTAATGCTTCTTCAAATGGCTCGGCTGCTACAAAAAGCAAGTCTTCATTCCAAATCGGGTTCACCGTCTTCACATGAGACACGTTAGTCGGTTTCGTTTGACCCCCCAACTTCACCTTCACGCATGATTCCACCGGCTTATTTATATCACTAGGAAGCAAATCTTGACACTCGATTACATTAACTCGAACATACCAAAGTTTCGGAGATAAGTAAACTTTTCCCCTAATATTTGATACACCTTCCCTGTTGATCGTGGCAGCATCAGAATGCCACGCTTCAGGGAAGCACTCATCAGCTTGAGTTCCTTTCCACACGGCGAGCATAATCTCGCCGTGTTTAAGCTTATTGTCCCCCTTTTTATCTTCCAACTTGTACCATTGAGGAGCAAGTGGACTATCTGGAGGGACTCTTTTTGGGACATCTTGTAGTTCAAAAAATATTTTTCCAATAAAATCATCCTTAACGAAATTTTTATCTTTAACATAAATTTCTACCACTGATGATTGAATCCGATCTTGTGAGAATGCAAAAACATGATCCCAAACCGGGTTCGGTTTCTTTTCAAAGTGTCGTGTGACTCCTTTGTAGTTTCCTAGCTTGACTTCGACGTACGGATCACAACCACCAGTGACATCTTTGGGTGGTAATTCTTTGGCTTTGACTACTCGAACATAGAGATATTGCATTTGCTCAACAAGGTCGTAGGTGCTTGTAAGCTTGTCGCCATAGTTACCTGATCCCGCGATTTTCGGGTTGGTTTCCTTTAGTGCAAATTCTTCTGGCGGTGGACGTTGCATTGTTATTGAAAACTAATAAGGCTGAGAGTTTCAAAGGAGATGAGGAGAGGTGTACGTGCTTTGTTTAAAGAGACTTTATGTAACGGTAGCAGGATATTTGGGTGAAATCATAAAAGACAAATGATTGCATGTAAAAGGGAGAAAATTTCAATAATGTAAGTTTCAAGCTGCCTGTTATAAGCAAACTTAAGATTTCAGAATCCACACGTTACTATATAAATATGTATCAATTTTTATTTTTAATACAATATATATATATATATATATATAGATGCTTAATTATATGTATTGTGTTTGACTGGGTACACTATAAAGTTATGCACAAAATATATGTACATATTTATAGATCAGTAAAACATACATGTGTATGATGCAATGCAATCAAGTTAAATACTCGTATATTCTGTATATGTACTTGCGAACAGTGACAGTGCGTGCATAGTCTCAAAGTAAATACGTATTTTAGATGTCTAATAATCTTTTCTTCTTTCTCAAAAACAAGAAACTATAAATTATGATGTATTTGTTAAGATGAAAAGTGTACCTATAAGTTTGTTTTTGTGTGTGTAAGAATCGGGTGAAGGTTGAACCACCCACCAACTCTTAAAAGACTAGGGAATTTTAACAATATATAAGTTTTATATTAAGTTATTTAATTGGTATAGTTTTTATCTGAACAAAAATATCTATTTAAATTGACAGTTTTGTAACAGGCACAAGTGCACTTTGCGTTTCGAAATCATATATGTTAAAGCATCATTTATATCAAGATCAAAGTTCTTTACAACATGATCGATAATCGTCAAGTAATACCAAATTCAATTGCCCAAAATTAGCACAAGTCCCTTCCACAAAATAATTTCCATATGATGATCACCAATCACAAAAAAAAAAATCCACTTTTCAGTTTTTATTCAAAAGTGTTTGGTTGATTGATTAGGTGACTTCCCCAAGTGTCCCATTCATGAAAACATCTATTTCTTGGTTAACATATTTTCAATAATGGGATATACTTGTCCAATGAAACTCAATATCCGGATTATCACTTGGTTTAGTTAAATAAATATGATTGGGAAGCTTTCATGGGTCCAGAACCAAGTGCAATACTCAACCTACTAGCAATATAATGGCTCATTGCACTATTTGAATGTTTCCGTCCTGAGGATTCATGTTGACCCCTAACAAATTCAAATGTATAACCAAATTTTTTCATAAATGACTATAAACAAACGGAAATATTTTGGTGCCCTTAAAAAAATTGGCCCAATCCGGGAGTCGGGTTTACCCCACCCCGGGCAACCCCTTAAGGTTTCTATCCAATTTGTTTAGAAGATATGCACCTTCTTTTGGATACATTAAACAATCGATTTGGAAGTAAATGAGACTGGATTAAATCTTACAAGTTACAACTTAATAAGTTTTGACAACATAAGCATGCAAACTTATACTATAATACATAAAAAAAAAAATGTTTGGTACGGTTGGTTTACAAATTAGCCTACTGCCTACCAATCCTATTATGCTAATTTTTTACTTGCGGATATTCAGAGTACTTTTATAACTTCTTTTTAATTGTAATTGTCATTTGTTGCTTGCTTAGCTAGAAATTCCTAATGATCATGCTTAATTTTAGTATCCATTCTAGGTAAATACTTTATTTGCTGACACTAACAGGGTCATGCTTATGCAGCAACAGATATGGAGATCAAACCCAATGTAAAAAGTTATACAAGAATCAAAGCCGGACCTACCGGGTATCATAGTGTTCAAATCACTCACCAGATCCCATTGAAGGATTCAATATCTAAAAGCCATTTTGCTCATACAGCCAAAATCTACCATAACTTAGACATAATCCAAACTTTAAGCTGATTGGGTGGTCTTTAATTAGTTGATTATAATCATATTGTTGGTTTATAGGATTAATTATAAATCCTTGAGCTTATTGCCTAAAGTTTTTCACTTTGACAGATGCCCCTTGCTTTATTTGAAGTCTTCTTTTTAAAAAATGGAAAACAAAAAAGTCACATATAAACCTTCAAAATTAATGAGATTTGTTATAACAAGAATCTCCATTTTGTAATAGTAACTTGCATACAAGATTCGAATACAAAAACTCAAATTTGAGATAACAGGCGGACATTTAATCCTATAAATTGAAACTAATCCAATCTTTGGCGGTTTTTAGTTTGATACAGTGCAACTATGTGATAAAATTCTATGGGTTAAATTTATATCTAATCTAAATCTGGAGATTACCTACTGGAAGAGCCTGAAGACAAAGACTGGAGTATGGAAGTCTATGAACTTCTTTTGAGGCTCCAGAGCTTGTAAGTATATATTTTCTCTCGGTTCTTCTCTAACTCCACTTTGTGTGGCATATTCCATTGCCATCTCGTAATCCACCTGTAAGCATTAATCAACATAAAAATAATCCTCAATAAATTTTTGTTTGTTTGATTATATGAAATTTACATCCATTGATCCAATCAAATAGATAAGAGACTACTAAGCATATGTTTAAGCAGGTTTTCGATCATATAGAGAGACATAAGAGAAATTTCTTACCTGCTCCACATGCTGAGCAAGCTTTTCACTCAGGATTTCTTTTGTTACTACACGACTGGAAACCTTCTGCAGAAATTCTGCATCTTCATCCTTGATCTCCAAGCATTTCTTCTTATTTGCATGCAACTGTGATCCCTCTTTCAATATTGAGTAGATAGCGCCTGTAGCATCACCAATGTACCTAAACAAATAAAGAACTCAATGTAAAAACTAACTTGCAGATATATATGTATATATCGATATACAAGCTGCAGAACGAACTTGCTTAAATTTCTTTTTCTCTCTTGCTGCTCACGGGTCTGAATTTTCTTCACTATTTTTGACTTTAGCTGGATGCAGCACTGTTTAAGGGAAGACTGGAAAATAAAGGTTGTTAACAAAAGGAAGCTTTCATACTTTTAAGATGATACTGAGGCAATAATACCGAGGCATACCCACCTTGACGGCATTAGCAATCTCACTTATGTCATCTCCAATATATTCCTTTCCGGTTCCTTTAAAAGGAATTTTGGTGCTTACAATGCTAACAAAAACGCCGATCTTGTCTTGTGTCTGGTTAATTTTGTAACTGTTCCAGCTGAAAGATGATAACATGTAAGGAAAACTGCTGCTGAAATAGGAATAGCAGACATTAAAATTTAAAACTCTTAAGAGCCTTACTTGATTCTCTTCATAGCAGTTCTGGTGACAACATCAGCACCTTGCTCAAACAGCAGCGGAATCCGATTAGCAAACCGGAAGATATTTAAACCCTAAAATTTTGATAGCCATGAAAACTCATAACGTAATATTTAGGATCACTCATAAATTCATGTAAAGCAATGGTAGTGGTAGAGTTGCTATAATGCAAATGGGGTATCATCACAGAAAGAAACAAACTTACTTGCTTGACATCTTTTCCACCCACGCTCACTCCAGCTTCCACAATGAACGGGTGTCCTTCGAATACTTGAGCACTGCAATTGAACATTAATCCCAGATGTATTTAACATCATGCTAATTTAGGATGTCTTATAAAATAATAGGTTGGGTGAAGTTTTGGGTACTTCATGTATGATCTTACGGTCTTACCTTGCAGTATAAGTTGCAACCATGTCTGGGTGCAGTTCCTTAATGATACCCAAGCGGAGGTTGTACTCCCCTGCAGGACTAAGACACTGTAAAGAAACAATGTTATCTATGAAGCTTCAAAATGATGAAAACCTTTTTTTTTTTTAAAAGTAATCTGTATAACACTATGTTAACTAACGTAAGTTTCAAACAAATCAACAATATTCGAGAATGAAGAGCATCTTACATCACCACTAGGATCATCAAACTTGGCTTGCCGAAACAACTGATGGATGCGAACAATTTGCTGCTGAGTCAGTGACTTGACTGGTGTTTTGGGGCTGAAATCTGGACCCATTTCTCCTGTGACATGATAAACATAGCCATTGACTTCCCAATGTCAAACATTTTACTGAAAGGACAGAAACGTATCTAAAATATAGCTACTCAGCTGTCTAACTGCATATTATACTAGAAGAGTGAGAAATATTTTATACCGATCAATCGTTCAGCATGCGACTTCCCAATGTTAACAAACTCACTCTGAAGAAATTGCAAAAGGAACTGCTTTGAAGTTTCACCAATGAGGCGTTTGATTAGAAGTAAATCCACAGCTGATGGATGATATTTTGTTTCAAGAGGAGCTGCAGGCATTACATCTGTTCTCCTCGCAAAGCTTATGCTGACATTTTTACTTCAAAAATATGAAGAAAAACTGTATTAATAGACATGATAACAAGATTCCCCCTATAATCAATGAAATTATATGGTAAGAGGGGGTACTCTGCTGTTTCTGATACAAATCGAAACATGAATTGGGCATATGGAGTAATAACAGCCATTTGACGCATATAATGCAATATCTTGGACTGCAAACACCAAAGGAAGTGTTGGTTAAGAGATAAGGGCATGCTGGCTCAGAATTCGAAATTGAAGAAAGGCATATTGTCTCATGATCATATTGAGCATAACTAAGATCGAATAGAACCAGTAAGTGATACATATTACATACACGATATGTTGTCCAGTTTCCCTCAATTACAACTTGGATCTCAGCTCCGTGCCATTGCTCCTTGTCATCTCTCTTCTCATGCAAATGAATATGAGGAATGTTCCTGATTATGTAAGAAGGTAACCAAATAATTAGATCACTGGTTTAGCACTGATATAAGTTTTGATCAGCGGTTTACGAGCAATACTACATCAGCTAGAATAATACCGATGAATATCTATATCCAGCCTGCAGAACGAAGTGTAGCTTTGACTCTTCATCGATGAGGAAATCTCAATAGGTAGTCCTGTACTCATCTTTGACCAAATTAATGCCTGAAAGAAACATACATAGATCTAACATGCATAAAATTCATCGCGGTAGATACTTCATCAACACCACCAGAAGGGAAGAGAATGTAGCGATCTAAAATAATACCGTGAAGACAGTTAAACAAATTCAAATATTCTATCTTTGTACAGGCCTAACTAGGATATCTAGTGCCAAAGCAGACAGGATAACTATTTCACAATACAAACACATGTACAGTCACAGATACATTATGCATGCCTCATGTCATACATACCATTTTTGCACCAAGTCCGAACTTTCCACGTGTTTGCTTCAATCCATACTTTGTTCCAGATAAAACTGGTCGACATTTATATATTAGATAATTAGAACAAGGAATATGAAAATGGTACAGAACTCATGCAGAATCTCAGTATGACAAGTCGAGGAACATATAGCATAAGCACGATATATTCAATATATCAATCAACATGACAGTAGATAACTAAACCTCGTCCAAACATATTTGGGATATCATCATGGGACATTCCTCTTCCATTATCCTACATAAATTTCAAAATATAGGTCATAGTCGGAACCAAAAAAAAACCTAACTGACATCCAACAAAATTATCACTAATCTGAAGAATCACAAAAAATGGTGAAAAAGAAATATGTAGACCTTACAAGTGACCCTGTAAAATGAGGCATCACCCCGACCCTTAATGGCCTTAGAAGAAGCGGGTTCTTTTACTTTCTTCCCGAGGGCAACATTTTTAGCCTGAACTTCTTGAAAACGAGCTTCTTTGGCAAGGCGTTTCTAGCAAGAGGAACAAGAACATAAGTGAAATTCAAAAAACTTATGGTATAGCTATATAAATTCGAATTTTTTTTTAAAGTTTTTGAAACTTATTCACTAACGTGTGTATGACCCTATGGTTCACTTGAAATAATTAAATATATGACAATGATTAATATTTTCTGTGTACCCCTATAGTGGCACCAGTAAACCTTAACTCGTATAATATAATGTACTTCTACTGCATTCATACAAACAGTGAAATGGAAGTTCATGTAACTTGATCCGTGCCTTGGTAACCAATATGGGTTGGACCCTCGTGTAAATGGTATATTCACACTGGTCTTTGGAAATATGAAACATAAAATATATAAACGCTAGTTTAAATGGGAGGAAAAGTTACACGTCTAGCCGTCCATGGAACTTTATAATTAGGTTATGATTAACTTTGCAGCAAAATCCTAATAATAAAGCAGGTCATCAACCAATTCAATGTTCAACACTTAAACTATGAATGTACAAACCTCACGAGCCTTGTCTGTCTCAAAATCACCATACAATGCCTCATCAATTCGCTCCCGATCAATCAGACCAATCATAGAATTGAATTTGCTTCTATTAATCTCCTCACTATAAAACCAAAACAATACAAGAAATACAATTTACGTTCATGCCATGAAACAATGCATATGCACACACAACAATTGGTCACTTACATTGTTACTTCAACAAACGGAAGCTCTGCAATGGACTCTGCAGAATCAAGCGCATTTTCAACAAGCTCTCTCACTGTAGTGTAGAGTGATTTTCCAGGCTAATATTCACTCAAACAATGTCAAACACACCTTTTTTTTCATTTAACAACCGTACGTGTACAAAATAGAGAAATAACATTAATTTTAAAATACTTCCATGGTATCAACAAAAAAATCTATACGAAACCGAATTCAAATGCAACATAAACTTGAAAAGCTCCTATTTTAGCATTTCATAGTTGTAACTTATTGCACATCATGAATTTCTAGTAGCTATCAAAGTTACAATGAAAATTTTAACTAATAATAATAAATCATTAGTCACATTTTATGCACCTAATATTAATAATAAGATCAAGTATACAGTCATACTACTAAACATATATTTTATTATTATTATTCGTATAAATGTATAACTAATATTAAACATATACATACAGATACAGTTAACTCACATTATCAAATCCAGCAATGTTTTTATTCTCAGCAAAAAACTCTGCCGGAGATTCTGCAACAACAAAAAAAAAAAAATTGAAAATTAAAGTAGGGATTAATAGGCTCTATATAAAAGTTGAATTGAATGAAGAAGAGAGAGAGAGTGACTTTGTTTAAGAGCGCTTGCTTTAGGTTTCTGGACAGTTTTCGATTTGCCTTTCTTAGTCTGTACCGGACTTTCTTCACTGCTATCGCCGCCGTCCATCGGATTTGATCAGTCAAAATTAGGGGAATTGTGGGGCGGGAAGGGTTTTCGTCAACACTCAAAAGTTATTCACACAGAGAGTGAGTTCATAGCTAATTTATGTGACGGGATTTGGTTTTTTTTCTTTATGCAACATGTATTTATGTGTCTAAATTTAATACACTTTTAAGTCCTAAATTTTAATAAATTTATGAACACTAAAATAAGGTAAGTCATTAATATGCAATTAAATCAATATTAATTAATTTATCAACATCAGATATATGATGTAATATCATACTGATAGACTTTTGTATCAAGTATAAGAGTCCAAAATCAAATTACATGACTTTTATTGTATCAAGAAATAAATATTTACTTTATAATTATAAAGATAAAAAGATATAAATTTCAAAAAAAAACTTTAATAGACGGAATTGAATACTTTATTTGAAGTTTGTTTGAAAGTAATAAGAAACAACATTTTTATTATCGTATATATGATTTGATATTGCAACGTTTGTAACATTTTTATTTCCTTAATAATTTTGTCTAATAGTAGATTTCACAAGTTTTTATATTTTTTAAACAATAGCTTTTGTTATGTTAATCAATACAATATGTATCGTCATTTAAAAAAAATATAAGTTTATATAAGTTAATTCGTTACGGCTAGCCAATTTGTTTTAGTTTCAGCTCATCCTAGGTCCATAAATCCTTAAAGTCAACCATGTTTTCAAGCATCATAATATGTATATCCAAATCCCCTTTAATAATCTTTTGATAAAATTATCCGATTGAACAAATTATATGAACAACTACATCTCGTACCCCATTGTAATACACATATGTAATACACAAAACATATTAGTGTAGCATACGATAAAGAAAAAAGAAACTAAGAAAGTAAAAACGACATTTTATTATATAATTACAAAAATTGATAATAACAATGTAAGAGGTGTTACTGGTAATTTAATACATGAATAAAAGTTGATCGATACTATGTTAAACACTTATAATATGAAAGAGATATTTATAAAAAAATAAAATTACTTTTATAACTAAATCATGTATCAATTTTTTTTTTCCTTTTTAACAACAAAGAAGTCATGTAATTACTTATTGACTTGATTAGAAAAGTCAATCAAGTTCTTTCTTGTATATATATTGTTAGAAATTAAAACCTAGAGGCTCTATTGGATATAGAGCAGAGAACTTTAGCCACGAACATATATAGTTCGTATCAAAATGATTTAGCACAATTAAGGTTAATGTAATTTAGCATAAAAATAATATTAATAATAATTTAGTAAACAAATTTAAAAAAGGAAAATGAGGTAAGCAAACAATCCTTGGGTTAGAATTCTATATTGTTTTTCATCTAAGGGCTATGGTTTTTTCAAAAATGATTTTAGAGGGCTTTTTTATAATTATTGGAAGATGTTTCTTTATACTCAAATTTAAAATTGAATGCTTTTTTGACTAGTGGATGTTATCATCCTTAGTTTTGTTGATACATTGAAATGGTATAACTCTGCGTATTGAGTGGATAGATTATAGTATTGTTGTTTACCGTTCGTACCACATTCGGTACAAAGGGTTACAACAAATCAACGTGAAAGCGTTAATTCATGTTGGATGTTTCGTTGTAAACTTAAAACAAAATTTGTTGTCTATCACACATTACAAATCAAAAATTTTTTTTTTTTTTTTGAAAGGTGAATTTCGCTAGAAACTTCGTGTCGCGATTCGACAACGGAAGGTCTAGCATACGTTGTCTTAACCGGTCCGCGCTAGAGAGCTCCCTCGAAGTAGAAATGTCTATTTCAAATACCCGATGGGAGGAAAACCCTCTACTAATCCGCCCGAAGGCACGACGATTAATATAGGTAAACTCTGCCCCTTCAGACTTGAACCTGGGTATACCCAAGTCAAGCTCTCGTATGTCCCCCAAATCAAAATTCTTTTAAGTTGGTTTTTAACATAACAGATCATGTTGAGATTGTGTGCGAAATATACAAAATGAGACTTCATTGTAGGCCCTTTTACGTTACTAAATATTTTATCTTTCTTATTTCACAAAACACTCGATATGACTTGTCATGCGTTAACCATCTCTACCCTTTCGTAAGAAAAGTGAGACACTAATCTTTCCAACAGGTGAATTTGTAGGTGTCTACTATAGCGAGGATTAAAGTTTGCAAGAACCTTGGTTACAAGGTCCTCCCACTCAATGGCTATCTCTATGAGAAAAAGAAACAAGTTTAGGTTAGGTCAACAGATGAAATTTTTTTTTGCTAAGTTAATAGATGAATACGAAGCAATCACTAATCACTGAACACAAATGTGGAAGAATCAAACAAATTTCATAAGAACAGTAAAAAGAACATTATTATTTCATTATCTATATTTCTATACTTTTATACTTTTATACTATAGGAAAATGTTAAATGAAGCCCTTAGGGCTTCAATTAACGTGCATAAAAAAGTTGTACATTTTCATATTAAAAGTCCACCCCCTGAATTTTATGGTAAGTGTACAACTAATTAATGCACCTTAACGAAAGCCCTTAGGGCTTCGTTTAGCAAAACCCTATACTATATTATAAAAAGAATAGTATTTTATTTTTGAAAGTGTTGAAAAATATGTAATATTTTCACTTAGCACCCCTTAAAATATTTTCACATACACTACCTCCTCTTAACATTAATGATTAAATTACATATCAATCATTTTTATCTTTTAAAATATCTCCATTAACCTTTTACATCAATTATTTATACATCGACGCCGCCTCCACCACCACAGCGTCGATGCGCCGCATTTACACGGGTATTGTGCTAGTAGGAAAAAAACAAACTTACTTAGAAGTTCAAAGCTATTAAAGGAAACGTACGTGGGTTGCCAATGTCCAATCCTCAAAGTCCCATCTTTGTTGATGATCGAAAGACACAATAGGTCCACATTATGTCAAATGTCGGACATGGAAAATGTATATACAATAATTTAAAAATATAATTAATTGTATAAATTATGTTATATGTCCCTTTATTGTGATTTTTATCACACTAATATTGGTAGATTTATGACTAACAACTGGGAACTAATAATCTTGGCTCGTAAATGAAATAATGATGATATGGTATATGTAAATCACAGTCACTCGATAGTCGATACAACAGTTTTATATGCACTAGCTTATGCACTAGCTTTATGTACGATATGATGATGGGATCCATTTTGTTATGAAAATTAAGAATTACTAACTTGTCAGAATTTGAATTTGAACTTGTCAAATAGTACAAAAGATTGGAGATCATTTGTAAAATATAGAGCCCTTTGTCCTTAGCGTTAATCGATCAAATGATGTAACAACCAAAATGTTATGAGTTTAAGTTCCATGGAATGAAATGCGGTAATCGTGTGCGATCACAATTCTGGAATCTATTTTGTAAAATTCATTCTAAAAAAAACTGTTTATCATCATATATATGTATCACAAAAACCAACAATGTTTAATCAAGTGGTTAATATTTTGTCTTTGACACTTTTTGCAAGGTCGAAAATCCTTTTCTATTTTGGATATAACTTATAAGCAGTTTCTCTACCTGAAATAGAAATAAGGTTATAATCTACGTCTCAACTTTCCTCGTACAATGTCGTAGACGCTATTGAGTTTTAGTTACTTACTAACTCACCACAAATTCAAAAGAAATATGTTTCCTTATTAATTAGTGTGAGTCCCAAATATAGATGATTAACTAAGCCCGACTGGCAAGTACAACTTATCTTGATGGACAAGTTAAGTTTACGATCCAGATATGGATAACAAGAAACAATTAACTTAAAGTAAAATGCAAGAACTAAATGGCAGAAACTATATAAAGATATATATAATTATAATCAAGTATGTAGCATTGAGACACAATGTATTTTTTCAAGGTATTTGATTTATTGATATATAAACAAATACAAAGGTTGTTGCAGAACAAAGATAAACACCCAAGTGTAAATATCTAAACAACCTAGAAATACAAGTGATCTAAATAACTTGGAAATACTCGTAAGTTTACTTAGAGTATATCTCACAAGTTGCAATGCTAAAGTTTCAAGCACTTTGCAAGTTGTGAGAAGACTTTGTATTTATAGACCAAGTCCATGATGACATGGACAAGATCGTATAAAGGTGGTTGTGAGCATTTAAGGAATTAAACCTAATTCCTTACATGCTTGTACTAGGAAGAGTATATAAGTCAGTTGATGTGACTTATAGTACTATGTTCCCAACCTATACTTTTACCTTGTACCTTTTGTTAATAGATAAATCTATTAACTGGGTAAAGGTATGTAAAGTAAAAAGTCTTCCTCGTAATCAGTGTAAAGTGTTGTAAATACTTTACACTGAGATGCTTCAGTCTTCGATCTGGTAGAATCACTCTTTGCTCGCTTCTGAGATGATTCTCTTCTTCATACTTCAGTCTTTGACTTCAGAATGAATGCTTCAGATTTGTCTCGATCTGAACTGAAGTGAAGCTTCAGTGAAGGAATTCTGAGACGGCTCAGAATTCTGTACAAACGTTTTCACTGAACTTCAAGCTATTTCTGAACAAATTATACTTGGTCGATTTCTGACCTAACAATTAGTATTATAATTACAAATTTGAACAAAAACATTCCCTTTTGAACAGCGTACGTGCATTATTAATTGCTGGAGTAGCAGACAAGAAACCATGGCTTAGGTAATGGCATCACTAGACAAAAAAACAAGAAATATCTTAATTATAAGATTTTGATAACAAGAAAATATCATTACGAACATTTAAGAGAAATGAACCCATCTATAAAACTTATCTAGATGGAAAGGACCTGATATCTTAAAGACGTGTCAATAGAAGAATCATATATATTTGAACATAATTTTTGAAACTTATTAGGAAACAGAAGAAGGTAGGCCTTGATTTGAACAAACAATCAACATTCACAATACATATTATCAATAAAGGTGTAATAAGGAATTATTGCAACTAATTAGTATGTTTTGTGGTTGTTGTTGATTTAGATTATGTGGTTAAGATTTTTTTTTTTTTTTTTTTTTTTTTTTTTTTTTTTTTTTTTTTTTTTTTTTTTTTTTTTTTTTTTTTTTTTTTTTTTTTTTTTTTTTTTTTTTTTTTTTTTTTTTTTTTTTTTTTTTTTTTTTTTTTTTTTTTTTTTTTTTTTTTTTTTTTTTTTTTTTTTTTTTTTTTTTTTTTTTTTTTTTTTTTTTTTTTTTTTTTTTTTTTTTTTTTTTTTTTTTTTTTTTTTTTTTTTTTTTTTTTTTTTTTTTTTTTTTTTTTTTTTTTTTTTTTTTTTTTTTTTTTTTTTTTTTTTTTTTTTTTTTTTTTTTTTTTTTTTTTTTTTTTTTTTTTTTTTTTTTTTTTTTTTTTTTTTTTTTTTTTTTTTTTTTTTTTTTTTTTTTTTTTTTTTTTTTTTTTTTTTTTTTTTTTTTTTTTTTTTTTTTTTTTTTTTTTTTTTTTTTTTTTTTTTTTTTTTTTTTTTTTTTTTTTTTTTTTTTTTTTTTTTTTTTTTTTTTTTTTTTTTTTTTTTTTTTTTTTTTTTTTTTTTTTTTTTTTTTTTTTTTTTTTTTTTTTTTTTTTTTTTTTTTTTTTTTTTTTTTTTTTTTTTTTTTTTTTTTTTTTTTTTTTTTTTTTTTTTTTTTTTTTTTTTTTTTTTTTTTTTTTTTTTTTTTTTTTTTTTTTTTTTTTTTTTTTTTTTTTTTTTTTTTTTTTTTTTTTTTTTTTTTTTTTTTTTTTTTTTTTTTTTTTTTTTTTTTTTTTTTTTTTTTTTTTTTTTTTTTTTTTTTTTTTTTTTTTTTTTTTTTTTTTTTTTTTTTTTTTTTTTTTTTTTTTTTTTTTTTTTTTTTTTTTTTTTTTTTTTTTTTTTTTTTTTTTTTTTTTTTTTTTTTTTTTTTTTTTTTTTTTTTTTTTTTTTTTTTTTTTTTTTTTTTTTTTTTTTTTTTTTTTTTTTTTTTTTTTTTTTTTTTTTTTTTTTTTTTTTTTTTTTTTTTTTTTTTTTTTTTTTTTTTTTTTTTTTTTTTTTTTTTTTTTTTTTTTTTTTTTTTTTTTTTTTTTTTTTTTTTTTTTTTTTTTTTTTTTTTTTTTTTTTTTTTTTTTTTTTTTTTTTTTTTTTTTTTTTTTTTTTTTTTTTTTTTTTTTTTTTTTTTTTTTTTTTTTTTTTTTTTTTTTTTTTTTTTTTTTTTTTTTTTTTTTTTTTTTTTTTTTTTTTTTTTTTTTTTTTTTTTTTTTTTTTTTTTTTTTTTTTTTTTTTTTTTTTTTTTTTTTTTTTTTTTTTTTTTTTTTTTTTTTTTTTTTTTTTTTTTTTTTTTTTTTTTTTTTTTTTTTTTTTTTTTTTTTTTTTTTTATTTTTTTTTGATCCCTACACAAAGTAGTACTACTACATATATTTAAGATCTACGCATGGATCACTACTAGTACTAGTTATGTGAAGGGTTTGATTTGCTAGGCGGCCGCTTCCTCAAACTATCTTGCACTGATGTTTGTGGCTCCTTCATGGCTGCACCCTTGAGCTTAGATGGATCTATAGAAAGTGAATTGACAGATGAACCTGTCATCAATCTTCTTGATTGAAATCTTTCTCTTGAAATTATCGGTTTTTCGTAGCCAAATGATAAAGTGGAAAGATGTGAGAAGATTAAGCAAAATAGTAAGAACAATACTTTGCAAGTCATGATTTAATTGATTTGTGTGTGCTATAGTGTTGAAATATTTGAATGTTGCTAATGCTGAAAAAAAGATCAAACGATAAATGACTAAATAGGAGAAGGCATGGAAAGTTCTCTTCTTAAGAAAGATGGAAAATTATGTTTATTGAGATGCAGCTTGTGCTCAAGTCTGACAAAGCATGTGTGATTTGGCTTTTTATAGGTATAATTTGAATAAATAAACTTTTTTTAAAAAAATGTATTATAGGGAAAGATACTAGTAGTTTGAAGATAGTGAGAAGTTTGTTTTTTTGTGTGCGCAAAATATATGGCCCCCCAGGCCTTCTACACTATGCCTTAGCTATGAGCTGGTGTGGAGCAATATATGTATATATATATATATATACATATATATATATATATATATATATATATATATATATATATATATATATATATATATATATATATATATATATATATATATATATATATATATATATATATATATATATATATATATATATATATATATATATATATATATATATATATATATATATATATATATATATATATATATATATATATATATATATATATATATATATATATATATATATATATATATATATATATATATATATATATATATATATATATATATATATATATATATATATATATATATATATATATATATATATATATATATATATATATATATATATATATATATATATATATATATATATATATATATATATATATATATATATATATATATATATATATATATATATATATATATATATATATATATATATATATATATATATATATATATATATATATATATATATATATATATATATATATATATATATATATATATATATATATATATATATATATATATATATATATATATATATATATATATATATATATATATATATATATATATATATATATATATATATATATATATATATATATATATATATATATATATATATATATATATATATATATATATATATATATATATATATATATATATATATATATATATATATATATATATATATATATATATATATATATATATATATATATATATATATATATATATATATATATATATATATATATATATATATATATATATATATATATATATATATATATATATATATATATATATATATATATATATATATATATATATATATATATATATATATATATATATATATATATATATATATATATATATATATATATATATATATATATATATATATATATATATATATATATATATATATATATATATATATATATATATATATATATATATATATATATATATATATATATATATATATATATATATATATATATATATATATATATATATATATATATATATATATATATATATATATATATATATATATATATATATATATATATATATATATATATATATATATATATATATATATATATATATATATATATATATATATATATATATATATATATATATATATATATATATATATATATATATATATATATATATATATATATATATATATATATATATATATATATATATATATATATATATATATATATATATATATATATATATATATATATATATATATATATATATATATATATATATATATATATATATATATATATATATATATATATATATATATATATATATATATATATATATATATATATATATATATATATATATATATATATATATATATATATATATATATATATATATATATATATATATATATATATATATATATATATATATATATATATATATATATATATATATATATATATATATATATATATATATATATATATATATATATATATATATATATATATATATATATATATATATATATATATATATATATATATATATATATATATATATATATATATATATATATATATATATATATATATATATATATATATATATATATATATATATATATATATATATATATATATATATATATATATATATATATATATATATATATATATATATATATATATATATATATATATATATATATATATATATATATATATATATATATATATATATATATATATATATATATATATATATATATATATATATATATATATATATATATATATATATATATATATATATATATATATATATATATATATATATATATATATATATATATATATATATATATATATATATATATATATATATATATATATATATATATATATATATATATATATATATATATATATATATATATATATATATATATATATATATATATATATATAACGTTTTTTATATATATTAATAATGTACTCTCGATGGGAAGTATATGGACTCGGCCGGTCACAGTATCACACTATTCTGTTGAACCATACTACAGTATTTTTTAACAGTTGTATCACTGTATGCTCTATGATGATTCCTGAGTGATCAAGCTAAAATGCATTGGTGGAAATGCTACAAGTTTGAGAACAATTAACATCTAGACTACATCTATACTATCTTAATATCTTATAATTCATTTGAGATGTCTTAATTAATTTTGAAAAATCTTAAGTATTTCATTTTTAAATATTCTAAATAATAACAAAAACACATTTTTTATATACCCATGTGTCAGACAATCTATAAAGAACAGTTGATGAAGTCGAATGCCGGCTGAATCACCTTTTGATACATTTACTAGAATGGATTTTACAAACTTTAGGCACATTACAGTTAAATTTTTGAGAAAATCATTTACCACTACGCATAAAGGGCATGTTTGGCAGGAGCTTTTCAAGAGATTTTGGAGAGCTTTAGCTTTTAATTTTGAACAAAAAGCTCCTATTGTGTTAAAAGCTTTGTTTTGATGCAACTAGCTTTAACTTTTATTTGAAAGAAAAAGCTCCAAAATGAAACGTTACTTGAAGTAGCGTTTCAGGAGTTTTAGCTTTTCGGTAAAGCTTTTAATCTTTAAAAGTTACGCAAATACCTCTTGAAGTTACAGTTACAACTACCATACCAAACACTTCTAAAAAATGAAAGCTCTAGCTAACAGCTTTGCTTAAAAGCTACAACTTACAGCTCGAACTAAAAGCTACAACTACCAGTTACTTTAACCAGACATACCCAATTCGGGTATAAATCTAGTTCTACATAATTAGTTTCATTACTAGTTCTTTTTTGTTGTTGATCTACAGATATCACACATAAAAATCAGAAAAAGGAAATTATGGAACAAATACTTTGTCAGGTTTATAATTTAAAATAAGTAGCTATCTTTTTATTTATCTACTTTTAAGTATTCGAATATTTTTTAGTATCTTATGAGTTATCAAACAATTATTTTTTTTGGATCAGGATCCTCTCAAGTTGTTTCAACTTGAGAGGTCAAGTTGGGACATCTTCAACCATCGGATTAAAATCAAGGGTCAAGATTTAACAATCAAGTTTGAATCTTGACCCTTTATATTAATCCAATGGTTGAGGATGTCCCAACTTCACCTCTCAAGTTGGGAGTTTCCGGCCATCACTTTTTCCGGCGACTTTCCTTCGAGTTTTCCGGCCATCACTTTTTCCGTCGAGTTTTCCGGCCATCACTTTTTCCGGCGAGTTTTCCGGGCATTTTTCCCTACAAGGTATGTATTTTCCGGCCATCACCCTTTATTTTTGCTTTTACGGCCATCACTTTTTCGCGAGTTTTCCGGCCATCACTTTTTCCGGCGAGTTTTCCGGGCATTTTTCCCTACAAGGTATGTATTTTCCGGCCATCACCCTTTATTTTTGCTTTTACGGCCATCACTTTTTCCGGCGAGTTTTCCGGCCATACTTTTTCCGCGAGTTTTCCGGCCATCACTTTTTCCGGCGAGTTTTCCGGCCATCACTTTTTCCGGCGAGTTTTCCGGCCATCACTTTTTCCGGCGAGTTTTCCGGCCATCACTTTTTCCGCGAGTTTTCCGGCCATCACTTTTAACTTCGAGTTTTCCGGCCATCACTTTTTCCGGCGAGTTTTCCGGGCATTTTTCCCTACAAGGTATGTATTTTCCGGCCATCACCCTTTATTTTTGCTTTTACGGCCATTACACTTTTTCCGGCGAGTTTTCCGGCCATCACTTTTTCCGGCGAGTTTTCCGGCCATCACTTTTTCCGGCGAGTTTTCCGGCCATCACTTTTTCCGGCGACTTTCCTGCGAGGTTTCCGGCCATCACTTTTTCCGGCGACTTTCCTTCGAGTTTTCCGGCCATCACTTTTTCCGGCGAGTTTTCCGGGCATTTTTCCCTACAAGGTATGTATTTTCCGGCCATCACCCTTTATTTTTGCTTTTATTTCTGGCCATTACCCTTTTTTGTTTGCTTTTATTTGTTTTTTGATAGTTTTGGTATATGTTTGTATTTTATTTTCTATAGATTTGTTAGGTTTATGAGTATAATTTGATTTGTAATTTGCAGTATAAATGGCTACAGTGCATGGTGGGGATGGTGATAATGACCCACCACGTAAATCGTGGGTCCGGAAAATTTGGGGTTGCGCCGGGAGCGGTGGTAAGAAATTTTGTGTTTGATTTGTAATTTGCAGTATAAATGGCTACAGTGCATGGTGGGGATGGTGATAATGACCCACCACGTAAATCGTGGGTCCGGAAAATTTGGGGTTGCGCCGGGAGCGGTGGTAAGAAATTTTGTGTTTCTATATATTAATTTTTATTTATGGACTTCATGTGAAATTAATAATTATTTTGTGTTGTAGGACCTAAAAAAGGCAGGGGGAAGAACCAGGCACTAAACCTGGAGAAAAAATATCAAGAACAAGGTCGACTTGAAGTTGATTTTGACACGAAAAAGTTTAAGACGTGGCACGCGGTGGGGGAAACGGGGTCTATGTTTAAGAGCTATATAGGGACATTGGTTCGTGGTAGTGGGGTCCCTATGACTTATGACTCATGGGCGGATGTGCCCTCGCAAGATAAGGCGTTCCTAATTCCAGCCTTAAACGTACAATCTCTATAATATTATATTCCTAAATTCATAATTTGTGAAAATTTGATATATTGCTAACTATTACTTAAAAACTGCAGCAACGGTTCAGATTGGATCACTTCATCAATTTGGACCCCAATGATCCCATCCGGAAAGCATTTGAGCGCACGATCACCGCTGATGCGCAACATATGTATCGGAACTGGAAAAGCGGATTCAAGAAAGCCCACTTCGATGCTAAGGGGGGTTTAGAGAAGGTTGATGAGTTGGAGGGAGCTGTTCCCCAGGGTATGGAGCCGGAGGACTGGTCGGATTTGTTGCGCTTCTACCAGAGGGAGGACCGTGTGAAAAGGGCCAAGACCAACAAGGATAACCGGAAGCTCCAAATCCTCGCAGGGACCCACGGTCGGCAGTCGGCATCTCAGTATGTCGACCAATATGCGGTAACAAAGAATGAAATAATCACTTGTGTTTAAAAATATTTATTTCGCAAATAAACCAGATTCTTATGATAATTTGATGTGCTTACAGCGAACTCATGACGGAGAAGACCCTGATCTGGTCGAAATGTATGCGACCAGACACAAGCATGCGGATGGGTCATGGATATCTATTTGGGTAATGATGATATCTATTTGGGTAATGATGATATCTATTTGGGTAATGATGATATTATTTGGGTAATGATGATATTATTTGGGTAATGATGATATTATTTGGGTAATGATGATATTATTTGGGTAATGATGATATTATTTGGGTAATGATGATATTATTTGGGTAATGATGATATTATTTGGGTAATGATGATATTATTTGGGTAATGATGATATTATTTGGGTAATGATGATATTATTTGGGTAATGATGATATTATTTGGGTAATGATGATATTATTTGGGTAATGATGATATTATTTGGGTAATGATGATATTATTTGGGTAATGATGATATTATTTGGGTAATGATGATATTATTTGGGTAATGATGATATTATTTGGGTAATGATGATATTATTTGGGTAATGATGATATTATTTGGGTAATGATGATATTATTTGGGTAATGATGATATTATTTGGGTAATGATGATATTATTTGGGTAATGATGATATTATTTGGGTAATGATGATATTATTTGGGTAATGATGATATTATTTGGGTAATGATGATATTATTTGGGTAATGATGATATTATTTGGGTAATGATGATATTATTTGGGTAATGATGATATTATTTGGGTAATGATGATATTATTTGGGTAATGATGATATTATTTGGGTAATGATGATATTATTTGGGTAATGATGATATTATTTGGGTAATGATGATATTATTTGGGTAATGATGATATTATTTGGGTAATGATGATATTATTTGGGTAATGATGATATTATTTGGGTAATGATGATATTATTTGGGTAATGATGATATTATTTGGGTAATGATGATATTATTTGGGTAATGATGATATTATTTGGGTAATGATGATATTATTTGGGTAATGATGATATTATTTGGGTAATGATGATATTATTTGGGTAATGATGATATTATTTGGGTAATGATGATATTATTTGGGTAATGATGATATTATTTGGGTAATGATGATATTATTTGGGTAATGATGATATTATTTGGGTAATGATGATATTATTTGGGTAATGATGATATTATTTGGGTAATGATGATATTATTTGGGTAATGATGATATTATTTGGGTAATGATGATATTATTTGGGTAATGATGATATTATTTGGGTAATGATGATATTATTTGGGTAATGATGATATTATTTGGGTAATGATGATATTATTTGGGTAATGATGATATTATTTGGGTAATGATGATATTATTTGGGTAATGATGATATTATTTGGGTAATGATGATATTATTTGGGTAATGATGATATTATTTGGGTAATGATGATATTATTTGGGTAATGATGATATTATTTGGGTAATGATGATATTATTTGGGTAATGATGATATTATTTGGGTAATGATGATATTATTTGGGTAATGATGATATTATTTGGGTAATGATGATATTATTTGGGTAATGATGATATTATTTGGGTAATGATGATATTATTTGGGTAATGATGATATTATTTGGGTAATGATGATATTATTTGGGTAATGATGATATTATTTGGGTAATGATGATATTATTTGGGTAATGATGATATTATTTGGGTAATGATGATATTATTTGGGTAATGATGATATTATTTGGGTAATGATGATATTATTTGGGTAATGATGATATTATTTGGGTAATGATGATATTATTTGGGTAATGATGATATTATTTGGGTAATGATGATATTATTTGGGTAATGATGATATTATTTGGGTAATGATGATATTATTTGGGTAATGATGATATTATTTGGGTAATGATGATATTATTTGGGTAATGATGATATTATTTGGGTAATGATGATATTATTTGGGTAATGATGATATTATTTGGGTAATGATGATATTATTTGGGTAATGATGATATTATTTGGGTAATGATGATATTATTTGGGTAATGATGATATTATTTGGGTAATGATGATATTATTTGGGTAATGATGATATTATTTGGGTAATGATGATATTATTTGGGTAATGATGATATTATTTGGGTAATGATGATATTATTTGGGTAATGATGATATTATTTGGGTAATGATGATATTATTTGGGTAATGATGATATTATTTGGGTAATGATGATATTATTTGGGTAATGATGATATTATTTGGGTAATGATGATATTATTTGGGTAATGATGATATTATTTGGGTAATGATGATATTATTTGGGTAATGATGATATTATTTGGGTAATGATGATATTATTTGGGTAATGATGATATTATTTGGGTAATGATGATATTATTTGGGTAATGATGATATTATTTGGGTAATGATGATATTATTTGGGTAATGATGATATTATTTGGGTAATGATGATATTATTTGGGTAATGATGATATTATTTGGGTAATGATGATATTATTTGGGTAATGATGATATTATTTGGGTAATGATGATATTATTTGGGTAATGATGATATTATTTGGGTAATGATGATATTATTTGGGTAATGATGATATTATTTGGGTAATGATGATATTATTTGGGTAATGATGATATTATTTGGGTAATGATGATATTATTTGGGTAATGATGATATTATTTGGGTAATGATGATATTATTTGGGTAATGATGATATTATTTGGGTAATGATGATATTATTTGGGTAATGATGATATTATTTGGGTAATGATGATATTATTTGGGTAATGATGATATTATTTGGGTAATGATGATATTATTTGGGTAATGATGATATTATTTGGGTAATGATGATATCTATTTGGGTAATGATGATGACGAGGACAATGATAATTATTAGTATTTGGTTGTTATAAACAATATATTTTTAAACATGTGTTTGTGGTTTAGTTATAAATTTATATTTTGTTGTGTTGTTTATGATATTCATGGCTCGCAATATAGTCACTAGTATACGTATATGTAACAAGTGAAAAAAAAATATGTAAAAAGGGAAAAAAGTTAAACATCAAATATATGCATAATAACAAATATAAGTAAAAAAAAAACAAACTAATCAATATAAGTCAACAAACCAAGTATTATATAATATAAATCAACTAATCAATCTGCTGAAATTGCGGAGGTGCCTTAGTAGCTTGAATGTGTCTGTCGTAATCAGCCAAACGGACTTTGTATTTCGCATTAACTGCCCATGCCCGCGATGCAGGTTTATCAAATCCCCAAGCTGAGGGGTAAGGCAATGGGCAGTCCTTGTCTAAAGAAACCGTAACAAAATGTGAATTTCCCGATACCAGGCCAATGCAAATCGGCTCGTCACGGTATAGCTGGCCTGGCCCCTTCCAAAAAGGGAAACATGTGATGTTTTCTTTGACACTTAAACAGATAATTATAAGACCCAAAGCATTGGACAGAAGCATAGCGCAATATGGAATCACCATCCAGTGTTCATATGGGCGACCATGGGGATAAGAGATTTGAAGCAAAGTATGTATGCGTGTTGCTTCACCACCGAATGCAACCTCATAGTATCCGAGTTTGGACTCATACTCCTCTAGCATTAGTTTGCGAATCCACTCGAACTTTTCCTCAGATTCACCCAAAGCAACAGCCAGTGCTCGAAATCCACAGTTACCATCAGATGAAACATTTTTTATATCCACAACGTAACGTTGAAAGTAAAAGGGGAGTTGATGAAGGTATGTTCTCATGTCAGTCCATGTTGACTCCGTCTCGAAGAAGTTGTGTGTAACCGGTTCAGAGAAGTTCTGTGTATGTGATCCCCCAAATAGTTGATCAACAAAGCTGGACGTTTCTCCTTGCGTTTGGTTATTCGGTTCTCCGAAAAAACTTTGTGTATCTGGGAATCGTGAATCGCTTACCACATACTCACTATGTCTCCCATACTGACCCATTGTGGTTGGCTTTGAGGTTCTTCGAATAAACTAGCAGTGTCTGCGAAAATTGAACTTGTGCCTACATATTCACTATGTCTCCCACTGTCAGGCCATTGTGGTTGGCTTTGAGGTTCTTCGAATAAACTAGCAGTGTCTGCGAAAATTGAACTTGTGCCTACATATTCACTATGTCTCCCACTGTCAGGCCATTGTGGTTGGCTTTGAGGTTCTTCGAATAAACTAGCAGTGTCTGCGAAAATTGAACTTGTGCCTACATATTCACTATGTCTCCCACTGTCAGGCCATTGTGGTTGGCTTTGAGGTTCTTCGAATAAACTAGCAGTGTCTGCGAAAATTGAACTTGTGCCTACATATTCACTATGTCTCCCATACTGACCCTGTGGTTGGTTATAAGGTTCGTCAAAGAAATTTATAGTGGCTGGGATACGTGCTTCGGTGTCCACATATTCACTCTGTCTCCCGTACTGGCCCTCTCCAAATAATGACGCATGCGAAAAACGATCAGAAAACCCACCCATGGACTGGGTATCCTTAAAAGTCGGTCGGGAAAATTGAACCGACTTGGATTTTTGAAGACCGGAAGGTGCTGTATTTGCCGTTGGTATGTTAATGTCGGGCACCTGCAACAAATAATAGATCAATTAATTAGACTTCGAATTATAGGTTAAAACATGATGCACTTACATATAATAAATCGATTAACTATACATCAATTATGATTGGACGTACTTGAGGTATTTTTTTCTTTGCTCCGATTGGTCTTCCACGTTTATTTTGAATAACGGAAGGGTCTTTAATTTTGGTTCTCCCTGGATAGACGATGTCTTTTATCTTTGATATCCAGTTTTTCCTCTGGGCCTTCGGTTGCTGCTTTATCTTTACCCTAACATCCTCTACTAAATCATTGATACATTCGTCATCATCTGAGTCTTTTCGATTATCATTGTCCGGCAGGCACGTCGACGGTGTTAAGTCTAGCTTTCTCCAAAAGCAATCTATGTTCTCCACCTCAACACGTTTGCCTACATTATTTAAAAGCCAATATAATTTTTTTGCATTTATAAAAAAAAATTCAAATATGGACTAATTAAATATACTTACTGTGATGCATGTATGAAGCTATTTGGCAAGCACATGGCAGCCCACAACTAGCCCGAACCTTACACCCGCACTTTCTCCAGTCTTTACCCATCTTATTTTTGAATCGATCAATTTCTTCAATCATAATATCCAGAGCTGTCACAGATACAACACAAAGCAGGTCCTTCAAACATGGATAGTTGTGTTTACCGTGTCTATAAATCCTGCTCGCTTCCAGTTGTCCCTTTATTTCCGTGTGTTGACCGACGAGGATAGAATTAACACATTGAATTATTCTGTAAAATGTACATCGGCCCTTCAACTCGGACTTCAGGAGTGAATGCTCAGCCTCAACTCTGTTGGTAGTGTAGTTACGGTAGTTGAGATGTTGATCGACCCAAAATGACACAAACTTTTCTTTGTACGGTGAAAGCCACTCCTTCTGCAAGTACTTGTACATCTCTGTAAATTGACTATTGGGTTAAAACGGGTGGATATATGTGATTTACCAAAAAAGTAAAAAATAAAAATAAAAATTCATGTGCACTAAACATACTGTCTAAATCTTTTCCCATCTTCTCTTTTAAATCTTTTTCATTTTCGGTGTACTCTTCTAGCGTCCGCGATTCATAAAGTTTTTTCCACCATCCGTAAAAAGGCCCCCATTTGCCTTGCGCGATGAATGCTGGCATGCAATGTTTGTCTATGTTTCTCCATATGTGGGTTCTACAAAGTAAATGGTATGCTTCCGGCATAACAGTTTTGCATGCTTTCATGAGGGCCAGATCTCTGTCCGTGAGTACGACACGTACATCAAACCCTTCACCTAGGGTCGACTTCAAACACTCCAACACCCATCTATAATTATGTTCCTGTTCACTTGTGATAAATGCGTACGATATGCTGAAAGTCCTGTTTGTTGAAGTCACCCCGACAATCTCGACCAATGGCATGTTGTACAAGTTGGTTTTGTACGTGGCGTCTATTTGGATAACCCAAGGAAATGCACGCCACAACTCAAAGGAAGTCGGATGTATAAAAAACAGATTTTGCAACCGACCAGTTGCACTATTTGTGGTGTAATAATACAAGTATTTTTGCTCTTGTAGCAAACTGAACATAACCTGCGACGGTTGAACAAAATGCCGTATGTGGTTCGTTTCAAATACCATATCAAAGTAAATAAATATTAAAAAATGTATATTTTATATATGTAACCTGCATTGGAGTTTCCCCATGTTTTTCGGCCGCCCTCTTCCGTAACGTTTTTAGAAAATTGTGAATGTCCTCCTTGCGGCTCAAGTTTCCTGGAAATTCATCTTTCAGCCGCTTTAGAATATGACGGGGATCTGTACCGCGATGATATTCAGCTTCCACAAATGATTTTTCAGCTTCACTCATCCTTCTTGCGTACGCGTAACCCTCCAGATTGTTAGCTGAATAGTGATTATGTCTCGGGTCTATAATGTTGACCGTCCAACCACCATCGCTTTTCAAGCGGCCATCCAATCTAAATGGGCAGTCAATTTTTACTGACCTTGTAACGAGCCCAAGTAACCTTCTATCTTTTCCCCCATGAAGATTACACAATAACGTCATTTTATTGACAACACCATCTGAGTTGGAATTTGTTCGTCGTTTGATTAAGACATAACCAAGCGCATTTGCTGTTCTTTGGGCCCAGTTGAACAGTTCTTCGTGTGAATGAAAAACCTGAAATAGTAAAGTATTCCCGAAACAAACAAAACTCATTATCGTGACAAAACTTTTAAATAAACGTTGATGTCATCATTTAATAATACCTCCTCGGTGTAAAAATCGTTTGCGTCATAGTCAAACTGGGGGGCGAACTCCGGGGTCTCAAATTCTTCATCAGGCTCTTCTAAATTAAACTCAAAATTTTGATCTCCCCACAAATTCTCAAAAGAATCCATCTGAAAACACATTTATATCAATAATATGATTAAACATAATACATATGCATATAAATATCTAAAGTTATAATATACTATATATAAAAATTAATGTATGGTAATGTAGTTCAATATGTTCGGAATGAAAATTAATATTGGTAGTTGGTAGTTCAAATGAAAGCAGAGATACATACCTTTGCAGTGTACCAAAACGAGAGCTATAAAATGAGATCGATAAAAATTATGAACCAATTTTCGGTTAATTATAGCTGAATGAGCAAACCAAAACGCCTGTTGACCAATAGTATTTATTTGTCTTTTTCGACTTTCCGCGGCGATATCGCCGCGGAAAGTCGAAAAAGACAAATAAATACTAGAGTAGCTGTCGCCTGTCACAGCTACTTTTGTCCATTTGTCTTATTCGACTTTCCGCGGCGATATCGCCGCGGAAAGTCGAATAAGACAAATGGACAAAAGCTGATGTAATAGTCAACATTGTACGGAAAAATGTACGAGACTTTCCGCGGCGACATCGCCGCGGATAGTCTGGTCCGGTTACCCTTTTTATGGTCGGACTACCTAGCGCCTAAATTTATCCAATTATTAACTCCAATCTTCTCTAGCAAGACTTAAAGACCACAAATTTTATGTTAATGGGTCATCTCAATGGGTTGTCCATCATATCAGTGATTTAAAAGTTAAAAAGTTAAAACCCGCCTTCCCCACAAACTATTAGACGACAAAAACTCCCGCCTTTCCAATAACTATTACCCAAAAAAAAAAAAAAAAAAAAAAAAAAAAAAAAAAAAAAAAAAAAAAAAAAAAAAAAAAAAAAAAAAAAAAAAAAAAAAAAAAAAAAAAAAAAAAAAAAAAAAAAAAAAAAAAAAAAAAAAAAAAAAAAAAAAAAAAAAAAAAAAAAAAAAAAAAAAAAAAAAAAAAAAAAAAAAAAAAAAAAAAAAAAAAAAAAAAAAAAAAAAAAAAAAAAAAAAAAAAAAAAAAAAAAAAAAAAAAAAAAAAAAAAAAAAAAAAAAAAAAAAAAAAAAAAAAAAAAAAAAAAAAAAAAAAAAAAAAAAAAAAAAAAAAAAAAAAAAAAAAAAAAAAAAAAAAAAAAAAAAAAAAAAAAAAAAAAAAAAAAAAAAAAAAAAAAAAAAAAAAAAAAAAAAAAAAAAAAAAAAAAAAAAAAAAAAAAAAAAAAAAAAAAAAAAAAAAAAAAAAAAAAAAAAAAAAAAAAAAAAAAAAAAAAAAAAAAAAAAAAAAAAAAAAAAAAAAAAAAAAAAAAAAAAAAAAAAAAAAAAAAAAAAAAAAAAAAAAAAAAAAAAAAAAAAAAAAAAAAAAAAAAAAAAAAAAAAAAAAAAAAAAAAAAAAAAAAAAAAAAAAAAAAAAAAAAAAAAAAAAAAAAAAAAAAAAAAAAAAAAAAAAAAAAAAAAAAAAAAAAAAAAAAAAAAAAAAAAAAAAAAAAAAAAAAAAAAAAAAAAAAAAAAAAAAAAAAAAAAAAAAAAAAAAAAAAAAAAAAAAAAAAAAAAAAAAAAAAAAAAAAAAAAAAAAAAAAAAAAAAAAAAAAAAAAAAAAAAAAAAAAAAAAAAAAAAAAAAAAAAAAAAAAAAAAAAAAAAAAAAAAAAAAAAAAAAAAAAAAAAAAAAAAAAAAAAAAAAAAAAAAAAAAAAAAAAAAAAAAAAAAAAAAAAAAAAAAAAAAAAAAAAAAAAAAAAAAAAAAAAAAAAAAAAAAAAAAAAAAAAAAAAAAAAAAAAAAAAAAAAAAAAAAAAAAAAAAAAAAAAAAAAAAAAAAAAAAAAAAAAAAAAAAAAAAAAAAAAAAAAAAACAATGTAAAGTGGCGCTTTGGTTCTTCGTGTTTTTTTTTTTTATTTAATGTTTTTGGCAGTTTTTGGGCTGCTTGTAGTAATTTTTAGCAATTTTTAGTACATTTTGGCAGTCGTGGTGGTGCGAGAGAGGAAAATTTGGAGTGTTTGGTGACATGAGTATAGAGAAGGAATAGGTGACACAATTTGATTGGTACTGTTAAATCTTAAAATAGTGTGTGTAAATGCTTAGTTGGAGTATTATTGTTGCAAAATTAGCAAAGTATGGATGTGTAGATGAAAATGTCATAAGCAAAATCTTTTTTCAAATCTCAGGCTTTTTTTTTCTTTCTTGTATTGAACTACTGATATTGATTGCGTGAGAAGTTGAAAACTTCTTATTTTTTTTTTTTTTTGATTTCATTATTTTATATACTATTATGAATGATTCTGTTTTAACAAATGAAATGGAATGAATAATAATAATAGATAGAAGAGATTTGATAGCCGCTCCTACTTCCAACAAGTTTCTCAGTATTGTTGATGAAGTCAATGGAATGCATAATCACGGTACTTTTTTACTTTATTGCTCTTTATTTTTCACTTTTTTTGAGGCATTTCAAATTGTATTTATATATTTACTTTCTGAAGTTGTGTTAAACACTATAAAATACATCTTTCTATTCTACCTGTAATCATTTTTTTCAAATAAAATTGGATAACTGACCTATTATCGGTTCTCCCGTTGACCGGTCCAATGGAATTCATGTATTAACCCCACACTAGGCCACCATGCTTAAAAAGTACTAATTTGGCTGTTAGATGATTAAATTATTTTATGTTTTCCAAATTTTTGTGTTTTTTTCTTCATATTGTTCATTTAATTTGGGTCGGAGGCGATACGTCCACAACAAAACTTTGCCATATATCTACAAGTATTGCATTGCAGTGTGTACATCTGCATAAAGCCTGAAGTTATTGTGTGTGATTAACTATTGTTGTGTACATATAACTTTCCATTTCAATCTTACCATACTAGCCTTGTGCCAATGTAAAGTGGCGCTTTGGTTCTTCGTGTTTTTTTTTTTTATTTAATGTTTTTGGCAGTTTTTGGGCTGCTTGTAGTAATTTTTAGCAATTTTTAGTACATTTTGGCAGTCGTGGTGGTGCGAGAGAGGAAAATTTGGAGTGTTTGGTGACATGAGTATAGAGAAGGAATAGGTGACACAATTTGATTGGTACTGTTAAATCTTAAAATAGTGTGTGTAAATGCTTAGTTGGAGTATTATTGTTGCAAAATTAGCAAAGTATGGATGTGTAGATGAAAATGTCATAAGCAAAATCTTTTTTCAAATCTCAGGCTTTTTTTTTCTTTCTTGTATTGAACTACTGATATTGATTGCGTGAGAAGTTGAAAACTTCTTATTCTGTTAGTCCGTATTTCTCAGATATGTTACGCGTATACTTTTGATTCTATAATGAGGCTAATATTTACTAGAAAAGCTAAGCCGTGAAGGCTTTTTCTTTGTTTGGAAAGAATAAATGTAAGAATTATTTGCTTAGTTTTTCAAACATAAGCAGTTTTGCTCACTGGTTTTCTGGCGCAGCTCGTCATTTGTTATGACAAGTGCATACGCCATGTCATGAATATGAGGTTTTGATCACAATGTTCAAAGCTTAGTTAATATTCTTTCCTTTTCAGATAACTGTATCATTGTTTGGTGCATATATTGTTTGGGCGGTAGTTTCACTTAGAAAAGAAAACCTGTCTTTGTATCTTTGTTTCTTGTTATATGACATAATTTTACAATGAGCTTAGTTTGTGAATCTGTTTGGCTTTTGTAGTCAAGAAACCAAGAGAGCAGGTCTCAGATGCTGAGGCCTTACGAGAACTCTCTAACACATTGTTGGCTTCCATAAAGGTGCATAGCACCGGAAGTTTAACTCCATCAGTATTTGTGTCAAGTGTGATCACCGAGTATGGGAAGAAGAGGGGTGGAAGAGGAATTAATGAATGTGTCGAGATTCTATGGCATGACATTGGTTTGCATGTTTCGCCACTTTTCATGATTTCTGGGGGTCCTTGCACCATGTGAGTTCTTGAGCTTCACGACATCTTAACAAACTTGCGGTTATATTCTGTGCTATTTGGTGTTGATTGGTTCTATAACTATAACCATACTTTATTTTCACTGAAGGCTGGGACACATGAAGCATGAACCTATACCCCTAAAGGTTTACAATTCACGGAAACGCCCAAGGTCATCTGTAAAGGTAGAAAAAGTGAAGCCAAAGGAGGTATGTGTATGTTAAGTTGTTAAGCCTTTTTTTTCTATTGTGGAGTAACTTTTCCTACATATTTTTGTTGGCAACCCTTGCTTTTATGGTTTTCTTTATTTCTTAGCATTGTCAAATGATCAACATTCATATGATAATTATAACATATACTTCTGATTTTTACAGCTTGAAAGTGCCATCTCTAAGGAGAAGTCTGAAACTGATAAGACTATTGCCACAATGTTCGATGTTCTGAAGCGCAACACAAATGTTTGTCTTGAAAACCTCATTATAAATAGGTTATCATTTGGGCAAACTGTGGAGAATTTGTTTGCTTTGTCCTTTCTGGTAAAAGATGGCAGAGTTGTAATAGTTGTCGATGAAAAAGGCTCTCATCATGTTTGTATGTCACTCTTAACTATTTTAAAAGAGTACTAGATTTTTATCTTCTCTTTTTTCTGCATATTTGTTACTTTTGTAACCAACATTTTTGTATTCAGCACCAAGGAACGCTCCTGCATCTGGTAGTATAATGTCGGGACAAGTGGCATACTCTCACTTCATCTTTATGTTTGGCTTTAATGACTGGAAGGTACATACATTATCTTTGATCAACATGTATTTAGCTAATCTTCTATTTCTCACTGTCTAGCTCCTAAATTCTAATATTTTCAATTGGCGTGTCATATTTATATGATTCAGAAAGAAAACAAGATTCAATATTAGTTTTCGTTTACTTGATGCGTGATAAATTAACATGGGAGCTACAAACTGACAAAGAGTAACTAAACGTATTATGATGTGCAAAATTGCAGTTGATGAAGGATTCAGTGGCCGAAGGTACTGAGCTGATGCCTCATAGGAGCATATTGAATCATTGTGGTGCTTCTCAATCCGATACACTAATTCACACCGTACTCGAACTACAAGTGCCACCCCAAAAACGCAGCAAGAAATCAAGTGAAGTCTGATGGGCCTCATAAGAATGGCAGCAGTAGTCTCAGTAAGATAATGTTTTTGCCTTTTTGGTGCCTTTGCACAGAGGTCGTTACATGTAAATAACTTAGTACGAGGCGTTAAATTTTTTTGGTATTTGCAGATAAGTGATGTTGATAGGCTAGCCTCTTTTAGCTGTTATATACGTATATGTGCTACAAATGCTCACCGTATTGCTTCAGATATATATCTGAGCTGCTGAGCATATATTTTGTTGCTAATAGTAACTGTTTCATGTATCCATCATGTTTTATCTAATGGATATCACTAGTCACCATAAGAAGTGAATATGCCTGAACCAACTGTTCTCTGAGTGTGCACCCACTAGTCCGAGTTCTTATCAATCTCAAGTCTCAACCTTAGTATGTTAAGACATTTTAAATACTAGTTTGGTTTGGTTTGATTTGGTTTGTAAGCTCCCCTGTTTAACCTTAGTCAAAGGTTAAGCCTTTGATCGTTGGCCAATCTATCAGCAATATTATTGTTCTTGACCTTCACATGCTCATTTCAAACGCGCAAGATTTTTGTAAGTGTTAAACTACGAGTGTGTGTGGTTGAGCAACAAAAGAGTATCATGATTGATGCAAAGGCATCTCCACTGGCAAATCAAACAAACCGGGCTTTGGCTGCCGCACTGGTCCATTTACTGAGTCAATGGACCAGCTCTCGCCACTTTGCCTAGAGAATTGAAGGGCAAATGTTGTGCTTTATGGATATCTTGTTTAGTAATGACGAGTATTAGTAATGCTTAATGATGTTTACACATTCTCTTTATTCTTATCTGAAGCTTGATCTACGGCTACAAATAAGTCGAGTTTTATCGTGTTACTTGAACACTAATTTGGCTTTGAGCCCAAAATAAAAGGCTCGAAACATAAATTTAATAAAAGTTGTTTTGCTAAGATGAACCGAGGTTCAAAACGTACTATCTCAGTATTTCACTATTTTGCTCATGGAGTTAAGCCGTTACACTGTATTCTCGAGTTTTATTTAAAAGAAAAGAAAGGAGAAGATTGGATAAGGAAAGAAAAGAAAAAAAATTTATATATCAAAAATGCATTCTCGAGTTACATGGAAAACTAAAGAAAAGAAAAGAAAATATAGAGTTTATAATGTTCTTGAGTTAGAAAGAAAAGAAAGGAAAAGAAAAAAAACTATAACTTTACAATTATGTCATTTTCTCTATGGTTCTTTATATGGTTGTCTTTAATTATTAAGGATAAATTGGTAATTATACACATGAGTGGAAAACTTTCCTCCCAAATCAGCCCAAAAATGGCTGGAAAGTTTTTACATTAAAAGGCCCTTAGTTTTTTTTTCTTTAAAAAAAAAACTCAAGAATGAATAGGAGAATTTTCTAACCTTTCTTTTCCAATTCTTTAAAAAAAAAAACCTTGAGCATTAAGGTCAAAGGAGCATGAGGTTTGTTGTTTTGGGCCGACTGGGCCTATCTTTTTTTTCTCCCAAAAGATAGTCTTCCACTATTTCTAAAAGGAAATACAAAATTACCATATAGAAAGTTTAGTATCAATGAACTAATTTTGAATATATTTTGTTTACTTCAAATATATATATTATATTATTCAATTATATATATATATATATATATATATATATATAGGGTAGGGTTAACGTGAGAACCATAAATATGGAGAGAACCGTGAGAACCACTAGTTTTCCTCCCTTTCTTCTTTTTTGTGTGGTTTTTTATTTTTTTAATTTTTATTTTTCATTTTTTGAAATTTTTTTTGTTTTTTATTTTCTTTTAACAAAAACCCATTCCAAAAAAAAAAAAAAAAAAAATGTTAAAAATCATATGGGTTACGTGTTAAGAAAACATATGGATACGGTACGGGCGTTGCCCTCATCCGTTCTAAAGGGGTTGTCACCGGACGCATATGGGAATGGTATGGATTTGATGGGCGGCGATCCAAGAGATGGTGACGGTTGTTACGGTACGGGCGTAGCCCTTAATTCTAAGGGCAAAGCCCTTAGAGATGATTTTTCAATGGTTCTCACGGTTCTCACCATATATGTTGGTTCTCACTTGATCCCTTCACTATATATATATATATATATATATATATATGTTATATATTATATATTAGGGGACCCTTATTTTGAAAACCCATTTTTTTGTAAGAACTGTGAGAACTCTTAAATTTCATATTGGAACACATGTTTTTTTTGTTCATTCACATGTGAAACGTTATAAAAACATATGTTGTAGAAGAATTTTTTTTCCGAAACCTTATATATAGCCGTTTGTTACATGTGAACAAAAAACGTGAACAAATTCATTCACAAGTTCATAAAAGGCTAATTTGAAGGTTTCTTGAAAAAGTTTCTTCTACAACATATATTTTTATATCATTTCACATGTGAATGAACAAAAAAACATGTGAACAAATATATAATTTAAGAGTTCTCATGGTTCTTAAAAAAAATGGTTCTCAAAATAAGGAAAATATATATATATAATAATTAGTTATATTTATTCTTTAAATGTTAAATCACCTTAAAAATTGTGCTTGTGTAAATTTAACGAATGACGTAATTTGAGTGAAACGTTCTTTTCTTTTTTCATAAAGGATCACTATTTTCGATGGAATTTTATTTTCATAGAGTGATCTCTATTTTCGATGACATAACTTATGAATGTGGTTTCTGATGTCATTTTATCGTATTTAACCACATTCTACATCATATACACATATGAACTTACTACGTTTATTGGATTTGGAATATAGTGCAAAGAATTGCATTAGCTGCATCTGTTTATTAGATTTGGAAAGAAAGGGGTAATAGGATTTTTAATCAGGTTGAAATTCCAAAGGAGAAGATAGAGATCAGATTCTGGAAGGTATTAAACTAAGATTGCTTAGCTTAAGATTTAGAGACTGCAAGGCTTTTGAGGAGTTAAAGGTTGAATGGGTGTTATAATGATGAATTTGTTTACTAGGGGATGGCAAAAAGATTGGGGAAATGCATTGCTTATGCATTGAAGGACTGCCAATTTATGAAGATGATGTGTGATAAATAAGAAGTTTAGTTGAAGAAGAATATGCACAGAAGACAAGTGGAGATTTTACTTGTATTTGTAGTATTATATATGTTTAGAATAGGTAGTTTTGGTATAGAATTGGATTAAGAAGGGAGATAGAATAGATTTATAATAGTAATATGTACAAGATGGGTATGTCCATCATCGATGTAAGGGTTTGTATAATCAGTTATTTTTAGAGTTAAAAACATATAAGATATTACCTTATCATTTGACCTAAAAATTTCAAATAACATCGACCCGAAAAAAGGAAGAAAAAAAAACCCACTAATCACAGTAATATAGTTTGTTTCGTAAAAAATTCACAGTTTTGCAATATACAAATAGTTTAGGGGAGTGATAAATCCACAACAATTTTTATACATCCACAACAATGCATATTTTATTTAGTTTTATATTATGCAATATAATATAATATAAGAGTTGTATTCATGAGAAACCACCAAAATTGGTGAAACCCAAGGGCTCAATCTCAGCCCTTGGATCAACAATCATCAATGGTTGGGATTAAAAATAAACTTACACATGAAAGTTTCCATCTCCGGCGGTCAGCTCCGGCGACATCATCCATCATCTCCGGCGACATCTTCATCTCCGGCGACATCACCCATCATCTCCGGCGACATCTCCGGCGGTCAAATTCATCTCCGGCGGCGGCAATATCTCAGGCGACATCTCCGGCGATTATCAATTTCGTTTTCCGGTGGATACGGTACGGGCGTTGCCCTCATCCGTTCTAAACTGGTTGTCACCGGATGCATATGGGAATCGTATGGATTTGATGGGCGGCGATCCAAGAGATGGTGACGGTTTGATACGGTACGGGCGTAGCCCTTGATGCCGGCGCCGGCGCTGTGGTTGTCTCGCCGGAGAAGGAGGAGGTGGTGGCGGCGCCAGAGAAGAAGAAGGAGGTGGTAGCCGGCGGCTGTCTCGCCGGAGAAGAGAAAGAGGTGGTGGCCGGCGGTTGTCAAGAAGGAGAGGAGAGGGGAGAAGAGGATTAATCTCATCCATTGATGAGGATAAATCAAGGGCCAAGATTTGGTCCTTGGATTTCACCAAAAATTATGGTTTCATATGAACAATCCTCTATAATATATACAAATAATTATTGATAGTTAAAACTGTGTTGTAAATTTATCACCAAACAATAATTTAAGCAACACTTCGGGCCTGAGGGAAAGTGAAGTGATGGGCCTGCCTAGAGGCCCAAAGACATCCGTTCATAGGCCATAGGACCAACACCATTTGAAGGTCCTCCAATAGTCCAATTCCCTGTATGTTCTGACTAACCATACCAAATTACCAATAGTCACCACCTTTTGATTAATAGAACTAGAGGAAAAGAAAAAGTAATTCTTTAGATAGCGAGTATTGACTCTTGATTTAAGATGAGTCATGTGCCCGCGCAACGCAACGGTGATAATGGTAGCGGTGCGAGTGGTGGTGGCTGCGACGGGTGGCGACAGGTGGTGGCGACGGCGACAGGTGGTGGCGCTGACGGGTAATGGTGGTGAATGTAAAAGTAATTGATGTTAAAGGAGGTAGTGTAGTTATTTTAAGGATTGAAGGATTTATGTTGTAAATTATTTCATTGTGAATAAATGAGATGAGTAGTTTGGGTAGATCAACTTATTTTTTAAGAAAATGGGATGATCAAATGTTTTATAAAATACGGAGTAGTTAAGAAAACATAAAATATATAGATGTTGGGCCCCACTCCTTAATTTTATGAAAAAGTTATATTGTTAACCTATAAAAGTTCAACTTAAACATATTCAATCCTGCATATATCATTCGCTTTCATCTTGCAGCACCCATTTAATCAATTTACTTTATAGTAATCACAATTAACGTTTATCAAAGTACAAATACGTGACAAACAAGTTAACCAAAACCCTAAACAAATACGTACTCATTCTCTATTCATATTTGATCTTCTTCGATCGAGTCTTTCAAAAGCACTCATGCACATACTATAGCTTTGCTAGCTTAAGGGTAAATCTAAATACTGGCCGGCCCATCAATCCGAATACTTTTTTTACAAGATAATTTAAGCTTGAGATAAGAACAGTCCCATTATTAATAAATAAAACACGATCGACTATTGATCAAGATTTCCAGACAGGGGCGGGACGACTATTTATTTTAATTTGTACGTAAATACGTAACAAATAACAATGTCAGCTTATAGTAGAAAACGCCAGAGAACGGATGATATGAACAAGACTACTACTAGCAATAATATAGATAAACCCGATGGTGAAAACTTTAGTGAACGTAGATCACTTCGTTCTGGCTACCGCTCAATTCAGGCCTACATTCGCGGTATGTAATTTCCATTGTGTTTGTGTTTTTTGTTTTGTGAAATTTTAACAACTAGAAGTTTGTAGTTTTAACAGGTTTTGTTGATCTTATTAGATAAAAAAGATGCTATAGGTGCTGCTAATACGAAGAAGTTTATTGAGATTATTGATGAAGTCGATGGAATGCATCATCTCGGTATATTTATTCACTTCCCTAATATATGTATATATGATTTATGATGTTACCTTATTAATATTATTTGTAAGATATATTGTAAGATTTATGTGAACATTTTTATTATTTTTTTTGAAAGACAACTAGATAATTCCACACAAAATTCTTATTCTTATAAGTATATGTATGTATTGTGAAACTATTTGGAATTTATAGTCACGAAACCAAGAGAGCAAGTATCGGATGCAGAGGCATTACGGGACCTGTCCCACACATTGGTGAGTTCCATTAAGGTGCAAAGCCTTGGAAGTGTTACTCCATCCGTATTTGTGTCAAGTCTAGTCGATGCATACGCCAAGAAGAAGAGGAGACTAGGAACCGCAGAACATGTCCAGATTCTCTGGAAAGATATCGGTCTTGATGTTTCTCCTCTTCTCAAGATTTTTAGAGGTTCCGGCACCATGTAAGTCAATAATTCTTGAGTTTGACAGCATGCAGTTTAATATTGTGCTGTAAGATATATGTTTCAGTATTATCAGTACTTAGTGTTCGATATATTTTTGTAAATTTTAATTTTTGTTTTCATTGAAGGTCTGGACTTGGACCCTTGAATCGTAAACGGGCTGAACCAGTAGTTCTCTTTCAACGAAAACCTCCAGAAAAGAAAGAGAAGCTAGTGAAACCAACAGAGGTATATATATACTCTCAATTCTTGATAATTTGAGTATACTAAACTGTTTAGTTGTATGTTAATTAGAAATTTGTAAACTGGGTTTATCTGTTCTGTTTAGCATCCTTAACTGATAAGAAGTTATTTGATGTAAATTATTTGCGATACATTTTATTTATTTAACTTTGTTTTTTTTACAGCTTGGCAATATCTCGGAGGAGATGACAGAAACAGATATGATTATTGCACAAATGTTTGATATTCTTAAAAACAAGAAAAAAGTTGTTCTAGAAAACCTTGTTCTTAACAGGAGCTCATTTGCGCAAACGGTGGAGAACTTGTTTGTTTTGTCCTTCTTGGTGAAAGACGGGAGAGTTGTAATAGTTGTGGATAAGAAATGCTCTCATTATGTTTGTATGTCACACCTTCAATTCACAATCTTATATATATAAGTATACTAGTTTTCTATCTTCTTTTTATTCCTGATTGTACGTGTCGTTCTTACTTCTGTATTCAGCACCGAGGAACGCTCCTTCATCTAACCGCATAATGTCAAAGGAGGTGGTGCAGTCTCATTTCGTCTTTAGTTTTGCCTTTGGTGACTGGAAGGTATTTGTTATTTAACATTTACAAATTGTGTGTCGCGTTTATATGTCAAGAAAAGAAACAAAGATGCAACGTTTACTGCTTGGAGGGTAATTTTAACGAGAACTAACTAACCTTATTATGATTGGTGTGGCAAAATGCAGGCAATGAAGGATTTTGTGCCTGAAGGGTCCGAGCTGATGCCTCATAGGAGTAAGGAGGATTCTAGTGGTAGCTGTAAATCAAAACCAAATCCGAAACAAAATTTAAATTCAGGCAGTAAGAGAACTTTAAGAAGTGCCACGAAATTCACGATGAAGAGAACAAACGAAGAGTGGTCAGTCTTGTGAAATAGGCAGCAGTGGTCTGATCAAGAGTAAGCTGAAGGAATCATTATCCACACCAATTTTTTTCATTATTCATACCAAAATAACTAATAATATGTTAATCATGATGTTTTTTTCTTTTTCATTTGACTTTTGTTATTAAAAATATAGTAATAATGATGTAGTAATCATGATGTCTTATCACTTTTTTCCTTAAATATATTATATATTATTGTATTTGATTATTTTTATTTACAATATCATACATTTTACTTTTTATTGCAATTGAAAGACTAAAAATATAATAAAATCCGTCACACGCACCTTATATAATTATACATAATAGTAGAAGATATAAATAATAATAGATAATAAAATATTTTATATCATTTTCTTAATCAATATTAATACAAGTTCTCACACCTACTGAATTACGTCTAGGAAATTTAATCAGGTTGTACACATTTTGTCTATGCAAAAAAGGATTTTCCCATGTCCGATCAAATGCGTGACTACACCATTGTGGATGCATAGGAGGTATCGGAAAATCTCCTTGTAACACCAGTCTCACGAAATGATTACCATTGAAGCGTCTAATTACACAAATATCATTTGGTTGTGAACTTGGTGGGCTAGTAAAAAGCGGTAAGCACGTTGTATCTCCTTCTTTGCTCAAAAAACAACCACCACATTATACCTTGAAGCAATGAGTAACCCAGTGTCTGGCATAATCATCCAATATGGTGGATCTGCAAATCCTTCTTCAAAGTGATTCAGCATGTACCGAAGTGATTGTACGCCTTCTTTGTTAAAAATTGCAGTGTATCTTGCATTATGCACAGATAACTCATCCAATAAATCCATACGAATTTGACGCCAATCATCTTGATGACGACCAATGCAAACAGCCGTCGCTCTAAATCCACAGTTTCCATCTCCTAGTACATTCTGAACCTGTGTGATATACGGAAGAAAATCTTTGAATCCCTGATCAATTAAATAATCTTCATCGTTCTTACTTGGATCTGGATTCTGGGTTTCGGGTGTATACATATATGGATCTGGATTGTGGTATATATATGGATTTGGATTGTGGGTTTCGGTTGTATACACATATGGATCCGGATAGTATGGATTTTGGTGTTGACTTTGGCTCATAAAAGGATCTTGAAAGTATGGTTGACTTGAATGAAAGACTTCTGGAATATCGTCCATTTAGGTCAAATTCGAAACAGCTACGTCTGGTCGGCTCATTACCCGAATTGACAAAATTGGGAATGGGTGAACAACTATATCTTGTTGAGCAAAATTCGACACGTCTTTTTTGTTGCGATTTCTTTGGTCGTCCACGGGTATTTTTTTGAACTCGCGGTTCCCGAATGTCGGTTGTACTTGGACTGAATATATTCTTCAACTTTCTTAACCAGCTCTTTCTTCCAACTTTGGACTGTTTCTTGTAGTTTTCTTTATAATGTTCTAGAGCACTCCCACAACTAACATCATCTTCTTCCACAGATGTTGCCGGTAAAAAAATCTAACTTTCTCCAAAAGATGTCAATCGAATCCAATGAAATACATTGACCTGCATTAAAATATAAGTAAGTATTGTATATACAATTTTTAAAGTAATGTTATAAAAATAAATGTATCGGATTATACTTACCTGAATTTATATACTTCGAAAGTTCACAAGAACATGGTAACCCACAACTGTTGCGAAGTCGACAATCACAATCTGAAGGGTCTACTTGATGATAGTTCGTAAGAATTATATTGAGAGCTTCATTGGAAACAAAACCACGCAACAGTTTGAAACACTGTAGAAAAAGATGAAAATCAGTTTTTATAAAAAATAAACAAAACTTAGAATGTTTATCTTACATGAAGGAGTCTTTTCTCTGATTTATTGACCCCCCAATCGACTCTTGGAGGATCTTGAATCTGAAGATGAGATTCGCCACTTGTGACTTCGGACATTGTGATATTATGGGAGTTTATAGAAACTGAAAATATTATGAGTACCTTTTTAAGCATGAAAAATATTTGTGACTTTCAAAGAGAAAAAATGTAGCCTTATATAGAGGGGTGAAAAGATAGAAAATGAACCGTCGAGTAGTTACCTATCGCATCACAACTCTTGGTTATCCTACTTACACGCGTCTTATCTTTAAGGCAGTTTCAAAATTTACTAATTGACTCCGGTCAAAGCTTTCTCTAGAAGATTCAAAGTTATTTCAACAAAATAGATTTTATTAAAATAACTTTGGGGACAATTGTTATGGGTGAAATTTCAGGTGTCAATATCCTGAAAGTCCAAGATCTTGACAGCCCAGGATCTTGACATAGAAGAATATTCTGATTACTTGTTAATGCTTTGCTAACGTTATGTTTCAAATGTTATTATCATTTCCACGTAAGATAAGCATGCAGATTCCAAGATATTTGATATGAAGCTAAGGAAAATATCTTCAACGGTAGAAAGAGAATTTCACACGTGGGATTAATCTTCAACACGCAAAGAAGACTTGGTCTGCCAAGATAATCGGAATTCAAGATAAATTCAGCACGAGGAGAAGAACTACAAACGGTCACTTGACTGGGCAAGATCTTCCACAACGTTCACTAACTGAAGACCCGGAAGATCCCTACAAACTCGCATAGTTAGTTAGATCTTAGGTCTATATAAAGAATGAGGCTGATCGATCATAGGCATCCTATCTATCACTTACATACTGCTCAATATACACTTGTATTCACACACACTACTCTCATTTATTTTACACTTAGATATATCGATCAACCGAATTCCATCATTTGTAATCATTTAACAATCATTAATAAGAGAACAAAGGCAGGGACGATTGCTTCCTCCCGGGGTTTTTATGCCGGCAATCCTCAAAGGATTAAGGGCTTTTCCTCGATAACAAATCTCGGTGCTCTTGTTCTTTACTCTTTACTTTTAACGCATTATTTACTTTGATTAGCATTATTTATCGTAATTTCATTTATTTTGATACTTATTATTCTGATTATCATTGTTTTACACATTTATCTCTTGTTTAGTCGACATAATCGTTCTTTAAAAACCTTTTATTAAACGCATCTTTGAATCTCAAACATATTTTACAAGCCCTTAACCTCACGAACGAAAGTTTGGTTACATTATTGATCTAAGTCTTCGACGTAGATTATCTTAGGTAATTTTTGACCAAAACAATTAGATTGAGCATAAAATAATTTATTGAAATCAGTTTTATAAAAAGTCTCTTAAAAAAACCCTCCCATATATAATTACTTTATATCCTTTAAAACAAAACATTCCCCACTCCCAAAAAAAACAATCGGCCTCCTCTTTATCCATTCTCTCCATTATCTCTCCCCCCAAAAAACCTCCACCTTTTTCTCTCCCCCTTCCAACCGGCCGCCGGCCACCACACTCTCTCACCCCCCAAAAAACGTCTCACCCTCATTTTCTCTCCCTTCTCAGATCCGGCGGTTGGTGGTGGTGCGGTTTAGATTCGTAAAGTGGCGGTTGGTGGTGGTTGCGGTAGATCCCTTCTCAGATCCGGCGGTTGGTGGTGGTTGCGGTTTAGATCGTGGCCGGAAGTGGGGGTTAAAGTGGCGGTTGGTGGTGTAACCGAACAGTTATTTTTTTTATTGTATCTTATATCCCTTTTTTTTAAACAAACAGTTATTTTAAATTTTTTTATTGTATCTTATATAATGAAAAGGTTTAGGATTATATGTATATATGTATATGTATATCTTAGATCAAGAAAAATATAAAAAGGGCAATCTTGAAATCTGATCCCAAGATTACAATATTCAAGAAAGAAAAATGATAAAATCCACAAGGTCAAAAGCATTAAATTGTGTCAGCTTTATAAAAAAAATAAAAAAGAAATAAAAATTGGTAGCTATAATAGTATTCGTGAAATATTTTGTTTGGAAGATGTGGTTTTTGGTAGAGGCTTCATAGAAGTATATATTTTAGATCATACTAATAGGCAGATGAATATGCTTAATGTATCCAGTATCCGTATTGTTTTATTTGTTTTATTCTCATAAAAATATTTTTTAGGTGTGTATATATATATAGGGGTTGAGTATTGTAAAACAAGTATTAAAGTAAAACAAATAAGACAAGATCTTGACCCTTAGATCATGATTAAGTTGATGCACGAAGATTCACGAGGCAATTGATGCACGGTGATTTTCATGATGCACGGTGATTTTCAGTGAAGAGAAACCTATTGTTTTATTTGTTTTACTTTAATACTTGTTTTATTTTACCTAAAACCTATATATATATATATGATGAAACAAATGGTCCCTACTCGGTCAAACACGGGATTGAACAAAACCAGTTTGGTTATTCGGGTATTTGGATCGGGTATACATCGGGTCGGGTTAGGTTTTGGTGGAAAAACCCGGTAAAAAATCAGTCCTCGTTTGACCAAAAACCGGTTATAAACTGGTTCTGGTATGCTCAAACCCGGTTTTGGTTTCGTTGAACAAAAACCGATTAGGGTTCGGGTCGGGTTCAGTTTGGAAAAAGGCACCTCTTGAAAGAGGATGAGCGAGTGTCACTTGGTGTTTACAAAATAGGCCCATTTAAAGAGGGTTAGAGGGCTCAAGTTTTGTACTTGACCTGATTTGTATGCTTTAGTCTTTAATAGTTAAAGGCCCAAAGTAAAAGCCCAAAATATGTTTGCCTTGGACAACTGGACAAGTACCAACTTACCTTATTAACAAAATATACATACATTGGTATTTAGTAGAAAAAACCCATGAGAGGATAATTGATATTCGAAACCAGACATAATAATGTCGATCGAAGTAAAAATTTTAAATAAGATATATCATGTTTAAAATTACCATAAATTGACAGTAAGTTTATGAAAATATTGAATGAAGATATAATTTTGATCAAGAGTGACATCTAATCAAATGCTTTGGCAATTGATTAACAACTTTGTTGACTACATTTCTTGTGGTTTAACTGTGGATCGAAGTATAAGATACAACCAAATAGACATTAGTTATATTAGATGTGGAAATTCTTGTTTATTATTTCAAGTTTTAACTAACAACTAGATTGATGAATATGGTTCATATATAGTTTGATGTATCAGATACAACCAAATAGACATTAATATTCGATGTGGAAAATGTAGCCTATTATTCAAGTTTTACTATTTATGGTTGTATCATAATTGTTCACATCTATCGACCCATGATAGAAATCGATCTTGACAACTTATTCCAAAAAGGGTATTACATTTCGTCTAAAAGAAGTTACACTCGCATGATATATGCTACTTATATAAAGATAATAGGAATGCAAGAGGGGAAGAGAGGTTGAAAGTTTGAAACAAAGGGAAATGATAGCTTAAGTTTTACAGTAGGAGATATTTCATTCTTACTTCCATCAGATTAAAAGCACAGAAAATAAAAAAAAAAAAAGAAAACAAACAACAATCTCTTTCCAAATCAGTAGTCCCATGTTAATCCATCTTTTCAGGTCAGGTTATCATCCACTTCTTCGCCCACAACAGTGATTACTGCCACCGGTGATGCACGTGGATAGCTCAAGAGAATTCTTATCATTTCATCCTTCGAGACCTTACGGTGGAGCACTATCCTCACCTTTTTTAAGATGGGCGACTTGGCCAAGATAAGCCTCACAAACTCCAACTCATACTTGTCATTGGTAAAATATTTGAACTCGAATTCTTTCATATGCTCCAGCCAAATATCTGAAGTATCTTCTGGTTCCGTGGAAAAGTCCCCATACAAAGAGGAGTCACCATTTTCAGTTAACCATGGCTCTTTCTGTCAAGTATTTGCTTATGTGTGAGTGTACTTTGGCATAACAATAAAAACATATACTATGATACAATAGGGATAAATGTTATATACTTGTAGCTTGAGTTTCCCCAAGTTCGGGGAGCTTCTCATCATAAAAGCAAGTAAAGGTAATGGAAAATACACCATGAATTCTATGGAGAAGTATTTAAGGTGGACTAATGAAGTTGGATGCTCTCTTGAAGCCACACGCCGAGCAAAACTTGGGAACTGTAGACCAACACAAAAATTATGATCTTTCAAGTTGGAGCAAATATATATCATGTGGGAAATATTACCGATATTCGACAACCCGAAATAGCTAGATGTTCAATTACAGGTAAACACTCAAATAGCCGAGTCATGGTGGAATCATCTATAGAATTTCCAAGCAGAAGCTGCAATAATTCAATATTTTTAGATAGAAGTTCAAGAAAAGTTCATGATCATGGATATTGTAATAACAACTTACCATACTAAAGCTTTTTAGCAATGGACTTTTAGATACAAGATGTAGAAGTGTTTCTTGAGAGATGGTAACGGTTTTCAGGTATAAGCTAGTAAGGCTACCGAATCCATAGAATGATGGTTGGAGGTATACAGCACACTCTTCAACATGTAGATCAGTTAGGTGATGAAATGGAAAGGCAGATAATAGTAACCTATAATTCTCCTTAAGACACAAGTTACAGGTAAATTTTAATTTCTCGACAGGATTGTTCCTCGACAAATGATCAAGCACTTGATCGATTTCAAGATAAGTCTCATCTGCGAAGATGGAAAGGGTGAACTCATGTATCGGACCCTGGTGTACAAACAGAACTTGGTACATAGCAGCAAAAAAACGACACCTTTCGGTAAGCTGTTTTCTTGTAAATGTCTCATCCACGTCCAAGTCAAGAATCAATGCATGCTCATCACCAAAGGGCCTATGCTGAAAGGTATCGGCGTTAAATTCGATTTTAGAAATTGTGGTCCATTTATATCTCCATTCCCTTGATAGGATACTCGTCCTTGCGGCCTCTTGAATTGGTAGAAGACATAGAATGTCCTCTATTATGCCTGGAGGTAGAGTGCTAATCCTATCCACAGACAAACATCGGCCTTCCATCTTATCGATTTATACTACGAGATACATAATGTAAGAATATTGAAATAATAAAAAATTCACGATCAACGAAGTTTGATAAACAGATGAATTTCAATTCAACCATATCCGTTGTCCAATTTCTTATACCTCTATGTATAAAAAAAAGAATCCTAAAAATTTATACAAAAATTAAAGAGTTTAAGCTTTTGACGGTATGAAACCATTTCTATAAGTGAGCCATTTTTCATTGGTTATGAAACCATTCCTTTGATCCTTTCTATTACTCATCCTCATCTGGTCTTTCTGCGGCTATACTTTGTGTTCATAAAATGATACGGTACAATGGTTTAGAAAATAACAGATATAAAATATAAACATTTAAATCTCTCTAAAGGTATATGAAAATCAACAATTCATAGCTCAGATCATAAACCAAATTGCGAAATCTATTGGGACCCAAACCAAACCAAAAAATCAATAAACCAAATTGCGAAATCTATTGGGACCCAAACCAAACCAAAAAATCAATAAACCAAACTAATTTCAGAAATTCGACTTGGGTTTAATTTGTTTCAGTTTATATAACTTGAATCCATCTTATTATATAACACCCTGCCAACCATAAGCTCACCTAAGCTATTCGCCAAACATCCCTATCAGTGTTTTAAGTTAGGAAGCATTTGAAATGTACTACTGGTATGGTATATATGTATAGTATATTATTTATTTATGTAAAAGGCAAATAAAATTTAGATAAATGAAAATCATATTATGCTAATAATATCTGAAAGTAAATTATAATTAGGGAAACCACAGTTGCAGACTTATTGGAAATTCATTCAGTACTAGCATGTGTGTGTGTTTAATATATATATAATTAGGGGTGAGTTATTTTGAGAACTCATAAAAAAAAAAGAACTCAAGAACCATTCTGGACCACACATTCTTTCTCTCTTTCTCTCTCTTCAATTAAATATGGAAATTCATCCAAATCATTCAAAATGTTTTATCTCACAAACCGTAAATCGTTAGACGAAACAAAAAGCATGGGCAGTCTTAAAATTTCGTCCTCTTTCATTAGAGATCCAATTCGATATACTTTTGACGACTTTTTAATTTTCGTTTTCTTTTTGGTACTTACACATAACTTACACATGTGTAGGTTGAACAAAAATTATGATTCGGAGCGGGCTTCGCCCTTAAGGATATTCATAAACCAAAGCTGGTGGGGGTGATAGGTCATTGAGGGTGATAGGTCATAGTGTGATAGGTCATAGAGGGTGATAGGTCATAGGGGGTGACCGGTGATGGGTGATCTACCTAACGGGCTCCGCCCTTAGCCATGGCTCCGCCATGGACTGACGGGCTCCGCCCTTTGCCACCATGGCTCCGCCATGGATTAACGGGCTCCGCCCTTAACAATCATTGTTGTGTACATATGTTCATTTACTAATTTACATGTGAAAACAATGATCCTACACATGTGTAGGTACACAAGTACAGGGGGGAAAAAACGAAAATTAAAAAGTCGTCAAAAGTATATCGAATTGGATCTCTAATGAAAGAGGACGAAATTTTAAGACTACCCATACTTTTTGTTTCGTCTAACGATTTACGGTTTGTGAGATAAAGCATTTTGAATGATTTGGATGAATTTTATTATTTAATTGAAGAGAGAGAAAGATAAGAGAAATATGTGGTCCAGAATGGTTCTTGAGTTCTTTTTTTTTTATGAGTTCTTAAATAACCCTTCCTCTATATATAATATAATAAAGGATGTGAGAAAAACACAAACCTATAAGAAGGGGGAAATCCAAGAGATATGGAAAACCCTAAACGGGCTTCACTTCCTTGAGACTTGTTCTTTATATTAGAAAGTAGTGAGCAAATAAATAAATTACTCCAGTAAATAGCATCATCATTTAAGTGGCGGATCTACTGCAGTACTTTTAGCTTAGTAAGAAAGTTTCATACAGTACTATTTTAACAACAATATATATTTCAAGAAACCAATACACCGTGAGAAGAAGTGATAGTTTTGAGAAAATGAATGGACAGAACAGATGCCATTCATACAGTAGCGTAAAAATATACTGTAGCTTTATTGGAACTTTAAAGGAAGAAAAAAATACACTAGTGCATACCTTATGACGAATGTGTGTGTATACGCTCTGCTTTACAACAACCAATTCAATTGACAACAAGAGACAATATTTTAAGTGAGCTGGGGGATGACTACTAACATATATATGTAGTAGATAGTGGAAGAGTCTGGGAGAAGAGAAGCTTCTTGGAGAAGAGATGTGAGACATATATATATATGTTTAGATTTAAACATATGACATTTTTCTATTTAAAACTAGCATTTTACCCGCGCAATGTGGCAGCGGTGGTAGTGACGGTGTGGTGGTGACAGTTTGGTTATTATTGTAAAAATAAATAATGTAAAAGAGGTAGTGTAGTTATTTTAGGAGTTGATGAGTCTATGTTGTAAATTATTTCATTAAGCGTATTATAGGTATATTAAGTGGAGATGTTTAAATTAATGAATAAAAGAGAGAGCAATTTTTACCCATGTCAAAAAGCCCCCATAAATTTTATGGATTGTGAGAGCAGCATCATCTAACTTAGATGATGTTAACATCATCTAAGTTATCCCCTTAAAATAAACTTGATAAATTTTTTCTTCTGAAATCAATAAAACATAAAACACTACACTGTGACTTATAACTAAGCTCGTAAAGTTTTGTGGCATAGTAAAACACTTAATACTTATGTCTATATGTTTTATAAATGAGTATTTGTTTTCCTAAATCAAATCTTCCAGATTTTTCATATAACTTTTTTCGTTTTAACAAAAGTTTATAAAAAGTTCCTTGTAAACAGTTTTAGAAAATGTTTTATAAGACAATTTAAAACTTATAAATATACAAATCAAAATTTGTAAATTTGTTTGATGTAACCCTTGTCTGAACATCACTTAACCAATATTTCCCGGCCATGCCGTTTCAATAAAGTCTTACAGCAAAAGTTTTTAATCTTTGACCATTCCACATTTGATTGATATTTTCTTCCCAAAAATTTAGTTAGTTTTATTATTTCTCGATATATTGAAATGCAATGGAGTGATAAAATTAATTAATGGTGCATCTATACTATAAAACAAAACTCATATTTATTTTGGCTAAAAAGTTATCTCGATAACTTTTATAACAACAAAATCATAAAGTTTAGAACACGTGGTATGGTATAGTACCAACCACTTACTATATACGACATGTCTTGTGTATGTTAAACAAGCTAAAAAAGCACAACTAATTTAACTATCACTATATATCAAGTTAAAAAACCTCATATTAATTGAATTTTAAGTTTTAACATTTCGTTAAAATTACATTATATCAATAAGCTATCCTATTCGTTGCCGTCGTCGTCATTACATCGCCGCTAACGACGCATGCCATCATCACCCATCACCGCCGTCGTCATTATACCGTGGCATCGTACAAAAATTCTTCTAGTTATTATTTAGTTGTCAAATATGGTTGATGTAACCCTTGTCTGAACATCACTTAACCAATATTTCCCGGCCATGCCGTTTCAATAAAGTCTTACAGCAAAAGTTTTTAATCTTTGACCATTCCACATTTGATTGATATTTTCTTCCCAAAAATTTAGTTAGTTTTATTATTTCTCGATATATTGAAATGCAATGGAGTGATAAAATTAATTAATGGTGCATCTATACTATAAAACAAAACTCATATTTATTTTGGCTAAAAAGTTATCTCGATAACTTTTATAACAACAAAATCATAAAGTTTAGAACACGTGGTATGGTATAGTACCAACCACTTACTATATACGACATGTCTTGTGTATGTTAAACAAGCTAAAAAAGCACAACTAATTTAACTATCACTATATATCAAGTTAAAAAACCTCATATTAATTGAATTTTAAGTTTTAACATTTCGTTAAAATTACATTATATCAATAAGCTATCCTATTCGTTGCCGTCGTCGTCATTACATCGCCGCTAACGACGCATGCCATCATCACCCATCACCGCCGTCGTCATTATACCGTGGCATCGTACAAAAATTCTTCTAGTTATTATTTAGTTGTCAAATATGGTTTGATGTAACCCTTGTCTGAACATCACTTAACCAATATTTCCCGGCCATGCCGTTTCAATAAAGTCTTACAGCAAAAGTTTTTAATCTTTGACCATTCCACATTTGATTGATATTTTCTTCCCAAAAATTTAGTTAGTTTTATTATTTCTCGATATATTGAAATGCAATGGAGTGATAAAATTAATTAATGGTGCATCTATACTATAAAACAAAACTCATATTTATTTTGGCTAAAAAGTTATCTCGATAACTTTTATAACAACAAAATCATAAAGTTTAGAACACGTGGTATGGTATAGTACCAACCACTTACTATATACGACATGTCTTGTGTATGTTAAACAAGCTAAAAAAGCACAACTAATTTAACTATCACTATATATCAAGTTAAAAAACCTCATATTAATTGAATTTTAAGTTTTAACATTTCGTTAAAATTACATTATATCAATAAGCTATCCTATTCGTTGCCGTCGTCGTCATTACATCGCCGCTAACGACGCATGCCATCATCACCCATCACCGCCGTCGTCATTATACCGTGGCATCGTACAAAAATTCTTCTAGTTATTATTTAGTTGTCAAATATGGTTTGATGTAACCATAATAAGTAAAGTAGTCAAGTATTGTTTTCTTATAACCAATTGATTTATACTACCATCATGTGATTATATGGGCTCATCAAATGAAGAGTGCAAATTACTGGTTCAAATTTCGCTAAAGGTAAGTGGAAAAATTATATTTTGTGATCCATGTGTGATAATGGTGAGGCCATCGGACTTGGATTCTATGAGGTGTGCGCTCTGGCCTCTGAGTAACAAAACAGTATATGTGATCAAAAGGTTCCCACTCATTAACCTTTTTAGTGGTTAAGTTTAGTCATTATTGTACATTGTTTATAAACTAGAATATTTAACCCGCGCATTGCTACGGTCAGGAAACAGTTTTTTTTTAACAACTATAAAAATAAGACATTCTCATCTTAATTGTTTTATTGTTGTAAGAATATATGAAGTTTAATGTAGTTTTTCTTGTAAGTTAATCTCAAAACCTTGCAAACAAATAAATTTCATTTTATTCTTTAGCAATCAAAACGTATTATGCTTATTTATGTTGATGTATTTTTTTTTCCTTTGACAAAACATCACATTAAAGGGAAAAATATATATATATTATACTCACAATTTTATGAACAAAAGGACAACCGAGATCATGCACACTGCTCATTCAATAGTAGTTTACTTGGACATGCGGGTCCCACCTAATAAAAATGAATTGGGAATTTGGGATCCTAGAGTGATTTAGTTAGTGTAACTATGTGTAAGGCTAAAAGGAGTGAGGCATATTTAGGCTATACGGTATAAGGCGTGAGAAGGCTTTCCTTTTCCACTTTTTTGCTAGGGGAAGCCCTGGAAAGCCCAAAGAAGCCATGAATATTGGCCCAAGGGGCGCTATTGGTCAAGAAAAGGCTGCAGGCGTGAAATTTGAGACGCTCCATTCAAGACTCCAAAATATGAAAATGTTGGCAATGGACACGTCACGACTTGATGAAGTCAATAGGGTGGCGTTGGAGACTATGAAGCAAAGGATTCGCGAAAAAACATAACCTTGTTTGATTGATTCCTGATGGTTTTTGTGATATTGTGATGAAGTTGTGACAAGTTTGGGTTGATATAACAAGTTCTGGTTTGAAGACTATTTGTTTATGAAATTGTGATGAAGTTGCATAATTCTGCTTTGAACTGGTGTTGGACCTGTTGGTCAATTTTGAACATTTTGATTTGTTTAGTTGTTGCCTGTTGGTGTTCTGGGTATAATGGTATATGTTTAGTGAGATTGTACTGTAATGTCTTGGAGCCTTGGACTTATTTTCAATGTGATTGGTCTTTCTGTATTTCATTAGAAACATAGTTCCAAGCTTAAAAATACAAAGATAAAAACTCAAGGGTAAAGAATTGTAAAAACAAAGTTTTATTAAACAAAACATAAAACAAAAAAATAAAAAATACAAGTTTGGCCCACAAAAAGGGCTTTCTTTTGAGAAGCCTTGCTCCAAGAGAAAATGGGAGGAAGCCCCTTGATGAGTGGATTGTCACTTGTCAAGAGATGCCCCTATGAGGGGCTTCTTTGGAAAGCCTTGCTCCCATTAGTCTTAGGGGTGGGAGGATATCCGACATGTGGCGCCATGTAAGCAAGAGGATTTTGGTGGGAAAATGGGGGAGTGAGGCATATTTAGGGGTGGGGGGAGTTGTGACACTTGTCACATTCCAATCATTGTTTTTTTTTTATTTTTTTTCACCTCCATTTTTTTTAAAAATAAGAAACATCTAACTATAAATAAAAAATACAAACAAAATAGAATAAAAACTAATTATTAAAGTTCAAATACATGATTATTAAAGTTCAAATACATAATTATTAAAGTTCAAATACATGATTAGAGTTGTGATCAGGCGCATCTTGATATTTTGGTGAAATCCAAGGGTTGCATCTCAGCCTTTGGATCAAAAGAGATCAACGGTTAGCTTAAAAAAACAAAAAAAACACAGAGGGGTAGTTTCGTCATTTGATATGTTATTCCAATCCCTACTTTTCTTAGCTCCAAACACACACAGATCTCTTTCTCTCCCCCCTCTTGAAACTGATCAGTAGCAACAACAACACCATTAGCACCACCACACGTTTCAATCGAAATGGCACAGCCATCGTTGTCTTTGTCGTCGTCATCATCTCCATCAGTCATCATCAATTGATCTTGAAGATATTAATAAACAATGGAAGATCTTTTGAATACGAATATATGACTTTTTTTAATGTAAATTCGAAATTTGTCAGGTGATAATCCAATGTAATTAGATAACATGTGATTAGATCTATTCTAACATCTTGAATTTGTTAAATTTTATCAATTATTTGATTAATTTTGTTGTTTGGTACAATATTGCCTACAAGGTGTTTGATAAAATGTCTAAACCAAAGTTTCTTATATATGATTTTTGAATTTGTTAAATTTTATCAATTATTTGATTAATTTTGTTGTTTGGTACAATATTGCCTACAAGGTGTTTGATAAAATGTCTAAACCAAAGTTTGATAATATGAATTAATCAACTTTGTTATTGTTTACTTTATGTTCAGAATCATATTTGATTATGTATTGACATTTTATTGATTTCTGTTTTTGTAACTGTATATGTAAAATCATATTTGATTTTGTATATAGATTCTATAGATTTGTGTGTTATAACTTTGTTTCTACAATCAAATTTGATTTTGTATTGAGGTTTTAGTTACCTGTGTTCTTATGCCTAGAATCAAAAATGATTTTACGCATACATTGTGAAAAACATATACAAAATCAACTATTTAAAATCAAAAATGATTTTACGCATACATTGGGGAAAACCTATACAAAATCATATATGATTTTTTATAGCACATTGAGACAAAACCAAATGAGTTCCATACAAAGAAAACCATTCAAAATCAAAAATGATTTTAAGAATAGAGTGTGAAAAAGCTATACGGTTTGTACGTTTTAAGGTATAAGTGTCTTTTTAAGACTATCTGTGTAAAATCAAAATTGATTTCGCATGTATAATGTTAAAAAATCAATACAAAATCATTTTTGATTTTATGCATACATTTTAGAAAAGTTGCATTCTAAAACCCTAAAATCTAAACCCTTGGGGGCTAAAAGCTAATCCGAGGGGGAAGAAGTGTGATTACGGGGGCCTGCGGCCCGCGCTTTAGTTTAGGGTTTGAAGTCGGCTAACCCTACGACTTCAAACCCTAAACTAAAGCTTAATTGCTAATCAAAATTGATTTCGCATGTATAATGTTAAAAATCAATGCAAAATCATTTTTGATTTTATGCATACATTTTAGAAAAGTTGCATTCTAAAACCCTAATATCTAAACCCTTGGGGGCTAAAAGCTAATCCGATGGGGAAGTGTGATTACGGGGGCCTGCGGCTCGCGCTTTAGTTTAGGGTTTGAAGTCGTAGAGTTAAACCCTAAACTAAAGCTTAATTGCTAATCAAAATTGATTTCGCATGTATAATGTTAAAAATCAATGCAAAATCATTTTTGATTTTATGCATACATTTTAGAAAAGTTGCATTCTAAAACCCTAAAATCTAAACCCTTGGGGGCTAAAAGCTAATCCGAGGGGGAAGTGTGATTACGGGGGCCTGCGGCCCGCGCTTTAGTTTAGGGTTTGAAGTCGGCTAACCCTACGACTTCAAACCCTAAACTAAAGCTTAATTGCTAATCAAAATTGATTTCGCATGTATAATGTTAAAAATCAATGCAAAATCATTTTTGATTTTATGCATACATTTTAGAAAGTTGCATTCTAAAACCCTAAAATCTAAACCCTTGGGGGCTAAAAGCTAATCCGAGGGGGAAGTGTGATTACGGGGGCCTGCGGCCCGCGCTTTAGTTTAGGGTTTGAAGTCGGCTAACCCTACGACTTCAAACCCTAAACTAAAGCTTTATCACGGGGGCCTTCAGTAATAGAAAATCAAATATGATTTTGAATGAGTTTTTCACACTATATGCGTAATATCATTTTTGATTTTGAATGTTACTATATGCGTAAAATCATTTTTGATTTTGAATATGTTTCTTTGTATGGAACTCATTTTGCTTTGTCTCAATGTGCTATAGGTTTAATGATACCGAACTCATTTCTTTTGTCTAGATGTATGGGTAAAATCAAATATGATTTTGAATAAATTTCTTTTTATGGAAGCCATTTGGTTTGACTCAATGTGTTCTAGACAATGTATGCGTAAAATCATATATGATTTTCAATATGTTTCTTGGTATGTAACTCATTTTGTTTTGTCTCAATGTGCTATACAATGATTTTGTATAGCTTTTCCCCAATGTATGCGTAAAATCATTTTTGATTTTAAATAGGTTTATTTGTATTGAACTCATTTGCCTTGTCTCAATTTTATACGTAAAATCAAAAATAATTTTGAATAAATTTCTTTTTATGGAAGCCATTTGGTTTGACTCAATGTGTTCTAGACAATGTATGCGTAAAATCATATATGATTTTCTATAAGTTTTTCACACTGTATGCGTAAAATCAAAATTGATTTTAAATAGGTTTATTTGTATTGAACTCATTTGCCTTGTCTCAATTTTATACGTAAAATGATATATGATTTTGAATAAATTTTTACAGTTGCCGGAAACAAAATTACAGTTGCCGGAATCATCATCAACACTTTTTCGTTTTCTATTTGATGATTTCGACTTGTCAGCCATGATAAAAAACCTAATCGCCGATGGAAATGATTGGCTGTACACAGTAAATACGTATATAATCATATTTGATTTAGTACATAAACTTTGGTTTAGACATTTCATCAAACACTTTGTGGGCAAAAACTCATTATAAAAATTTTAAACAACAACAACCAAAGATACAACAAATCATATGAAATAAGAGAAAAAAACTACAAATCATGGATAAAAATGGTTTGTTTATCCATTTTTTATATAAAAAACATAAACTACATAAAATATCACTCTAATAATATCTAAAACATCATCTTCCATTTGTTGTTGTTGCTAGTGGTTTGAGATGAAGATCCAGATTGTAGTGGTGGTGGTGGTGGCGGTCGGGTGGTGGTGGTGGTTACCGTCGCCGGAGTTGATGAGAGAGAGAGGGAGTGTGTGTGTGTGTGTGTGTGTGTGTGTGTTTCCATCAGGAGGAGGAAAGGGGAAAAGAGAGTTTTTTTTTTGTTAAGCAAATTTACATAAATGCCCCTCCGTGTTTTTTTTTAATTAAGGCATAAGTTTCAATCCTAGCCATTGATGGAGATGATCAAATGGCTAGGATTTGGTCCTTGGGTTTCATGAAAAATTAAGGATTCAAATGAACATTTACCTACATGATTAATAGAATAAAAACTAGCCGTCATCGCTAAAGTAGGACTCAACGGTAGGCGGCACGTATTCTTCCTCATTCGCCCTCGTGCGGTTCTCCCATACATGATCCACCAAATCAGCCAATAACATGTTATGTGTTTCCCTGCTTCTAACCGCATTTGAGTTCTCTATCCGCTTCTCCATTGGAGTTTCTTTCATCCAATATATCTCGTCCAAAGTCGGGTCATGCTCGTAGAAGTCTTGACAATAAGCTTTGTCTTCATCCTGCAAAATCATGTTACGTAAAATAATACATGAATATAACACGTCATGCATCCTCTCCTTGCTCCAAAACCGTGATGGAAAGCTAATAACTTTCCAACGCTTCTTCAACACGCCGAAAGCTCGCTCAATATCCTTTCGCGCCGACTCTTGTTTTTTCTTGAAGTATTTTCTTTTGTCATCAATTGGGTCGGTAAATGACTTCACAAAGGTAGCATACTCTGGATAGATGCCATCACTCAACAAAGTAAAAATGCATCAACCATTCGTTTGCCTCATGCCGTCTACGATCTATGACCGCCCTTCGCCTAACACCGGGAACACGCGGTATTGGTGCGCCCCCCTCCTCTTCTTCTTCTTCTCTTGCGGCTTCTAACATCGTGTTTATCGTCAAAACGATTGTATCCTCAATAGCCTCGTCTAGATCGGTTGAACCACCACTTGATGAGGAACTAGAAGATGAAAACTCATCGATATCTTCCATGATTGTTAAAAAATGTAGTGTATGTTTTATATAATTTTGGGAGGGGTGTTGGTTTTGTTATGGTTTTTTGTTGGTTGTATGTAAAATGGATGTGGGTTATGTATATATAGAAAGAAAAATTTTTTTGAAAAGTATCCGTTGGAAAAGGTATAGGACGGAAAACAATGCATTGGTCAACAACAATTTTGGGCGATAAAAAAATTCCGCCGGGTGGGGGTTTTGGGCGCATTCGGCGAGCCGGGCCGTTGTAGGGGGCGAGTTTTTGGGCGAGAAAAGGTGTATATACGCTCTGCTTTACAACAACCAATTTTAATGACACGGGGAAACAGAGCTGGGAGATGACTAGTGACCTGGTGTCTGTTTGTTAAAAGGGCTTTTAAGGAGCTTAAAAGTTTCAAGCCTTTAAGACCAAACAGAGTAGCCCATTAGATTTTGTTTTTTTCGGCCGGAACGCCCCACTTCGGTCCCGGGGGCGTTCAGCTTCCTTAATTCGCGAGCCCAGTTTGATTTTCGAACGCGTCGGAATTGCTCGGACTTTTGTGGGTTCATCCGTTTGACTGCCTTGGAATCGTGAAAAAGAGTAAATTACATTATTTTTTTTAATTAAACCCCATATATATATATTATACATATACACATATATCTATCTTCTTCTCTACCTATCTATCTTCTATATCTATATTTTTCTTTCAAAAATCAATCACACTTCCACCATTACAACCGAAAATGTTTCCCAACCAATGGGGTTTGAACCCGTTTTCGAACCAAAACGCGGGTAACAATGAAAGACCAATCATCCAACCCGATTTAAGTGATCCGAATCTTCATAATAACCCGGATTTTATTTGTTTGTTAAAATCGGAAATATATATATTTTTTTTCCGGTTATGTATATATATATTTTTTAGACTGAATATACCCTATATATATATAGTAAAAAGTTAAAATGAGAACTAAATATTTGTCGAGAACCGCGAGAACTATTATGTATAGGGATAATATTGTAATTGTATAGTTAATTTAGATAAATATTAATTTAAATTGAAAATGCTCCTTAAATGTCTCAGTTATAGTTATGCGAAGTGTGGAGTTACAAAAATTTGAAATGGATTCAAGCGTACGTCACAGAAATGTAAGATATCTTTCTCATAGAAAGCATATAGTTTTTTAATTTCAACAATTATAGTGATGCTTCCGAATTTAAATGTATATAAAATTCTCAAAGCTAAAATTATGTACCATGAGGCCATAAAATTCTCAAAATTGATATGGTCACATGTGTAAATTAGATGTAAACATATGTACACCTTAAAAACATATTATAGTCGTCACATGTGAACATGATGAAATCATACCCATTAATACGTGTACACATTCAAGATTATGAATACTTAGATTAAGAAAAGTTATTAATTCACATGTATACACCTCTTATATCGAAATTAATTTCAAAAAAGTGATATGCTCACATGTGTAAATTAGATGTACACATATGTACACCTCAAAAATGTAATAAGTCGTCACGTATGAACATAATGAAATCAAACACGTTCATACATTCTCACAGTTGTAATTAGATCGACATTCAACATTATGAATAACTAGATGAAGAAAAGTTATAAATCAACATGTATACACCTCATATACCAAAACTTATTTTTTTTAAAAAGTGATATGTTCACATGTGTAAATTAGATGTACATCTCAAAATTATAACATAGACGTCACATGTGTACATAATGAAATCATATAGTTAATATGCAATATAACATTAATAAATATATACTGATAAAAAAAACATGATTTTTTATATATAGACTCATCCGATGTTCCAATATATTATGACTTTGAAAATTTAGATTTCATAAGATCGTTGGGTCGTAAAAAAAAAGAAGCTTTTACAATAATAGATACTGAAATGAACAATTAAATGACTAAAGGGTGCCGTTTTGTAACACCCGTCATTTTAAAATCTGGATTTTCAAAAACTTTTGCCTAACGGCGTTTAGAAATGCGGAATACAGAATCCTTAGAATATAACTAACCCTTAATGGATAGTTCATTTATAAAAGTGGTGTTACAGCATTCATATCATTAAAATAGTGTAAGATAATCCAGATGTGGCACCAACATAAATGCCAATAAAAACAATACATAAGTCATATTAAAAGTAGTCAATCATCAAGGCTAACATAAATGACTAAGCGGGAAACTAGATGTCTTCTTCATAGAAACTACCCGTCTCACCAAGCTAAGTCTTTCACTAGCTCAACCTGCTTAACCTGAGGGAACAACGTTTTTCAAAAGAGCAAGTGTTAGCTTTAAAAGCTAAGTAAGATAACATGAGTTTAAGAAAACGTTGCCAATTCTTTATATATTAGCAAAAACCTTTCATAATCGTTAATATCACATATTAGGCATAACACGTTAAGATCACCACAATACTATGGTGTCTATCATATCACACGTCAACAAGAACATATCATCAACATTAAAGCAACATACATAAATTAACACATTAGGAATTCATCGTAATCCTAAATGTGCCTAACATCATAGATCCTTACGTTTCGTCTTTCTTTTCTTACATTTCTTTACTTTCTTTTCTTTTCTTATCTTTCTTTTCTTTTGCCTAGACATAGGCTATGTGACATAAGCCACACATACTTAGGGATGTGGGGTTGTGTGTAGGCGGTCATAAGACCTTACATGGAGTCCTCACACCCGACTTGATGGGTAGACCTTACGGTGGTCCATCGTCGTCGTTAAGGAAAGACAAAGTCAATCCAACTGAGCATACCGTTTGAACTTTGCGAATGTAGTGGTTAGTTACTCCACCCGGATACACTCATACATAACTATGCCACGGGGAGGTATCTAGATTCCCATACCACGTGACCACGTACACACTAGCTCCGAAGAACTAGCATGGGTTAAGCTTAACACAAGACTTTACATATGCTCGAGACTTCTTTATTATATTAGTTTAGGCTACACTTTCACCTAAACTAACCACGTGTATCTTTCTTTACTTTTTATTAGCTTAGGCTACACTTTCACCTAAACTAATCACATTCATCTTTCTTTACTTTAGGGCCCTTAATCGTGCATGTGTCATGGCAAACCTATAGAAGTCTAGTGACTAGGTGTTCAAGCCATGCAATCAATCATAAGACATATATGCATCAACATATCGTCATCACATATTAGCATCACATCATCATATCATAAAAGATCCATGTCAACGTATCATCATAGCATCGTATCATCATGTCATATAAGCATCATATCATCTTAAAGTGATAGCAACGTATCGTCATATCATTTCATAAGCATAACGTCATAACAATGTGTCATCATATCATTTCATAAGCATAGCATCATAACAATGCGTCATCATGTCATATATCGCATCATAGCATCATACGTTTATATCATCATAGCATCTTATCGTATTAACAACTTATACATTTCAGTTTATCATTTCCCATATTTCATCATAACATCATTTTATAACATAAACATATCATCATTTCATCGTAGCATGCATAAGCTTACCGTTCATCATCAATGGTAACGTAATCATTCCCATAGTAACCTTCCATTCATTCCCGAATACATATAAACATACAAACATTCATTTGGGGAAGTTAACTTATGAAAACCTTATATTTTGTTGTCCCTCATGTGGTAAAAGATGTTATCTTACCTGGGTACAGCTAAATAATGAGTTACGTAGGTCTTACAGTGCTTGCTAAGTGCTCCCGACAACCTAGAACGAGTATAAAATCGAAATATAAGCTAAACGAAACATTTTGTGCAACCTGGGCATCAGGTGCGTCGCACCTCCCAAGTGGTGCGTCGCACCAAGCATGCAGAAAACTCAGATCAGATACAGGTAGCCCCTTGGTGCATCGCATATCGGGCTCCCATCGAAAATCCAAAATCCCAAACTGACCAGTGGTGCGCCGCACCTCCCACTTGGTGCGCCGCACCTGGGGTGCCGACCAGCAAACCCAATTTCGAAATTGCTCTAAACGATTCCCATTCAATCTCAAACCCTAACCCCGACCTGGAGACATCAAATTGACCTCTTTGACAACACTTTTGATGACTTTAATCCATCAATCAAACCTTTAATCTTTTGCTAACATAAATCAATCGTTTAATCACCCGAATATATGAAATCGGTGATCAATCAACTAATTAACCCAACCCAAACCCCATGGCCTGGATTGAATTCACATATAAGACTCATATGATCAGATTTCAAAGGGAATTTACCTATAATACCTGTAGATAACTTTGAGGATTCAAGATCTAAACAAAACTTGATCAAAACGGCACGAAACGATTGGATCTTTGCTTGGAGAGGGGAAGAGATCGGCTAGGGCTCACACACACACGTATGATCAGAATATCACAATTAGGGATACCTAATTGCACCTTAACCCCTGGCCATCAACCCCTAGTCTTACACTTAGGGCCCCTCAACTTCTAAACTTGACTTTCTTAGCTTAATTCGCCTACCGGGAGACTTAACGATGTAACAAGCACTTAACTTTCATAACGTTGCTTCAATTACTTTCATTATACATCATATTAATCGTTTCACATAAAACACATAAGCATTTAATCACATAATCACATATAGGGCATATGACTTAACGAACCTAACGTTGACTAACGGTCAAGTCCATAAGTCAAACACGAAAAGTTTGGGATGTTACACGTTTCTTCACAATTCCATATTTCCATGTTTACCCTTGTTTATTTAATAACCATTCGCTAATTAATTTAAATTGGTATTATTTTCTATAATGCCATGTGTATTTATAGCCATTGATAAATCTAATCTAATGGTTTAAAATGGTTCTCGTAGTTCTCGACAAATATTTAGTTCTCGTAATAACTCGACTCTCTCTCTCTCTCTCTCTCTCTCTCTCTCTATATATATATATATATTATATATATATATGGTTATGTTTATATTTTTGTTTTTAAGATTCACAACGGATGATTAATACACCGCCGGCTACGGGACCCTTTTACGATGATGTCGAGGCGGTTCAAGAGACACAACCCGAAGGTAGTGTTTCTTCACCGCAAAAAGAACCCGGAAAACGAAAACATCGGAGGAGAGTTACCGAGGAGCCGAAGAAAAACGCCTCCCAAATTAATTGGTCGGAAGCGGAAAGCTTGGCGTTATGTCGAGCTTGGGTTGATGTATCCGAGGACCCCAAATGCGGTATAAAATCATTACTTTTATATATAATCGTATATATATATATATATATTATATATATAAATATTGTATATATATATTATATATATATATTTTTGAACGGCATGCTGTAAATATATTATATATATATATATATATATATTATATATATATATATATTATATATTTATATATATATATATATATATATATTTGTTTTTTGTAGCAAATTATCAAAAGGCTCGGACGTTTTGGTTGAAGATTCAAGAAGCATATCATAAAATCTTGAAAAGGCCGACGTACCGAGGC
>CM067169.1:152505053-152672553 GCA_034093135.1 Erigeron breviscapus | reverse complement strand
GTCGATTGATTGGTGTGGTTTTCTGATTCGTCATATGAAAGGATGCAAGAAGAAATGGCCATTGCCTAGGGATACACATTGGTCTGGTCCGATGACGTTTTTGCAAGTAATATTTTGTTTTCATTAAGTTTCTGCCTTTTCTTTATGTGTTTGTGTGTTTAAATTTGTTTACACGATGATGCAGTTGCTTTATGTTGATTCCACCCTCTGTGAAAGTTTCCCGGTTCCTCGCTCACGACCAGCCATCAAGTACTGGAATCATATTTATTTGTCAGAGCGAGTTGAGGCGAAGCTTAAAGCTAATGGAAATTTCGGTAAGCTTCCTTTGCAGCCTCCATTTTCAGAGGATGAAGTTGATCAAGGAGGTGTTACTGTTCTTGCCACTGCTTGTGCATCGGTTGAGTCTTCTGTAGAGGTAAACCTTTTATCACCTTCACATGTGTAATTTATGACCTACACATGTGTAGCACTGTCATACAAATGTTAAAGTTTTACCTTCCCATGTGTAGCAACTCCACACGTGTAGGATCATTTTTTATTACATTCTTTATATTTTATGTTTCTGTTACATTTCAGGAAATCTATTCAAAGGTTCAGGACATTGTTCTTCAGGTTTTCCCCCCCCCCCTCTCCCCTCCTTTCTCTATTTTCAAAGGTTTTTTCTTCAAGTTGATTCTACATTGAATAGGGGGTCTCATTGTTTCCTGATGATGTGAAGCTTTTACGTTTGAAGGATAAGTTTGAAGAATTTTTGAGACACTCAAAAACTGAAATCCCAACTGCTGATGATCAAAGATTCAATGATGATGTCCGAGATCCATGTGATTATGCTGATGGTGGTAATGTTGAATGTAATGAAGAAGGTTGTAATGATCAGAAGTCTGATGGTTTTTGTGAGAATCTGAAGAATACTGATGATGATGTTTTTGATAACCAAAAAGATGTTCCTGATGGTACCAATTTCGAGAAGTCAAAAGATAATGATGATAAACAACATGATGCCAATTCTGCGGGTGAAGATGATGGTTTAAATGGAGACGAGTGGATGAATGATCCCGCTCTTAATGCGGTTCTTGAGAACATTGATAAAAGTGTGCCTAAAACCAAACTAGGCCGTTGTGCTACAGATTATGTTCCGAGTTTTTCTCTTATGTCTCAGGATTTCACTACTCCTTCCCCGAATCCTAGTAATCGCATTGTTACTCGTTCTTCCCCGGCATCTGGTTCTGCTAAGGTGGTTTTGTCGAAAAAGGATGATGCTGATCCAAAAAATGCGAAGCTAGAGGATGTTAAGAAACGGATGGTGAAACCTTCAAAGGGTTATGATGATGCAAAGAATGCGAAGTTAGAGGATGTTAAGAAACGGATGGTTAAACCTTCAAAATACTTTCGTTCTCCGTATAAGGGTATGGTTACTGATGTCACTACGTCCCTTGAGCAGTTTGAGTTTGAACTTTCTGGCAGTTTCTTTGTTCTGCAAGGTGAAGCCGGGTAAGTTTATTCTTTTGCACGTGTGTAGTTTTATAGTTTCATTTTACAGTTCTATGTTTTTATATGTATTCACATGTTTTCAATTTATTATGTTTTTGTTGTTTATTCTTGTTAGGGAGTTTGTATTTGAAACAAAAACCGGCCATTATTTAACCCGTGCGCATGTGGAAAGTTTGGCACCTGGAGTTCCTGTGCATGCTTCTGTTATCGATGTTTGGAGTCTCATACTTCTTGAAGAACAAATGGTCAAAGGAGGAATACCCACTAGATTGTTTTTGTATTCCACAACAATTGTAAGCTGTTTTTTAAAGTTAATTTATGTTTTTTTTTTACTTTTTCTTTTTCCACCTTTTAAGGTACTAAACTAGTTTTTTAAACCAGACATCTAATATGTGGGACGGAACGTTTACTCTTGAAAAAGCATTCGAGATTTTTGAATCGAATATGCAGTTGGTATTGCGTGGTAATACTGAATTTCTCGATATGAAGAATTTTGAAACTGTAAGTACTTCTCCTTTGCATACTAGATTTCTGTGGTTTCTGGTTTTTAGCAATACCTCCTTTGATTTTCAGATGTGTACGATAACTGCTCAGCATACATTATATTGAATATGCAGGTTTTTTTCCCGATTCTTGCATTTGAGCACTACTATCTGGTTGTCTTCAATCTCGCAAGGGCTGCCTTCACCATAATTGACAACAGTGCTTCGTGCGATGAATATGATGTGAAATACAAACAAGTTTGTGATGTTGTCGTAAGTATATATTTTTGTGCATCTTTAGGCTTACAATGCCAAGTTTGATTTCTTACATAGTACTTGTCGCTTTTTGTTTCAGCGTGACCTATTTGTTTGTCATTTGAGAAAATATGGTCATCCCAAAGCAGACAGTATCAGCAAGGTCAAGCATAATATAATGAAGATGAAGTGGAGGACCAAAAACAACATTTCAGACTGTGGGGTGTTTTTGATGTGTCATATGGACACATATGTTGGCCAAGCACGTGAAGACTGGGACATTGGATTTAAGAGGGAGCGTGCAAGCGGTGACGTTACTCAGAAAATTCAGCTTACTAACCTAAGGGCGAAATACTGCACCAAGATTTTGTGCTATTCAAAGAACATTCTCAAACATAAATTTGATGGATATTTAAAGGCGTTCAAGGAGGAGTATGATGTTCCTACGGGCAAGGAGGCGATTCGTAATGTTGTTGCCTCTAATATGCATTTGATCGTTTGTAGTTGGTGAACTTGGTTGTTTAACACTTTTTGCTACTGTTAGACTTTGATTTTAGGGTTTAGATTTTGGGTTTTAGAATGTAGCTTCCTCCTCGGATTAGCAATTAAGCTTTAGGGTTTAGCATTTAGGGTTTAGATTTTAGGGTTTTTAGAATGTAGCTTCCTCCTCGGATTAGCAATTAAGCTTTAGGGTTTAGATTTTAGGGTTTTAGAATGTAGCTTCCTCCTCGGATTAGCAATTAAGCTTTAGGGTTTAGCATTTAGGGTTTAGATTTTAGGGTTTTTAGAATGTAGCTTCCTCCTCGGATTAGCAATTAAGCTTTAGGGTTTAGATTTTAGGGTTTTAGAATGTAGCTTCTCCTCGGATTAGCAATTAAGCTTTAGGTTTAGCATTAGGGTTTAGCATTTAGGGTTTAGATTTTAGGGTTTTTAGAATGTAGCTTCCCCTCGGATTAGCAATTAAGCTTTAGGGTTTAGCATTTAGGGTTTAGATTTTAGGGTTTTTAGAATGTAGCTTCCTCCTCGGATTAGCAATTAAGCTTTAGGGTTTAGCATTTAGGGTTTAGATTTTAGGGTTTTAGAATGTAGCTTCCTCCTCGGATTAGCAATTAAGCTTTAGGGTTTAGCATTTAGGGTTTAGCATTTAGGGTTTAGATTTTAGGGTTTTTAGAATGTAGCTTCCCCTCGGATTAGCAATTAAGCTTTAGGGTTTAGTTTTAGGGTTTAGCATTTAGGGTTTAGATTTTCCAGGGTTTTAGAATGTAGCTTCCCCTCGGATTAGCAATTAAGCTTTAGGGTTTAGATTTAGGGTTTAGCATTTAGGGTTTAGATTTTAGGGTTTTTAGAATGTAGCTTCCCCTCGGATTAGCAATTAAGCTTTAGGGTTTAGCATTTAGGGTTTAGATTTTAGGGTTTTTAGAATGTAGCTTCCTCCTCGGATTAGCAATTAAGCTTTAGGGTTTAGTGGTTTAGTTTTAGGGTTTAGCATTTAGGGTTTAGATTTTAGGGTTTAGTTAGGGTTTAGCATTTAGGGTTTAGATTTTAGGGTTTTAGAATGTAGCTTCCCCTCGGATTAGCAATTAAGCTTTAGGGTTTAGATTTTAGGGTTTTAGAATGTAGCTTCCTCCTCGGATTAGCAATTAAGCTTTAGGGTTTAGCATTTAGGGTTTAGATTTTAGGGTTTTTAGAATGTAGCTTCCCCTCGGATTAGCAATTAAGCTTTAGGGTTTAGTTAGGGTTTAGATTTAGGGTTTAGTTTAGGGTTTAGCATTTAGGGTTTAGATTTTAGGGTTTTAGAATGTAGCTTTCCCCTCGGATTAGCATTAAGCTTTAGGGTTTAGATTTTAGGGTTTTAGAATGTAGCTTCCTCCTCGGATTAGCAATTAAGCTTTAGGGTTTAGCATTTAGGGTTTAGATTTTAGGGTTTTAGAATGTAGCTTCCTCCTCGGATTAGCAATTAAGCTTTAGGGTTTAGATTTTAGGGTTTTTAGAATGTAGCTTCCTCCTCGGATTAGCAATTAAGCTTTAGGGTTTAGATTTTGGTTTTTAGAATGTAGCTTCTCCTCGGATTAGCAATTAAGCTTTAGGGTTTAGTTAGGGTTTAGTTTTAGGGTTTAGATTTTCCAGGGTTTTTAGAATGTAGCTTCCCCCTCGGATTATCAATTAAGCTTTAGGGTTTAGATTTTAGGGTTTTAGAATGTAGCTTCCTCCTCGGATTAGCAATTAAGCTTTAGGGTTTAGCATTTAGGGTTTAGATTTTAGGGTTTTTAGAATGTAGCTTCCCCTCGGATTAGCAATTAAGCTTTAGGGTTTAGCATTTAGGGTTTAGATTTTAGGGTTTTAGAATGTAGCTTCCTCCTCGGATTAGCAATTAAGCTTTAGGGTTTAGATTTAGGGTTTAGTTTTAGGGTTTAGCATTTAGGGTTTAGATTTTAGGGTTTTAGAATGTAGCTTTCCTCCTCGGATTAGCAATTAAGCTTTAGGGTTTAGCATTTTGGGTTTTAGAATGCGTCTTTAGGGTAAATCATCCAAATGCAAATCAAGTAGCTAGAGTAAATCATCCAATTGCATTGCTCACACAAGTTCTTAAGCATGTGTAGGACATTATTTTTGAACATCTAAGTAACTTACCCATGTGTAGGTTATACTTACCCATGTGTAGGTTATACTTACCCATGTGTAGGTTATACTTACCCATGTGTAGGTTATACTTACCCATGTGTAGGTTATACTTACCCATGTGTAGGTTATACTTACCCATGTGTAGGTTATACTTACCCATGTGTAGGTTATACTTACCCATGTGTAGGTTATACTTACCCATGTGTAGGTTATACTTACCCATGTGTAGGTTATACTTACCCATGTGTAGGTTATACTTACCCATGTGTAGGTTATACTTACCCATGTGTAGGTTATACTTACACATGTGTAGGTTATACTTACCCATGGGCAGGTTGTACTTACCCATGGGCAGATTGTACTTACCCATGGGCAGGTTGTACTTACCCATGTGTAGGTTGTACTTACCCATGTGTAGGTTATACTTACCCATGTGTAGGTTATACCTACCCAGTTAGGTTTACTTACCCATGTGTAGGTTATACTTACCCATGTGTAGGTTATACTTACCCATGTGTAGGTTATACTTACCCATGTGTAGGTTATACTTACCCATGTGTAGGTTATACTTACCCATGTGTAGGTTATACTTACCCATGTGTAGGTTATACTTACCCATGTGTAGGTTATACTTACCCATGTGTAGGTTATACTTACCCATGTGTAGGTTATACTTACCCATGTGTAGGTTATACTTACCCATGTGTAGGTTATACTTACCCATGTGTAGGTTATACTTACCCATGTGTAGGTTATACTTACCCATGTGTAGGTTATACTTACACATGTGTAGGTTATACTTACCCATGGGCAGGTTGTACTTACCCATGGGCAGATTGTACTTACCCATGGGCAGGTTGTACTTACCCATGTGTAGGTTGTACTTACCCATGTGTAGGTTTACTTACCCATGTGTAGGTTGTACTTTCCCATGTGTAGGTTGTACTTACCCATGTGTAGGTTATACTTACCCATGGGCAGGTTGTACTTACCCATGTGTAGGTTATACTTACCCATGTGTAGGTTATACTTACCCATGTGTAGGTTATACTTACCCATGTGTAGGTTATACTTACCCATGTGTAGGTTATACTTACCCATGTGTAGGTTATACTTACCCATGTGTAGGTTATACTTACCCATGTGTAGGTTATACTTACCCATGTGTATTATACTTACCCATGTGTAGGTTTACTTACCCATGTGTAGGTTATACTTACCCATGTGTAATTTTACTTACCCATGTGTAGGTTATACTTACCCATGTGTAAGTTATAAACATACCAGTTCTGGCCAACAATTTTGAACTTCATAAGTAACTTACCCATGGGCAGGTTGTACTTACCCATGGGCAGGTTATACATACCCATGTGTAGGTTATACTTACCCATGTGTAGGTTATACTTACCCATGTGTAGGTTATACTTACCCATGTGTAGGTTATACTTACCCATGTGTAGGTTTACTTACCCATGTGTAGGTTATACTTACCCATGTGTAAGTTATAAATTTTCCAGTTCTGGCCAACTATTTTGAACTTCATAAGTAACTTACCCATGTGTAAGATATACAATTTGCACATTGAAAACCTAAATTTACATTGAATTTCATTCAAGTAACAAAAGTAAATCAAGTAGCTAGAGTAAATCATCCAATTGCATTGCTCACACAAGTTCTTAAGCATGTGTAGGACATTATTTTTGAACATTCGGAAAAAAGAAAAAGAAAAAATTATTCATGAATTACATTTTTTTATATATTTATCTATCTAGTAATTCAAACATCCGAGTGATTACTTCTTTTCAAGGTTTTCAAGAGCGAGAGCCACCGCCTCTGCTTTAGCTTTTTCTGCTTTCTTCTTTTCACAATTCCTTGCGTCGTGGTCACTTGTCAATATCCCACACTTTCCGCACTTTCTTTTTGGCTTTAGATATTTTTCAGTCACCTTTTCTTTTAGAGACTTTAATCTGCTGTCGTTCCCATCCCTTGTATGGTAAAACAGGTGGATTTTGAACATCATTGTTACTTGGCTTGGGAACTCCTAAGAATCTCTCTATTGCCTCATCATGATTCTTTGATCTTGAGTTTGGATGTGCAGCCTCTATCTCATCTTTTAGCGCCCTGACTTTTTCAACAAAATCAGACAGCTTTTCCTCATCCTTCTGCAATATATCTACGCAAACATCTACCATAAAATGCAACTCATTTCCCATCCTCTCACATTCTTCACTTGATCCACCTTCTCCAATATATCTACGCAAACATCTACCATAAAATGCAACTCATTTCCCATCCTCTCACATTCTTCACTTGATCCACCTTCTCCAATATATCTACGCAAACATCTACCATAAAATGCAACTCATTTCCCATCCTCTCACATTCTTCACTTGATCCACCTTCTCCAATATATCTTCGTGTTCTCATTCCTGGAGGTATCAAATCCTTTTTCCACCTTCTTAGGATGTATTTTTCTGGAATTTGTTGAACATCCAAGTTCTTGAGCACACAAAATGTGTGTCGGCATAAAAATCCATATCTCGGGAAAGTCATGCAGCTACAATCAGTGGTTCCATCTTGCTTGTTATGTGTCACCTTAATATCACACAAGAGAATAGGACACGTTGTTACATCTAAAAAATTCTAATAAACTGTCCTACCTATTTGTAGCATATATTATCAGATGTACCTACCCATGTGTAAGTAAATTTGCTAAGTGAGTTTTTCAGTAGCATACCTGGAAAGTATATACTTTTTTCACAGTTTGTGTCGTGGTTCCCATCCCTGTTGCATTTTCGGTTTCATCTTCCGTTCCATCTTCAGCTTCTTCTTGATCCATAGTTTTGATTTCTTCAACCTCTTCCACATTCTTGTCTTTCTTTTTGCCGACCACCACCTTTTGTATGTTTTTCTTAACTTCCCTTATCTCTTTAACCACAATCACATCACATCCTTGCATCCCCGAGGTCACGGAATGCTGAGAACACCACCAACTTCCCAAATATATTTCTTTTTGCACCAACAGGAAAATGGTACGCGTGTAAACATTGCACGCGTGTTGCTCAATAACAAGAGGGGTTTTAAACGGTGGTCTCTTGTTATGTGTCTGGTGGTCAAGAACCTCTAACCTGCTCCCTGCCACTCCATGGCAGACTCATACGAATAAACGACACTTTCACACGTGTAAATACAATTATATGATTCCGAATAAAAAAATCATACATTATGGCTGTTATTTTACCCCTGTGTAGGATACGAATAAACGACACTTTCACACGTGTAAATACAATTATATGATTCCGAATAAAAAAATCATACATTATGGCTGTTATTTTACCCCTGTGTAGGATACGAATAAACGACACTTTCACACGTGTAAATACAATTATATGATTCCGAATAAAAAAATCATACATTATGGCTGTTATTTTACCCCTGTGTAGGATACGAATAAACGACACTTTCACACGTGTAAATACAATTATATGATTCCGAATAAAAAAATCATACATTATGGCTGTTATTTTACCCCTGTGTAGGATACGAATAAACGACACTTTCACACGTGTAAATACAATTATATGATTCCGAATAAAAAAATCATACATTATGGCTGTTATTTTACCCCTGTGTAGGATACGAATAAACGACACTTTCACACGTGTAAATACAATTATATGATTCCGAATAAAAAAATCATACATTATGGCTGTTATTTTACCCCTGTGTAGGATACGAATAAACGACACTTTCACACGTGTAAATACAATTATATGATTCCGAATAAAAAAATCATACATTATGGCTGTTATTTTACCCCTGTGTAGGATACGAATAAACGACACTTTCACACGTGTAAATACAATTATATGATTCCGAATAAAAAAATCATACATTATGGCTGTTATTTTACCCCTGTGTAGGATACGAATAAACGACACTTTCACACGTGTAAATACAATTATATGATTCCGAATAAAAAAATCATACATTATGGCTGTTATTTTACCCCTGTGTAGGATACGAATAAACGACACTTTCACACGTGTAAATACAATTATATGATTCCGAATAAAAAAATCATACATTATGGCTGTTATTTTACCCCTGTGTAGGATACGAATAAACGACACTTTCACACGTGTAAATACAATTATATGATTCCGAATAAAAAAATCATACATTATGGCTGTTATTTTACCCCTGTGTAGGATACGAATAAACGACACTTTCACACGTGTAAATACAATTATATGATTCCGAATAAAAAAATCATACATTATGGCTGTTATTTTACCCCTGTGTAGGATACGAATAAACGACACTTTCACACGTGTAAATACAATTATATGATTCCGAATAAAAAAATCATACATTATGGCTGTTATTTTACCCCTGTGTAGGATACGAATAAACGACACTTTCACACGTGTAAATACAATTATATGATTCCGAATAAAAAAATCATACATTATGGCTGTTATTTTACCCCTGTGTAGGATACGAATAAACGACACTTTCACACGTGTAAATACAATTATATGATTCCGAATAAAAAAATCATACATTATGGCTGTTATTTTACCCCTGTGTAGGATACGAATAAACGACACTTTCACACGTGTAAATACAATTATATGATTCCGAATAAAAAAATCATACATTATGGCTGTTATTTTACCCCTGTGTAGGATACGAATAAACGACACTTTCACACGTGTAAATACAATTATATGATTCCGAATAAAAAAATCATACATTATGGCTGTTATTTTACCCCTGTGTAGGATACGAATAAACGACACTTTCACACGTGTAAATACAATTATATGATTCCGAATAAAAAAATCATACATTATGGCTGTTATTTTACCCCTGTGTAGGATACGAATAAACGACACTTTCACACGTGTAAATACAATTATATGATTCCGAATAAAAAAATCATACATTATGGCTGTTATTTTACCCCTGTGTAGGATACGAATAAACGACACTTTCACACGTGTAAATACAATTATATGATTCCGAATAAAAAAATCATACATTATGGCTGTTATTTTACCCCTGTGTAGGATACGAATAAACGACACTTTCACATGTGTAAATACAATAATATGATTCCGAATAAAAAAATCATACATTATGGCTGTTATTTTACCCCTGTGTAGGATACGAATAAACGACACTTTCACACGTGTAAATACAATTATATGATTCCGAATAAAAAAATCATACATTATGGCTGTTATTTTACCCCTGTGTAGGATACGAATAAACGACACTTTCACACGTGTAAATACAATTATATGATTCCGAATAAAAAAATCATACATTATGGCTGTTATTTTACCCCTGTGTAGGATACGAATAAACGACACTTTCACACGTGTAAATACAATTATATGATTCCGAATAAAAAAATCATACATTATGGCTGTTATTTTACCCCTGTGTAGGATACGAATAAACGACACTTTCACACGTGTAAATACAATTATATGATTCCGAATAAAAAAATCATACATTATGGCTGTTATTTTACCCCTGTGTAGGATACGAATAAACGACACTTTCACACGTGTAAATACAATTATATGATTCCGAATAAAAAAATCATACATTATGGCTGTTATTTTACCCCTGTGTAGGATACGAATAAACGACACTTTCACACGTGTAAATACAATTATATGATTCCGAATAAAAAAATCATACATTATGGCTGTTATTTTACCCCTGTGTAGGATACGAATAAACGACACTTTCACATGTGTAAATACAATAATATGATTCCGAATAAAAAAATCATACATTATGGCTGTTATTTTACCCCTGTGTAGGATACGAATAAACGACACTTTCACATGTGTAAATACAATAATATGATTCCGAATAAAAAAATCATACATTATGGCTGTTATTTTACCCCTGTGTAGGATACGAATAAACGACACTTTCACATGTGTAAATACAATAATATGATTCCGAATAAAAAAATCATACATTATGGCTGTTATTTTACCCCTGTGTAGGATACGAATAAACGACACTTTCACATGTGTAAATACAATAATATGATTCCGAATAAAAAAATCATACATTATGGCTGTTATTTTACCCCTGTGTAGGATACGAATAAACGACACTTTCACATGTGTAAATACAATAATATGATTCCGAATAAAAAAATCATACATTATGGCTGTTATTTTACCCCTGTGTAGGATACGAATAAACGACACTTTCACATGTGTAAATACAATAATATGATTCCGAATAAAAAAATCATACACTTGCCTGTTTGTCCTGTAAGTAGCATCGAATGAAATGATATCTCCAAATTCTTTGAAATTTGCTTTTGCTGTCTCATCGGCCCAAAACATACACTCCAACTCCGTGTTATCTTTTACCTTGTATTCGAAGGTAAAATTTGGGACATGCTCTCGTCTGTTTTCCATTTTATTTACCAACATCTGCGCGTCACTTGAGCCTATAAAACAATTGATTTTCTTCTTGTAGTTCTTGAAGTCGTTCACTGTGTCGTGTGTGTTCTTGTAAGAACCTTGCATATTGCTGTAGATATGATGTGCTCTTGTCGGTCCTATATTCGAAGTTGAAACCTTATTAATAAACGTCATTTCAGAGATTCCCAATTTCCTTTGTCTTCTCGACAAGTGTCTATGCTCCACCGAATTCAGCTGATGATTGTGTTTTTCCTCAAACTCGTCTAATATGTACGATTGTCGGCCTTCAATCAGCTTGAATATGACATGTGCTTCACATCCTGTCACTTGCAGTGATGAAATACGTACTCTTTTGCCACTGTTTTCGTGATTCAGTGTATCTATGCTTACACCTTGTGGTTTCCCTTCTTTATTACACAAAATGTACTTCAATCTAACCACTCCACTGTTTGTTTTTTTCTGTGTGGATAGCCTAGTGTCAAAACCCGCTTGGTACGCATATCTCTCATACATTTCAATGCAATCATCTATTGTATCAAAAACTTGACCCTTAACTGGTCTTACATCTTCCTCTACTTCTGGTATCCAACATATTTCACCTTCATCTGTTTCTATCATCCTACTGTTATACCAGCTACTACATGGCTTGTTAACCGAACCTGCACGACACACAACATTTAGATATCCACATGTTCTACACATGTGTAGGACAGACCTTTTTAGTGATATTTTCAGCTTTAGAACTAAAACGATCATATGTAGCTACACATGCGTAGACGACTAATACAACTGGATTCGCATACATACATCTGCTACACATGTGTAGGATCAACATACACATGTGTAGGATCAACATACACATGTGTAGGATGAACTTTTTATATCGATATTTTGGAGCTTCAAAACTAATACAATTGTATCTACCTACACCTTTGTAAAACAGGTAATCATGTGAAGTTCAAGTCATATAACAAAGTCAAAACACATCTTACACCTGTGTAGAATCAACATACATTGATAAACATTTCAACTTCATATCTGTTAACTAAAACACATCCTACACATGCGTAGACGACTAATACAACTGGATTCGCATACATACATCTGCTACACATGTGTAGGATCAACATACACATGTGTAGGATCAACATACATTCAATTTTAAGCTGAAATTTTGAAAACACATCCTACACATGCGTAGACGACTAATACAACTGGATTCGCATACATACATCTGCTACACATGTGTAGGATCAACATACACATGTGTAGGATCAACATACATTCAATTTTAAGCTGAAATTTTGAAAACACATCCTACACATGCGTAGACGACTAATACAACTGGATTCGCATACATACATCTGCTACACATGTGTAGGATCAACATACATTCAATTTTAAGCTGAAATTTTGAAAACACATCCTACACATGCGTAGACGACTAATACAACTGGATTCGCATACATACATCTGCTACACATGTGTAGGATCAACATACATTGATAAACATTTCAACTTCATATCTGTTAACTAAAACACATCCTACACATGCGTAGACGACTAATACAACTGGATTCGCATACATACATCTGCTACACATGTGTAGGATCAACATACACATGTGTAGGATCAACATACACATGTGTAGGATCAACATACATTCAATTTTAAGCTGAAATTTTGAAAACACATCCTACACATGCGTAGACGACTAATACAACTGGATTCGCATACATACATCTGCTACACATGTGTAGGATCAACATACATTCAATTTTAAGCTGAAATTTTGAAAACACATCCTACACATGCGTAGACGACTAATACAACTGGATTCGCATACATACATCTGCTACACATGTGTAGGATCAACATACATTCAATTTTAAGCTGAAATTTTGAAAACACATCCTACACATGCGTAGACGACTAATACAACTGGATTCGCATACATACATCTGCTACACATGTGTAGGATCAACATACACATGTGTAGGATCAACATACACATGTGTAGGATCAACATACATTCAATTTTAAGCTGAAATTTTGAAAACACATCCTACACATGCGTAGACGACTAATACAACTGGATTCGCATACATACATCTGCTACACATGTGTAGGATCAACATACATTCAATTTTAAGCTGAAATTTTGAAAACTTACTCGATTCAGCTTCAAAGAGGTTACTGAACACACTATCTTCTTCATGAAACGTTGAATTGACTTCGTCATCATGAATAGTTGAATCCTCTTCCATATTCACCTGTGTAGTTAAGAAATTTCATATCAAAAAAATTATAAATAAAAAAGCTACTGTAATTGATGATAATCGATTTGCGGATTACTTAACTGTTATAGTTTGATCGGAATTTGGATCGGAATTTCACAAAAACCGGAATATGAATTTTTGATAGGTTTTATGAATTTTTTTTTTTTTATTTATTTTTTTTTTTTTTTTTTTTTTTTTTTTTTTTTTTTTTTTTTTTTTTTTTTTTTTTTTTTTTTTTTTTTTTTTTTTTTTTTTTTTTTTTTTTTTTTTTTTTTTTTTTTTTTTTTTTTTTTTTTTTTTTTTTTTTTTTTTTTTTTTTTTTTTTTTTTTTTTTTTTTTTTTTTTTTTTTTTTTTTTTTTTTTTTTTTTTTTTTTTTTTTTTTTTTTTTTTTTTTTTTTTTTTTTTTTTTTTTTTTTTTTTTTTTTTTTTTTTTTTTTTTTTTTTTTTTTTTTTTTTTTTTTTCTTGGGTTCTTTTTTTTTATTGATTCTTGAAATAACCCACCCCTATAAATATATATCTATGAACTAAAAATATTAATATACAGAGTACCAACATACTTATAATAAAAGTTATCAGATATTGGCACGGACATACCATTCACCTATTGGCGCATAGTGAACATTATTAGAACTTTCCGGTATATCTCGTTTGACACTCTTACATTGTGCTACCCATAACCTATCTTTACTTTCAAGAAATCTGGATTCTCTATTTTTAGCTATCGACCAAAGTGTAACTGCCCTTTTGACATGTTTTTTGCTTTCAAAATGCATCCCTTGTCGAATTATCATCACGAATATCAGCACGAACATTATCATCAACTACTTCGGTGTTATTGTCTCTTACATTGCCAACATCATTCATGAAATCGATTACTCCTTGAGAGTACAATTGAACCGGGACTTCACTGGCATCATCGGAGTCATCCTCGATATTCCTCCCTGACGGACTACTATTTCGCTTTGTTGTGAAACGTTTTCATCAAAATTATTAAATTAAAAAGTTTATACAATTAATTTATTTTAATTTATAGTATTATGAATTGAGTCATATCTCCTTTTAAATGAAAGAGTTCTATAGAATTATATTTTTTATAAACATTTTATATACAATATTAATTGAATTTTATAATATGGATTGAAAAGACAAGGTTTGAAAAACGATACCACCTAATTACCCATATCCTTTAAAGATGCCATATTTCTATGGCACATGACATGTCTGAGGTCTAGAAATCCCTAGTTGTAATCAAATACCTATGTTGAGCTATTGTTAAAATAGAAAAGACTACATGACTTGACGTTACATTACCAATGTGTCTACTTTTTTTTGTCATTTTAATTTGCATTTACAAAATTTAATATAATAAGTTAATAATCTAGCAAATACTCGTAATTGTTGTCGGGTTAATAGCTAAGTGATAAAGGGTATTTCTTTCAATTAAGTCTTAGATTTACTGAGACCCGAGTTCTTGTTCTGAAAGGAAAGTTTTACCTCTATTATTTGCCGTGTTTTCGATTGAATTAATAGGGGTTTTCCTCCTGTCAGGTATTGGCGGGGATCTCTAGCATAGACTTAGTTAAGATTATATAGTCTAAAACCCGTTGTGATATTCGATTCATCCTTATGAAAAAAAGATAGCAAACAATTTAAAATACATTGAATATCTACTAACACACTATTACGATTGTTAATATCATGAATCTAAATGATATCGAATTACACTCCGAAAATAATTATCAAGATATACAAAAAAGAAAAGAAATTAATTATCAAGAATGTATTATATAGAAATATAATAAATATGAATGCATACACTTATTACAAATAATTAACTAAAAATTGAATTAATAAAATTTTGGGATTTTCTAACAATTGCCCCCAAGGCAATGGTTTATTTTTCTTTTTATGGATAGTATTCTTCTCATTTAATGTTTTATATCAAAACTCCCATTAATCTTTATTACTTTTATTTAACTCAAATATTTTGCATTAAATGACTTATTCTCTATCAATACCTTCTGCTACTATAATTTACAAAGAAAACATATTTCAAGTTATCACTAATAAAACTTACGTATCCTTCATTCTCACCAAGTTAAGGACACAAATATTTTTCAATATGTTGCAATTCCAATGGAGATATAGCAAATCATCACTCTTATTTGTAAACAAAAATATCATTCAAATAAATAATCCAACCAAAAAATTTAATGACTTATATTCGTCTAATACTTCAAAGTAAAAATAGGATTCAACCCTATATCATTAGCTAAACATTTCTTTCCAGTCAAATTCAAAAAGCTAGTACCCAAGACCATATTATTCTCTTTATTGCTACATGTAAGTTTTGTATGCCCGCTTTCTTTGCATATCGAACAAGTCTTGACTGTCTTCTTCGTCAATTCTTTTCCACCCATGAGACGCCTTTTTTTTGGACGCCCTTTTGTTACAGACTTTGAAGGACACAAAACATCACCACCTTCTAATTGATTGTCCATAAACGTCTCTTCTTGTGACACATTTTGATACACACCGCCACTTTGTAATTTATTCCGACACCAACGCAAAGGTAAGTATTCGTGTGGAATTTCAAAACAATCTTTGTGGTTGAGCACCTGAAATATATGCCGACAAAGAATACCCCAAAACTCGAAGTTCTTGCAAATACACAATGCTATTCTTCCATCCCAAAACACAATGTGTTTCTTGTGATTTCCTTCATCAAGTATCTTATAATGAACTCATTACCTTGAACTTGAACAATCATATATTGACTTGCTTTTGCATTTTCTTCTTGAAACTTTTTGAAAGCAAATGGTGTAAGAGCATGAAAAGCTTGTTTCAATAATGGTGACATGATGCTTGAAGAAGCATGCTTAACTATAGACGACATATAATCTTGTGATTCTTTTTTCTTTATTTCCTCCACAGCAAGATCAATCTAAAAAATTAACATATGGTTAGTTGCATTAAAATAGTGACAAGTTCGCATGATGGATCAATTATAAATGTTAAAGTGGTAGATATTGTTAGAAATCCAAAAATGGTGTTAAAATGCAATTATTTTAATAATGGAAGGAGTATTAGTGAAAGTTAGTCAAGTGTATAAATACTCCTTTCCATACCCAAAATTGTAAGCTTTTTCCCATTTTCCATAATTAATTCCAATAATTCAACATTAATTCTCTCTCATCTTCATCCCTGACCTCCATACACACACAAACACACTTTTCACACACTAACCAAAATCCTCCATTAAACCTTCAAATCGAGCTTAAATTTCTACTTAACAATTGGTATCAGAGCAAAATCAGTTAATCTGAACGATCCATAGCTCGATTTGTTGCAATTTTCATTCAATTTTCAAATTTTTATTCAAAACCGTTTTTCACTGTTCTTCAATTTTTCACCTCTCAAATCACATAAAATCACACTTATTTGTTCATCAATAGATTCGTGATAGTTGTAAACATAATCCTGTCAAGTTTCAAGTTCCAATTCGATCTAAATCTCGAGTTTGAATTTTTGGATTTTGGCGCGATTTTTGGGTTTTGAATCTGCTATGTTTTGCGTTGAATTTTGTTAATCGGTGTGTTGCTAAGGTGAAAACAAACAGTTTGCAAGTGAATTCGTGATCTAACTCCTAGTAAATCGAAAGTTATTGAAGCTTTGCCATGTCGTTAATGGAGAAAACTGCTGCTGTTCATGTTCATGATGGAGAAGATGACTTCAGGACGATCTTGTTCCTGATTTTGTATTGATACGATCTCCAGTAGTATTTTTGATCTAGAACGATCTTCTCAAGATCATCTCAGGCTTGAAAAACCAATTTCCCATACTTTGTGCTTAGTGGCTTGTAGGACGATCTCCTCAAGATCGTCTTGACAAGTGGTTGTGTTGTGAAGAGTTTGATTATGGCTAACTAATCCAGAAGGATTGGTTTGGTCAATTCAAATTCTTGGAAAGAAAGACAAGACGATCTTCACCAAGATCGTCTCATCATTCTGAAGCTAAGACGATCTTCTTCAAGATCGTCCCACTTCTTTTAAACCTAAGACGATCTTCATCCAAGATCGTTCCAGTTCTTTGAATCATTTCATTCCAAAACATATTAGCTCAAGATCGTTTCATTTCAAGACCGTTTCATTTCAAGATCGTTTCATTTTTCATACTTAACCAAATTTCACAAAAATCACCTAGGACGATCTTACCTAAAACGATCTCACCCAGGACGATCTTCTCAAGATCGTTTCATTTTCTGCTTCTCAAGATCGTTTCATTTTCTGCTTCACAAGATCGTTCCAATTCCAATTCCAATATAAAAAAAAAAAAAAAAAAAAGTCTTTTGGCGGGAAATATTATTTTTGCCCAGGGTCTTAAAAAGGGATAATTCATGAAGATTTAAAATTTGATAGCATTAAAAAAATTTTTAGCCAATTTTCATTCGTTATTGACGCGGTTTTGGCGAAAAATTTTTAGAAATATCAAATTTTTCCTATGATCATGATATCCAAAGTTTACATGAAATTCAAAGTTTCGTGAGAACATATTTCGGCGAAAAAATTTGGAGGGAAACCTGAAGTACAAAATCTCCAAATTTCAATTTTAATTCTTTCACTTCAATTTCAATCACAATTACCTTTTCATTTCATTTCACCCTTTGCTAAACAAAATGTCAAGTCCAAGTATCTCAAATTCAGTCAAAAAATGATTTCGTCTTCAATTTGTGGTTAACTTCCTCACCCAAGACACCTACTTCATCTGAAGAGAAACTTCATAAAGGTGGACTGTGCTCATGTTGTATGACTACTCATTTGCGATCTGAAACAACTCCTTGTCAAGTGATGAAGATATTGATTCATTCGATTGCCACTGAAAATGTCAAGTTTCAAGAGGAAGTAGTCACGTTACAAGCTGAGAATGTCAAACTGAAAGAACAAATGATCTACTATCGAGCTGGAAATGTGAGACTTACAAATAAGATGAAAGAACTTCAAGTTGAATTTGGAGACCTTGCAGTTTGGAATGAAATTGAGAAACAAACTTTGAAGAAGAATGATGAGTTGATGTCACAAATGAAAGCTGCGATAAAAGAACTTCAAGTTGAATTTGGAGACCTTGCAGTTTGGAATGAAATTGAGAAACAAACTTTGAAGAAGAATGATGAGTTGATGTCACAAATGAAAGCTGCGATAAAAGAACTTCAAACAGAATTGAAAACTTCCAACAAGAAGCTGAATGATAGTATCTTGGAAAGCAAATCAAGAGAACTTATTTTGCAAGAAAAGATTTCAAGTTTTCAATCTCAATCAAAAAATGAGACATCTATATTCTTAACCATGGAGAGCAAGTTTATTGATGAGATGAACAAAGTTGAGAAAGAGAGACAAGATGTTTGCAACAAAATCAAGACTCTTGAAGAGAATTGTTTGCAATATCAATCAAATGAAACATCTCTACGAAAGAGAATCTCTGAACTTGAGATGGAATTGCAAACACAATCAACATCTTGTGACACTCAAAGTGATGATGGCTCAGTTTATCATGATGCAAGTCCAATATTTCCAACTGAACTTGATGCTCAAAAGAAAGTTTGCACTGAGTCCATCCCAAAGAGCTCAAAGATCAAAGTTTCATCTCCTGCTAAACATAAAGCTTCTCAATTCACTAACTATGCCTTATTCAAGGATAGAAAGTATTCGTCGAAGCCTACTATAGATGGAACACAGACTCTCATTCCATTCTTGTCATTTGAAGACAATACCAAGTTCATCTCTCAAGCAAAAGCTCAGTTGACCAAGATCAAATGGAAACATGTCTACAAACCAAAGTCAACTGAGTCAAAGACAATCAAATACTCACTTTGGCAACTCTATGAACTTGCACCAAAACCAATTACCGTGCAAGAAGTGAATGTCTTTGCATCTCTACTGCGTCCACAAAAACTCAACTTTTCAACAACCTCGAGTTTTCACCCACCATGGACTGCAGATTCTATTCGTCGAATCGATGACACGTACATTTGGAATGTCAAGACAAAAACCGTTGGGCCTACACAAAAATGGGTCCCAAAGGTTGTTCATAAGTGATTCGATGAATATGGCTTATACACATGTCAGTGTATAACCCGGGCTAAAGATGTTGTTTATTGGACTACTACTTCATAATGGTTGATTCCCCAGTTTCGACTTCAAAGAGACATGATGAACATGTTGTCACACATTCATCATGAGGGGAAGAAAGAGGATAATAAAGTCAAACAAGTGTGTGTGCTTTCTTGAATTTTGATGGGGAGAAAGAAGAATTCATCAGTTGAGGGGAAGAAAGATAAATTGTTGACTAAAGTGATCCCCAAATTATTCTTTGAAGATAGTTATCGCCTACGTGGTGGGTACGCCGCGGGTACACCCTATACATAAGCGTTGGTGGTACGCAAATATGATTGTTTGATCGAGGGGAAGTTTGTGATGAAAAAGATGTTTGTCCAAATGCTTCAAGAGAAAGATTCATTAATTAAGGGGAAGTGTGACAAAGTTAAGATTGTCAAGAAGAGGCTATCATGTTCAAATCTAAAGAGCCAAGATCAAGTTTCCGCAATGCTCAAACTCTGAGAAGTTCAAGACTTAAAGATACATCTTTAAGGTAAGTGTGAAGATTAAAGACGTAAAGCCAAGTTTGATGGGAGATCTTGAAGACAATGAGAAAGCTTCGAAGACCTTCATCAACAAATTCGTATTTATAGATAATATCGTGCATGAATTACATTTCAACACCAAGGGGAAGAATGTTAGAAATCCAAAAATGGTGTTAAAATGCAATTATTTTAATAATGGAAGGAGTATTAGTGAAAGTTAGTCAAGTGTATAAATACTCCTTTCCATACCCAAAATTGTAAGCTTTTTCCCATTTTCCATAATTAATTCCAATAATTCAACATTAATTCTCTCTCATCTTCATCCCTGACCTCCATACACACACAAACACACTTTTCACACACTAACCAAAATCCTCCATTAAACCTTCAAATCGAGCTTAAATTTCTACTTAACAGATATTAAAGTGGTAAATATTACGTATTCTAAATATTAAAGTGGTAGATAAAATAATGAACATGTAAACCAAATTAAATGAAAGAAATTTAGAGTTAACCTGTTTAACAAAATCCTTCAAACTAGTGTGGGATAAAACAAATTTCTTTATAAATGCATTGATATTCTCTGATCTACTAGTGGATGTCATCCCTCCGAAAAAAATACTCATGTAAATAAGCCGGTGCCCAAAACTTTCGAATATCATACAAACCCATAACATGTTTGTTATTCTCCAAATTATGTTTTGCAACTATTGAGTGCCAATTATGCTCAAACTCTTCAACATAGACCATCCTATAAACCATATAAAAGTCACTACACCAACTTTGGTATGCGGTACGAAAAAGAGCCGTAAACCAACTACTAAACTTTGAGGTGATATGCCATATACAATAGCTATGCTTTGTTGTTGGAAGTTCAATAGAAATTGCTTCCGACATCCATGGATCTTGATCAGTTATGATGGTTTTTGGTGGTTTCTTCATTATTGTTACAAAAATCTACAAAAAAAAAATGTTAGTAAGTGAATATCATAGAATCCATGTAATATTAGTAAATTTTGTACCTTCATCAGCCATCTAAATGTTCGTCTTGTCTCATCGCGAAGGAGTGCACTTCCAAATAAAAAGGTTTTTCCATGATTGTTAATGCCAACAAAAAGTGCACAAGGCATATCATACGCATTAACCTTGTAAGTGGTGTCAAAAACAACTACATCACCATAGTTAGCATACCAACTCAAACTTTGAGAATGACACCAAAATAAGTTTTCCAACCTTCTCTCTTCGTCAACTGTGAATACATATTGAAAATTGGGATTTTCTTGTTTTAAACTTTTCATATGGTCAATAAGATTCGTAGCATCGCTAGCACCGACCATTCTTCTCACTTTTGCAAATAAATTGTGAACATTTTTTTCTAAAAAAGAAAGATCTCCATGTTTGACTTGCTTTTGGAGCTCCATTACATTAAGGATTTGTCGTACATTAAGTCCGGCATCTTTGAATAATAAAATTTGATGTTCATCTTCTTGAGTGATGATGCGGTTAGCGGGAAGAAAACGTATTTCATCGGGTGATAGCAACTCATGATTGTGATGCTTGATGAATGTTGTCACATGCCATTCTTCCGGGAATATATCGAAATTCTTTTTTAAAGTAATACGAATTTGAGCATTACACTCACACTTTATAGACTCTCTATTTCGTTGCTGCTTAGAAGGTTCGATTTGTTTGAGTGGTTTTTTACCACCTCGGTGACAATACATATCCCGTCTAACTATCCTATCATTTTTCTTAATAAATTGATCTTTGCGAATAGAAAATCCATTTTTATAGGCATAGTTTTTATAGAAAAGATGTGCCTCTTCAAAAGTCGAGAAAGTTTGCCCAACAAAAGGTTCATAATCAATTAGAGTTTCATCACCTTCCTCAGTTCGAGGCTTGTTCAAATCCAAATTAATCATGACTAAATATTCTGCAATAAGAACTTCATACAAACATGGGTGCTAAATAAACTGTAGAAACGACTTCCTGTGAATAATTACATTTCTTTTCAAAGAAATAAGAAATTAATAAAAATGTTACCTTTAAAGAATGAATTAAAATGAATGTTCAATTACCTGTTATTTTTTATATATGTCGTCCACCTTCAATTCTTTCAATACATATTCACTGGAATTGCAAATGAAATATATTTATGTGCCTTCCTATAAAGATGAACAAACATATATATACAAGAATTCAACGAGTTAAATAACAAAAGTTATCTATTTTTTGATATTTACTAGTGATGATTTGCTTGTAGTAGCATATCATCAATAAGAATGTGCGGACGTATCATCAGAAGGTATTGATAGAGAATAAGTCATTTAATGCAAAATATTTGAGTTAAATAAAAGTAATAAAGATTAATGAGAGTTTTGATATGAAGCATTAAGTGAAAAGAATACTATCCATAAAAAGAAAAATAAACCATTGCTTTGGGGCGATTGTTAGAAAATCCCTAAAAATTTTATACCCCGCTGCAAGTTTTATATATGCTAATCAACCGCATGACTTCTTATCTTATTTTCATCAGTCAGGTGTATCCACAATACCTAAATAATGCTAATCAATCAGGTTTCAATTCGAGCATTTTCATTAAAATTTGAAAACCAAAAGTATGTGAAAAATTATATGTAATTTCTGTTATTGATATATTATTATTTGATTGATATTGGAGCAAGTAAATCGGCTAAAACGAAAATTTTAAAAATAAGAGAGACTATTGCATTAACAGAACTAAAAGGCATCATTTGGAATTTTAAATAAGTATAGTATTTTTCTTTGAAATATTATAAAACTTTGTGGCACATAATTGAAAACAAAAAAACTTTTAATAAAAGATGTGGGCTTGACATATCATAACTATATCTATACTCTTTTATAAAATTCTAGGCCCCTCTCACTTTATAAATAGTTACAAGAAAATTACAATAAAAATGACTTAATTGCTCTTAATGCCCCTTCTAATGGAAAGAGTTTATTATAAATTATTTAATTTGCCCTTAATAAACTAATTTACATCCTAAACAATAATTTTAATAATTTACACTTTATGCCATTATCTTCTAAAATATTTCAACTTACACCACTCGGCACTTCCATCACCACCAATAGTCGCCACCATCAACACCCGTCGTCATCACCACCACCACCGCTGCATTGCACGAGTACCGTGTTAGTTTTTTCTGAAAATATTTTTCAACGACAATTCTTCTTCTTTAATATTAATAAATCCTTATATTCTTTAAATAAGGCTATCAGAAAGCGTCCGCGTGGCGCCATCTCACGTCAGCATTTTTTTCTTACATACCGTCAGAATATCGCTCCGAGTGACACTGCCAGTGTCACACCCCGTTGTAGCGGAAATACAGGGTTAACAAGCAATTGCGTACTAATCAGAAGGTAAATAGAGATTACATCCATTAATCCAAATACAAGTTATTACAAGTATAATCGTTCGAATGTGGGACCCAAAACACGGATACAAACTATCCTCAAATGGAAATGGGCCCACAGAATACAAACATAACATTTGGACAGTCTAGTACAATTAGGACTAATAATACGATAGTCCTCAGAAGTCTGACGCTAATTGTACGTCCAAGTTCAAAAGATGGCTTCTAAATGCCATATACGCTTCCAAAAACTTACTGTTGGTTCCCTGAAAAGCATGAAATTTGAGAGGATCAACTATCGAAATAGTTGGTGAGCTTACAGTGTGTTTGACCAAATGTTTAGTCGTCATTGATACAACACAATGACCAGTAGTTATAAATGACCAGACAGTTAGAATACTACATCTAACAATACTTTTATTTCAAGATAGTCAGAATACCACATCTGACAGCATATGACAGTCAGAATACAACATCCGACAGTATCAGTCAATATGCCTCGCACAGGTTTCCGTTCTAAATGGGTGCGGACCTTAGCCAAGACAGTCAGAATACAACATCCGACAATTTAACCCAGACAGTCAGAATACAACATCCGACAATTTAACCAAGACAGTCAGAATACAACATCCGACAATTTAACCAAGACAGTCAGAATACAACATCCGACAATTTAACCCAGACAGTCAGAATACAACATCCGACAATTTAACCAATAGGGGGAAACATTTTAGTTTGTCAAACACAAAGAAACATCTTAATCAGCCATCACACGGCAATTCAACGTCATTTTATCCAACATTTAATAAATGACATGTATACACATTTTCGACAGCCGTCAACATGGCAAAATTTAAGTCAAATGATCTAAGTATCCAAGTCACATGGCATACTCACAAAACAATCATTTATTTAACAAATAGTGTATACAACAGTGCATGCTTTTCAGGCCCAAAGTAAAAGGAAAAGGGCGCCATAAACTCACCTTAGCGATCTAAGTGCTAAAAGGTATAATGTAGCTCGAGAAGATCCACAGTCAATTCTCCTGGTTATCCAAAACCTATGATATCATTACCAAAATGAGGATCAAATCCCTTGACGACGGGTAACCTACGTACAACTACTTAGCTATAGACCCTAGAATGCCATAACCGAGAATGTGTTTCAAACTTTCATTTTACCAACCAAAAGTAAATAAACTTATTTGGACTTTCGGATTAAAAGTTATTAATGTTTAAAAATTGACGCGCAAAATTTTTACAGTGGGTATCCACTGCGCCGCAGTGAGCCAGAACCATGCTCACTGCGCCGCAGTGGGCTAAACATGCACAAAACCAGCCTTAGCCACTGCGCCGCAGTGGCCGCAGCACTGCGCCGCAGTGAGCCATTGCCAAGCTCACTGCGCCGCAGTGAGCTAACCATGCACAAAACCAGCCTTAGCCACTGCGCCGCAGTGGGGCTAAGCCCACACCACTGCGCCGCAGTGGCCTCATTCTGCAGCCAGCACCAGCAGGTGCAAATATGCAGGAAAGCCCAAATCGTTTTTCGACTCAATTCCTTTCATTATAACAAGTTTAAACATGTTCAATAGACCTGGAAACATACCATTTTGCCAATCATTTCGCCATTTCAATCATTTAGACCTCAAAACCTAATTCTAAGTCAAAACTTCATAAATTTCTAAGAACCCTAATTACACAACTAGTTTAAAGCCTCTAATTCCGTTTACAAAACTAAAACAAACCTAATTCTAAGTCAAAACCTAATTCTAAGTCAAAACCTAATTTAAGTCAAAACCTAATTTAAGTCAAAACCTAATTCTAAGTCAAAACCTAATTCTAAGTCAAAACCTAATTCTAAGTCAAAACCTAATTTAAGTCAAAACCAATTTAAGTCAAAACCTAATTCTAAGTCAAAACCTAATTCTAAGTCAAAACCTAATTAAGTCAAAACCAATTTAGTCAAAACCTAATTCTAAGTCAAAACCTAATTTAAGACCTCAAAACCTAATTCTAAGTCAAAACCTAATTCTAAGTCAAAACCTAATTTAAGTCAAAACCAATTCTAAGTCAAAACCTAATTCTAAGTCAAACCAATTTAAGTCAAAACCTAATTCTAAGTCAAAACCTAATTCTAAGTCAAAACCTAATTCTAAGTCAAAACCAATTTAAGTCAAAACCTAATTTAAGTCAAAACCAATTTAAGTCAAAACCTAATTCTAAGTCAAAACCTAATTCTAAGTCAAAACCTAATTTAAGTCAAAACCTAATTCTAAGTCAAAACCTAATTCTAAGTCAAAACCTAATTTAAGTCAAAACCTAATTTAAGTCAAAACCTAATTTAAGTCAAAACCTAATTCTAAGTCAAAACCTAATTCTAAGTCAAAACCTAATTCTAAGTCAAAACCTAATTTAAGTCAAAACCTAATTCTAAGTCAAAACCTAATTCAAGTCAAACCAATTTAGACCTCAAAACCTAATTCTAAGTCAAAACCTAATTCTAAGTCAAAACCTAATTTAAGTCAAAACCAATTCTAAGTCAAAACCTAATTTAAGTCAAAACCAATTTAAGTCAAAACCTAATTCTAAGTCAAAACCTAATTTAAGTCAAAACCTAATTCTAAGTCAAAACCTAATTTAAGTCAAAACCTAATTTAAGTCAAAACCTAATTTAAGTCAAAACCTAATTCTAAGTCAAAACCTAATTCTAAGTCAAAACCTAATTTAAGTCAAAACCTAATTCTAAGTCAAAACCTAATTCTAAGTCAAAACCTAATTTAAGTCAAAACCTAATTCTAAGTCAAAACCTAATTTAAGACCTCAAAACCTAATTCTAAGTCAAAACCTAATTCTAAGTCAAAACCTAATTTAAGTCAAAACCTAATTCTAAGTCAAAACCTAATTTAAGTCAAAACCTAATTCTAAGTCAAAACCTAATTCTAAGTCAAAACCTAATTCTAAGTCAAAACCTAATTTAAGTCAAAACCTAATTTAAGTCAAAACCTAATTTAAGTCAAAACCTAATTCTAAGTCAAAACCTAATTCTAAGTCAAAACCTAATTCTAAGTCAAAACCTAATTTAAGTCAAAACCAATTTAAGTCAAAACCTAATTCAAGTCAAACCAATTTAAGTCAAAACCTAATTCTAAGTCAAAACCTAATTCTAAGTCAAAACCTAATTCTAAGTCAAAACCAATTTAAGTCAAAACCTAATTCTAAGTCAAAACCTAATTCTAAGTCAAAACCTAATTAAGTCAAAACCAATTTAGACCTCAAAACCTAATTCTAAGTCAAAACCTAATTCAGTCAAACCTAATTAGTCAAACCATTTTGACCTCAAAACCTAATTCTAAGTCAAAACCTAATTAAGTTAACCAAACCAAAACTCATTTCATTTCCATGGCTATCTAATTCGAATTATATAACTGAAATAAACCCTTTAAATGAATTTAAATCAATTCAAAAGTTTGAGAAATGGTTTACTTACCAAAAATTGATGTTCTTGAGGTAAAGATGAAGATGGTGATGATAATGATGCCCAAAACCCTAAATTATTATTGAAATATGATTAATCCCTTTTAACTCCTTCCTTTACAAAATCAGATTTTTGATGATGATGATAGGGAGATTTTGAGATTTTGAGTGTTTTGGTGGATTGTGTGTGTGTGTGGTGTAAATGTCGACAGAACAAAGAAAGAAAAAGGGGGGAGGGGGTTTGTTGGTTAATTTCCCTCCATTCAAACGTAATTAAGCCCATGTGGCTTCTTTTTGTGATATATTTGTACCCTTAATTCGGTAAAATGCCTACGATTAAATACCGTTTGACCCAAAGGTTAAAATGTAAAGTAAAGGTATTTTCCCTCGTCTCATTTTAGTTAAGACAAGTAAATAAAAATAAATAACTAAACTTTTAGAAATATTTAGTTTAGACAGTCTATTTACTGTGTTCAATTATAACATTTAAATCTTAATTTAACGTTATTTTAAGACTCGGCATTCGTCTAAATAGCTAATAGTCTACGTCACAAGGATACGCCTAATTGAACTATAACGAATGTTCAATTAACTAACAATTTCCACGTCATAATCTCTATATTAGACGAAATTATAATAATGATCGAGATTAGGACTAACCCGTTGTTAATAAATTACGAGTTGTCACAGCCAGCCGCCACATCAGCACCTAATCTGCATACATCAACTTCCATTTAAGTATCTAAGTGTAACTTGCATTTATATTAAAATAGTTATGAAAATGTTAGAGGCAAAGATTAAACCCATCCAGTCCAGCATGCATTTCACTTTGCCACTTGAACCAACATGCCTTTTGTTTATTTTTTGGGAATTCATATTAGTTAAATATGTCTTTCGTTTCTTCTCACCTATACACTAATACACCATTAAACTTTGTCAATCTACAACTAAATTGAATTTTAATTCTAACCATTATTTCTTAGTCTATTTGAACTCCGTATGCATTCACATCCATTCATTACTAGCATTTTCATATTATAAAAAACAGTTTTATATTTCAATTATTATATATTACATACATTAAAAATTAACTCATAAGATTAAAATAGCTTTAACACATGCGTTGCAAATTTAAAATCTTATACATGATTTTATTATATATCTTATACAATATAAAATCAACTGTATTGAAGTAACATTAATGTTTTTACCCTTTATAAAGAAAGTAACATCAATTTTTAATTTTTTTTATATTGTTGACCAATTAATAAAATAAATTATAATGTTTATATATAGTTTATTATTTGATAATGCTTATTTTTATGTTTGGAATTATGTTTCATTTTCACTGTTTTTATTTTATTGTATATAAATGGATTCAAATCTATCACTCTTTTCTTACGTTTTTTAACAATATGATATTTGGAATAGAACTTATTTTAAGTTTGTTTTTGCCCTCCAAGTGTTTGTGTTTATGTCTGCGTGAGTTTTATTAACCTTTTGATAAATTATACGTTTTGAATGTAAAAGAAAAAATCTATTAAAGTGATTATTTTGCTTATGTTATTATTATCATTTATTATTGTCATTGATATCTATCTTCTAACTTGTTAAATTTTGTAAGAAAATATGTGTGAAATGTATTAACAAGACAATAGAGCTTGGGTACATTAATGAAGACATGAAGTTGTCACCATTATATTTGCAGCTCAAAATGATGGAGCTTACACACATTAATGAAGTCGTCACCATTATACTTGCAACTCAAAATTTTTAATCACATCTATTTGGTTCATAAAGTAACTCTGAGAGACAACATGATGTACTATAGTCATTTTATATGTAATAAAGATTAAGTACTTTAATGAAGCATTAGTTTATAATTACTCCATATAAAATTTCTTAGTTCATGCAACCCATGGGTATAACTAGTTATCAAGTTCTTATTAATAATGAATTATTATTTAATAACTATTTTGGTTTATGTTGCTAGGACAATGATCTAGGTTCGTTATTTTGCTACTCTTATTGTTCACTTACATTAATAGAAGTCTATGATATTTTAATGAATGTTTTTCGGACCAACTTTTTCTATGATTTATTGGTATTTGGATGAATTAATGGGTGGTCAGGTCGATTTTAGATACAAAATGTATTCATAGTATATCAGTTACACAGAGCTTATGCATTAAAAAAATATTGTTATAACTTGTGTTTTCTTTTCCAAGTAAATGTTCAGTTTTATAAAACAGAGGCTTCTATACTTTGATTTTAGTTACATCTTAAATTTTATGAATACTATTAAGGTGTCTGATATATCAAATCATTGTTTGTTTCTACAATATGTGTCCTTGCTACGTTCCTTAAAAACATATTCCTGAAATGAAACTTATTCTGCCAGACAAAAGAATACCATTTTGATTTCAAATACCCGTTATTAGTTTGTATTGTGACGACTATAAACTAAAGTCGTTTGGCGCAAGTTGGTATGTATTTGGAGAATATGGTATTTAGTCATGGTCAGTTGTATGTTAATAAGAATTGAAGGTTGGAGAATATGGTATTTAGTCATGATCAGTTGTATGTTAATAAAAATTGAAGGTTCTAATTTTAAACAATGATGACAAGCATACAAACACTACATAAAATGTTATTTTAAAGGAGGTTTTGAGTCATTATAATTTATTTTATATTTATATTTAATTTCTGTTTAACTCCAATTAATTTTACAACTTTTTCTATGTAGTATTATTAAATACTTTCACTTTTGTCGACATTCTATTGTTGAATATAGCATCTGTTTTATTATATCTAGCTATTCGTTGGGACATTTTTTTATTGCATATCATTTATGATAAATTATGTAGAAAACGAAAAACCCTTATGTAAATGCACGTCCATAGTAATTAGTAATAATAATAATAATAATAATAATAATAATAATAATAATATAATAAAGTTGAAGTCCATACCTAAAAAGTAGCTAAAAAAATCTGATTTGGCACTGCTATAATCTTTTTATTCACTAATTAATTATTAAAGAAACTATTTATGACATCATGCAAACAAAATATATAAAACCAGTAAACCTTATTATTTTCCTATTTTTCCTCCAATTTTTTCTAACATATTCTGAATCCTAAATTAGTTATAGTTATGGATATTGTTATTATTAACTTTAAACGCAAAGCCTCACCATTCATTTCATCAAGTTATATCTTTATACAAACTTTTTATATACAATTCCACTTATTGATTATTTATCATTGAAGTTTATGTTATTCTTTCTCTAAACATTTTTCACTACTATAACTGTTTTTAATTGTTTATTTAGTTTATTTAGGTGCCTTTAAATAGTTGACTTATTCGATTGGTTTAATCAGAGTCTGGGTTATTCAATCAGGTTATATGGGTTTTTAACAATTTTATCTTATCTTAGATCCTTTAAATCCGACAAGCAAAAATTGTCTCCTATTGATCATGTTGCCATGTTAGGAAATTGGGCTGATTTCAAGAAGAAAAAAAAAACCCAATTCAGAGACTTTAACACGTCGGATGTGTTAATTTTTTTATGTTATTTGATCATATTTTTAATTCGATTTAACATTAGTATCCTGTTAAGTTTTTGACACTTTTCTATTTATTTGTAATCTTTTGCCATAAACCTTTAGGATATTTTATTATAGATATCTGCTTATTACACAGTCAAATGTGTTGTCGTGTTTTAAATATTTAATATTTACATCATATATGAAATAACTATTAATCAGTTAAATTAATACTACCCGGATATCACCCGGGTGCTTAAGCTAGTAAGAAGATAAAAGAAAAAAGTGCCTAGCTGGCCATAACATTGCGGATACACGTGGCGCACCATTTATTCTAAAAAATGCCTCATTATAATGCGACGGAAGCAACGAAAGCGGTAGAGCCTGTGCTGAGTATTATCAGTTTGATGGGACTCCATTTTATGTAGCGATGTGGCGAGAAGCAAAAGAGTTTTTGTTTGTTGAGCCAGATGAGGGAAAAGATGGTGTGTTTTGGTACAAGAATAAGATGTAAATGTACGAGTCTTTTTGGTTTGTGGTTCATGTTTTCGTTCTGTTTCATGTATGTTTTTGTGGTTAGTTGTATCTAATGTACAGATGTTGATGATATGGACTTTGATATATTCAAAATAAACTTGAATAATACTTCGTAATTTATTACCACTTAAAAGTAAACTAGAAAATGTACTGTCTGAGAGTAATTGATATGGTTGTTTAAGGGTAGATAAATCTTATATTGTTCAAAACATGTTATCTATTACGAGTAATTTACCAACAGAAGATATTTTACTGCTAAGTTACATTCACGCAGTTTAACATTACATATTGCAGTACAATCTTCGAGTTTAAAGTCCGAAATCACACTTAAACTGTATATGTACAATATAAATATGATCAAAGCAATCAAAAAGGGGAAAATCAATGGTAGTCTATTAACACATTTACAGATCGAAATCGCCCCAAACCATCAAACGACAAGTGGTGACAATGCTAGGCAATAATAACTCATCCATTTACAAGTAAAGATTCTTATAACCACAACTAAAACATTAAAATTACTGAAGCCAATATACGTGCTTGCCAATGTCCATGATCATGACCGTTACCATGACCATTCATGAAAACTGGTCTACTTGTAAGGAGGCGACGATGCAGGATCATGTCTATATCATCTTAAGCCAGAAAGACAGAAAAGTTACAGATCTTCCTGAAAGATTATAGTATATAGTTCTCTTGCCGTCCAGCTTTCTTCAAAAAGGTTTCTGAGAGGCGCTGCAATCTCATCGGCAACTTTCAACAATAGGTTCATGTAATCTGTAGCCATTCATGATTCAGCTTGTAAGTAATATTCGTGGAGATATTTAAATTGCAATGCAAGTTTAATATATAGAAAAGAATTAAAACATTCCACACCAAAATGCTAACCTGGGATTTTGCTAAAATTAAACAGAGACGTCGCAGCAAGAATCTTGTGTTCTACCCATTCACTTATTTCAAGATTTTCAATCAGGTTCGGGATAAGAACGGAGAAAGAAGATAGATGGGATTCTGAATCAGGTAATGAAGCGAGTGAAGAGCTGAACCACACGACTGTTGTCAAACCCACCTTCACCATGTCTTGGTGTCCACAACTCAAACACTTGGAAAGTGAATCCAAAAACGACTTCTTCCCATCACCAACAAGAGATGCTGACAGTTTGACCAACCACTCTTCAATAGCCTCTTCCTCTTCTTCATCCTACATTCCAATACCAATGGAAAAATTGTCATGAATTTATATAATGATACTAGCAGAAATTAAGTCATATGCTTTAAAAGAGAGTCAAAAAATTACCAGTAAAATGTTATCTTTGATTGTGAATTTGTCTTTCGTGGCATCTTCTGATTCAAGTGTATCAACAAAACCAGATTTTTGTAAGATATAATCCTCTGTGATTACCTTACCCGAGGAAGAGATACGCCCTCCTAAGATAAGTAGTGCCCTACAACATGCTTCGCGGAGCTTTTCATTAGAAAGACTGGTATCAAGGGCAGATGTAATTGTATCAACAGCTTCCTCTCTGTATATGCTGTACTTTTGTTGGTCAACCTGTCAGTTAGAACACCAATAGTTCAGCAATCAAATCTGCCCATTCAAAAAGAAATTCCACAATCAAATAGTTGCAGGTATATATGTTTTATTTATAAGATTTTCTTAACGTGTCATAAACAATTTTACATATTTTCAGGTGCAAGTGCAAGTTATATATAGGAGTCCTAATATGTTACTGTATATGGATAACCATAACAAATTAACAAGCATACCATTAGATCCAGGTGCAACAGGAGAACCGCAACCAAAGGTTTTTGTTCAGGGGAACAACTCTGAAGAAATAGTAGCAAAACGTGCATTGAGCTAACTATACTCTCCGTCTGCAAGCCACTTAAGAAAAAGCGGACATCTTTTCTCCTGGAGTGACAAATATGGACAAAAGTTGTCAATGAAACCGACAAGAAGTAGCTAATGCAAGAACACATATATTACAAATTCAACGTGATACATGCGCACATTTTGATTATTGAAATACCTGTTGAGACAAATTAGATCAAATAACAGAAACACGGCGTTTCCTCTTGATTTTACTTCCTTGCTGTGGAGTAGCTCGAGTAGACCTTGTTTTTCAATATGTCTAGCCACATGATTCCTACAACTAGAGTCCACTTCAATACATTGAGACAGCAATGCTGCTACATGAGTCTTTTCATCCAAATTTCCATAACCAAATCTTTGAATAAGAAACTGTAAACCACCAAGATCAAGTAACTGTTTCGTGTTTGCTGTATTTTCCTCATTGCCAAAAGCAGTAAGAAGCTGCTCTATTATGAACACAGATGCCTCAGACATGTATTTATATTCTCCAGGACTTCCTACTGGCTGAGAAGCAGAAGCTAAGATGTCCCTGGAATGCTTTGATTTCCATCCATCAATGACTCGTTTCAAGATGGAGTTAGTGAATGGGACAATATGGCATTCAAGTGTTTTTCCAGTTACAGGACATGTTGTGTTTCCCTTATCAAACCATTCCACAATAGCTACACGCTCATAAGTTTGACCAGTCTCTATAGTCACCGGATCTTCAAACAGAAGTCCAGTTAAAGGGCATACATAATCCTCAGGAATATTCGAAAAAGAATGTCCTCCGTCTCCACCCATTGGCCTTATTCTTACAGGCTGTATCAAACAAAATAAATAAACAATGACGACGAATGAAAAACAAAGGGTATTGTATAATATTTTGTGCTTAGATTCTATGGTTGGTACAATGTAATTACCGAAATATCAGGATATGTTGCATCGCCTAAATGTGATAACCGCTTAGTGTCAACAAGTTCAATAGATCTCTCGGTTTGCTGCATTCCAAAGACAAACTTTGCTAGCCTTTTGAGAGTAAGCTCATTGACTTTTGCAACTGGAAGTGATTGTAACATTTTAGTGTTATCCAATCCTTCTTGTATCAAGATAGAGTTATCATCCTGATACATTAAAGATTATCGAGAGCATGTATAAGCAAACATAATAGTTTTATTCAAGATAAATGTACTAGGGAAAATACAGTATGCTAATGTTGGATAAAAAAAAATAGGACAAAACTCGCCTGATATGATTCCACGTTCCTTTCAACATCTAGAATCTTGTATTCATCGTCTTCCAAAGGGTATGTTAACGTCCTTCTATCCTCTGCTACAGACCCATCAAAGCTATATACATCATCATCTGATCTATGTGAATACTGATGGTCTTCCACCTCAGCAGTTACTGGTTTATGCATCCTGCTAAAGACAGAATCATACAACTTCTTACTGACCATAGGCTGAGATGAAAACGACGGGCTACCGAGGTCCAAACCACTTCCATTCACATCTTCATGCTGAAAAACCGGGACAGAAACCGATGGAACATGAACAGAAGGAATTGATGGAGCTTCAACACCGTCTGTGAGCCAATCTTTGTAGTACAATGCAAATTGGTAAGTACCTGTATCTAAAATCTCAGAATAGACTTTTTTAAGTTGCTTAAGCTTCCTTGTGTTATGTGGGTCGTCTGTTAGAGATTGAACTTCTTGATTGTGCCAAATTTCTAAATGTGATAAATGAGGGTAAAAGACATTTTCCCATAATTCAGGAACCAGTGTTGTCCGAGCAACAGATGGAGAATCACAAAAGATTTGCAATAGATGCTTGGCTGCAATCCGCTCTTTTTTCTGAATCTGATATATCACACTTAGATACAAGTGACCGCATGCTGACAAAATGGAGTTAGGAAACCCGGATGTAAACCCATCTTTCAAATCATTTGAATTTAGGCCTGTGATCACACTAAGCTGCAAAGAAGCTTTTTTCAGTTCTTTTGGACTAGCCCGATTCTCTGCAGCTTTTTCAACTGTTTCTATAGCTTGCTCGAGATTGGATATAACTTTGCTTTCAGCAACTATCTCTTCTTCTAACTTAGAAAAATTAAGAGCAGCAAAGCAGTTGTGATACAGTGATGTCCTGAATTCTTGATCTTTGAGAAAATTTTTAATGTAACCACTCAAAATGGCTATCATCGCTTTGATGGCCACGTCATCAAGTGCTACTTCAGCAACTGGTTCAATCTCAACCGGTCTACGGGCCTTACTGTCACGAACCTTTTCTTTGTTCTGTGTACTTTTGTTTGCTTTACTAGACGACGGACCAGGATTAGAATAGCCGTTATCAATCTGCACATCCTTCCCAGAGATATTCCCATACCTTTTTTCTTCTTCTTCTTCTTCAATTTCACTATACTGTTTATCCTTGCTTATCGGAGGGCTAAACACACCATTTAAATAAATATCTTTGTACCTTCCTTTATCCACCATTCCATCTTTGACTTTCCGAATACCTTCTTTGACCTCAGCTATCTCATCTAGAGAAAACTGTCGTGATGAGTCGCTACTATATCTATGAACATCTGACACGTCTTGAGAGCCTCTTCTTATATGTCTCTCCCTCGTTCCATTGCTTGACCCTCTATCCAGTTTTTCCCTTTTAATCACATCTACTGATCTCCTAACCTTGACCTTATCACTTAAAGGAGATTCAACATGCTTTTCATATCTCCTGTTGTCTGAATACGCCCTTTCTGTCCTTTTTAAACGAGTCAACGCACCAAGTTTTTGTTCATCTCGAAATGGATGAGGTGGTATTCTCGATGTAACAGGCCCAGAGGACGCTCTACTCATTCTCTTCGTGCTATTGCTCTTAAAACCTTCTTCTGCAAGAAGATCTTGCAATGACATCGCCATTTCCAATAGTTATCGATATATAATCCTGTTTAAACAAAACAAAAAACCCAAGTCATTAAACAAGTTTATAAAATCTAGTCTTGTACATAAAACATATATTTATCTTGATCATATTATCATATATTGTATACAGGCATCTATAATAAATAGCTGCAAGTCAATATAAGTTATAAAATTACTTAAAAGACTAATCAAAAAATACATAAATGCAACAAGGCTTGTAAAATATCTACTGTGAAGGTTTATAATATACGAGTATCTATCAGACCATTTCACACATGATCATGAACATATAAAAACATGTACGGAAAAAAAGATAACAAGGCGTACGTACCCTTTATACAAAATCTCCTCGATATGAACTTAAACCGAACATACCACAGAAACATAAAACCGAATCAAACTGCAAAACAGCAAGAAGGATAATTACTGAAGAAAATGGCTTATTGATTAAGAAAGATTGAGAAAACATGTGAGGGAAGGCCATTGGGTGATAGATATAAGAAATGTAGTATGCTTGTGTGATTAGAAAAAACAAATGAGAAAGTAGGATAAGACAAATGGAAGATGACGATGGTCGAATGAAGAATCAATCAAAGATCAAAGAGTTAATAATGTGGGAATTAGTTTATTCGGGTATTTGCTCATGCCGGCCAAATAGATGGGGTTTGGAATGCTTTAGAAGTTTTCAAAGCCGTCTTCGTTTATGACTATGTTATGTTAAGTTGCATTGTTCTTAATTAGAATGTGCCGCTTGTTCGGCTTTGAATTCATCATATCCATGTAAAAATGGGTGAAATATTTAATCCATAACATAATTAATTTAATACTCGTAACATTTTTAATCAATTGAAAACAATAAACGAAATCTATTAACTTGTTTTTTTTTTAAATAACAAAAAATTCACATGTGAAGAGTTCCATATTCACTTTTGCCATAAATGGGTATATATAGATCAAGAATGAAGTTACAATTAGTTGATACCACATTGGCAGTGCGTATTTGATTAGTTGTATTCGCATATCTTGCATATAATGTTTGAAAAACCAAGTTAAAACAAAAAGTAACTTATGCATCTTTGTTTTGGGTTGTATTTACAAAGACACGCACCTAATTAAAATCTAAGATTACATGTGTGTATTGCTGATAGATCCATTAAAAAACAAAGTACTTGTAATCTATGTAGCACCGAAACGGGTACGGCAAAGGGGTACGGGAACGGGGAACGGCAAAACTAAAAAATCCAAGATACGGGTACGGCTGTACGGCAATAAAAAAAATATACAAATATAAATTATATCGAATTTTTATTGAGAGAGACTTGAGAGATTATGTATAATTGTATGTGTATAACTCAGTGATCACTCATTGAATGTTTAGTGTTTAATAATTGGTTTTGGAATAGAAAAAATTTAACATTGATCAAGATGTACATAATATAGCCCGTTTGGGTTTGGGGAATACAAGAAGGCCATTAAAACCTTGATATTAATTAGAAACAATATGGAAACTTCAAATAAACGTTTCGGTATCTATAGAAAATTCAAGGAAACGTTTCATACGTGTTTCGTACACGGAAACGTTTCCATGGAGTTTCGGAAACGGGTACGCCTACCTGTTTGGAGTTTCGGTGCATCATAGCTTGTAATAGATAGCATACAACATTCTTTGAATAGAGCCGCATATGAAATTTTGTCTTATTATTATTAATTAACTATAACTATTTAGCCTACACGATGATTTAGAAATCTTTTAATAAGATGGTTCTACACATCGACATTTGAAAATATTACAGTAACTTTTTATGCAAAAATAAAAGCTTTGAAATATCAATTTTGTAAGTTCAACAAAATCTAAAGTGTTCCTCCTTTCAGTAAAGTTTAGATACCAAACGATTAAACTATCAACTATGTGTAAGATAGGATTGGTCAAAATACAAAAAACTCCAAAAGAAGAATACAAATGGAATAAATGTTATGAAACTTTGATCTAAACTTCTACTACTTGCTACTATCATGCAAACAATGAAATGTCATCCAGCTAGTAGTTATTATGTTGAGTTAGAACTTCTAACAAAATGATGATGTTTGGTTAAAAGTTAAAAGATATATTAGACTGCAGCAAATCTACCTTTTTATTATTCCACTTTTCTAGAAAAAACATAAAATCTCAAGTCCCGAGTCTCGTATCGGTACCATCCCGATCCCAATAACGAGAAGTGGTGCCGAATCTCTAGTGGGATCGAGACCAGTATTGATTTTTGATAGTTTTCGGGATTGGTACTGACACGAGACCGGAAAAACCGGCAAGCTACCGGATTATTCGGTCTCGTCCCGATTCCACCTTATATAGGATCGAGACCGATACAACATTTTTGTGATTTTCAAGACCGGTACCATCAATATCTAGATCGGTACAGAAAAGAACCGGTCCTACGTCCATCCCTGCCAACATTTGTCCCAGGATATGCATTAAATATTACCGGCCCGCTTATAAAGATGTATTCATTTTTCATTGAAATGGTAAAATAACCTTAACCTTTTAAAAATAAATCATACCATCATTGAATTTAGGGGCTTTCTAATCATTTCATACCACCTAAAGTGTATTCGACATAATATGGACCATCAAAATCACCATGTCATCTTTTATGGGACCAAGATTAATAGATATATTTTTTTTAAAAGAAAAAGGAATTCAACTACATTGTTTTTTTTATATAAATTCATTTTTGAATCAATTTATTCACATCAAAATTTAAACATAAGACTATTAAATGTCAATGTTTACCAAATATCAATCCCTAAACTGATGACAGTTAATAATAAATAATTATAAGTTAATTGCGGTTTGTTACTTGGACAGTTGGACATCAAATTAAAAAGTTATACTTGTGAAAATCAACGAGTTGGAGATGTCATGCAAAATGTTCTTTTTACCGAGTAACTTATAATCTCATATAACCATTAAAGGAGTAACATGATTGACCATCGTTTTAGTAAATATAGTTAATTGATTTCATAAAATGATATTCCTTCCATACTAATTTTAATAATCCAGATTTTACCACTTAAAGATTTAAAGTCTGTTTGATTAATCTAGATTAAATAATCACAAGATAAAATCAATGTGATAATTGGATGTGTCATTATCATTCTTCGTCATGTTTGGTTGTTATAATTAAATTGAATGGAATTAACGGGTAAAAGGACCAAAATAATAGATACATAATAAACGGTTTGATCAATCCAAGCATGCTTATTTTATGAGATGAACACATATAAATTTTTTCATCCATTATATAGATAAAAGAGATAGATTGAATCATAGATAAAGAAAATAAAAAAAAAGGATAATGCTTTAATTATAGGGAAAATGTTATACGTTGTTAATATCAACCTCTGTCTTCGCATCAATTTTTACACATGATGAAATAAAAACCCAGCCAGCCCCTAAATGTCGCATCAATTTTTACACATGATGAAATAAAAACCCAGCCAGCCCCTAAATGTGAGGTGAGACAACATATAATTATTTGTTGTTAACAACGAATTAGAAAACCTCTTATTATAATATGGTTGCTTGGTTATATTTTTCTAAAAAATAATAGGCTTGTGAAGAAATTAAAGGGCTATTTTTGAAATTTCATTTCTATTTTCTAAAAAGCAAGGTCTTTTATAAGAAAGAAAACATTACTTTAATGAATGACAATTTTCAAACCATAGGTTGATTTTTGTTATTCCATGTATTTCATTACCTTTTACTATGACATATCAAACACAACCGTACATGTATTTTCATTTCTTCACTATAACATTTTATCTCCATGTACCAAGAACACATCAACTTCTTTCAGTGATGAAATTTAGATCGAATGTGATCGATAACATAAATTTATTTCATCAGCCTCGTATCGCCGTAAAGTAACGAAAACGTCTAGATTGTTACGATTTTTAGCATTTTTTTAGTACTATTGTTTATTTTTGACGGACTTTAAAATTTTATGATACTTTTGAGCGTATTATTTTCATATTTATTTGCACAAATAAGTTAAATTATAAGAAAAACTTTATATGTAGTTATGCCATTGCCTTCCTCCCTTGCATTGGAAAAGTGACTCTTGATAGTTGTTTAAGAAATGAAATCATCACTCCACAACGAGATCATAGTATCTTGATCGAAGGTTTGTGTTTTCAAGAAGACGAAACATATGCCCCAATCGGACCGAACCATCTTTGCATTCAAGTGGATCAAATGACGATTTATGCTTGGTCATAGAACATGACATATCACAAGTAGTCATGATACACCTAACATTGGTCATATAAACCAGACCACCGCTATAAAATAATTTGGTTATCGTTATACGATAATTTTGGATGATCAAATATTTATTGATGAGATAGTTTTTGATGTTATGTTAATTAATTGATATAGAAAAATATAGTTCAAATTAGAAAAATACATGTACACTAGTAGCCACTTCGTATTATTATATTTTCTTACTAGTCCTAATACCCGTACGATGTACGGATTGACCATATATATGTTTGATCTTGGGGATGATTTTATATACATTGTAGGTGATGAGTTTATGAGTAAATGACATTGGAAACAAAACTATATAAGAATCAAAAAAATATTATACTTCATGGATATATAGTTTTTTCGTTTAGCTTGAATTTCTCTCATTTAAATGATAATTAGTTTAAATCAAACACAAGCTACACATGTAATGAGAATGAAACACAATAAATCATGAAACAAATAAACTATGCATAAATACAAAATTATACATAAAAACGTCCTGTTGATAGTATTAAATGGAAATAATCATAATCATAATCATAATCATATACACTATACTACAAACTTATTAGTTAATAATTAAATAAAATACATAATATAATATTATTGCATAAGATCGAATAAATGAAATAACAATAACCATACCAGATGTTTGAAGATTGGAGTTTAAGAATTGAGTTGGAGTAAACTCATAAGTTAAATCCCAAAGTTAACGATTAAATTATATGCGTACGTATGTAGAAATATGGTAAGAACGTAATCCACAAATTAATGGCAAGTCGATCTTATATATAAAAGAATTAAAGCGGTGTAAAATATATTAACAAATATAATAATATTATAGTTTGATAGCTATAAGGTTACTCTATATTAAAGAATTTTCATTTTGTAACCAATGAGGACATGACTGATTAAATAAGTTAAATTTAGATCGATTGTATATAATTTAATATTAATTATCAAATTAGATAAGGATCAATTTATCCATTAAAAATTAATAAAACTAATTTATATAATTTTAAAAGTATATGTGCCGTTCAAAGATTACACCATTTGTTGCGTAAAAAATACCCCAATCATGTTTTAGTATATTGGTAGATATGACCTAAAATATATTTACAAATGTGATTCACTTGCCATTTGCCATCAAAGAAAAATTTTATAATATATTTTTGAAGTGTATAAGATATAGAAAAATTAGAAAATACTGTAATATTTTTGTCTTTAAATCAAAAAGGAAATAAAATAATGATACGCAAAAAGATTAATTATACGAAAAACTTACCAAAACGCAAACAAAATACAAGTTTAAACAAAAAATAATATAACTTCGGGATTCATACGTTTGAGTTACTTATTTGAATCAACGGCTAAGATCTAAACTCTCAAATAATCAACCAGAATCTCATCTATACATTCCATTAAATCAAGATGGCATATCCGTAATTTGATCCAAACCCTAAGGCGGTTTCCATCTGCCAACCAATAATAAATTCCAAATTTTAATGTTTAATTTTGCTTTTTTTGGCTCCAATTTCTCTCTCACCTCAAAAGCAAACAAAATATTGTGAGTAAGCATTTGCTTAGCTTTGCTTTCTTTCTTTTGAAGTAGCTTAAAGTTGCAGTACACACACTCCCATCCCACCACCACCACCACCTTAATCTCACACACATAAACACACTTTTTCTCTCCCAATAATTTTCTCTCTCCTAGGGTTTTCTCAAATCAAAGCTTTTTTCAATTAATGTAAGTTAAAAATATCATTATTACATATAGATATAGATATATGTATTTGTATGGATATGGATATATGTGTATGTATATATGCATTGTATTATAGCTTTTGTTAATGTATGTTCGTATTGTTGCTATTTGAAGTAGGTTTAAAGTTTAATGTGTGTGTTGAGTCGGTGATTTGAAAGAGTGATGACGTCAAGAGGTGGAGGAAGCGGTTCGTCGGATCCGACACCGCCGCCGCAGCGTCGGATCATGCGGACGCAGACGGCTGGGAATCTCGGAGAGTCGATATTTGACAGTGAAGTTGTGCCGTCGTCGTTGGTTGAAATTGCTCCCATTCTTCGTGTGGCTAATGAAGTTGAGCCTAGTAACCCTAGGGTTGCTTATCTTTGTAAGTTTGTTGCTTTCCTCAGAGTTTTGTAATAATTGTTTACAATGTTGTATGTATATTTATTAATTTTTAACTTGCACTCATTAACAGTGACTCCATTTTCTGAAGGTAGTTAATGTGAGTTTAGATTTTTATTTTTTTGGTCAGAATGTTGAGAACTCCTAAATGTTGTATTAGATCTCATGTTTTTAAAGTTCATTCATACCTGAAAGTTTTACTGAAGAAAGTTTTTTTTTCAAAACCTTAAAAATAGCCTTTTTTTTACATGTGAATGGCTAAAATATGGGTGGATAGCTCCACACAGCATATGTAGTGCCTATTTTTGTAGTCAGAGTAGAGTCATGACGCTACAAAAGGGAATTAAGTATTTCTTTACTGAATAAGCCGTCTGTCTGACATGCTATCTCAGTTGAAGCTGAACTGATACCGTTTCTGGTTTATGAGAGTTAAGAAGAACCGGACTTTACTAGAATTTTGATCTCGGTTTATTTAGGTTCAAGATACTTGTACTTATTGGAATTTATATCTCTGCAAAGTTAAAAGACGAGGAATAGAGTATAATATTATTTGGGATTACGAGCCTTTTCCAGTTATCCATTGTTGCAATATAGTTTTATCGTAACTATACTGTATACCCCCATTTCCACCTTTTCCTGATCTATACTTTCTATACTTTTATTTTAATAATTGTTTTGCGGCAGGTCGGTTTTATGCATTTGAGAAAGCTCATAGGTTGGATCCCACTTCCAGCGGACGTGGTGTGCGTCAATTTAAAACAGCTCTTCTTCAGCGGCTTGAAAGGGTAAATACTTTTTAAATGGTGTTTAATCTTGTTTTAATAAATAAAGGCAACTATATCGGATGTTTGTCTCAAGAATGACTTGAACCCACAACCTCTTTGTTTGTAGGCTACTTTTTTTGCTCTATTCACCGTCCATTTTTTTTTTATTATTTTGATCAGGAAAATGACCCCACTTTGATTGGAAGGATGAAAAAAAGCGATGCACGTGAAATGCAGAGCTTTTATCGACATTACTACTCAAAGTACATCCAAGCTTTGCAAAGTGCTGCGGATAAGGCAGACCGGTAAGTGTTTGAAGATACAAAGTGGATATAAGCAGTGTTCTCACTGCTTTTTGCATTTTAATTGTTTTGTTTTTCAGTGCTTATTGCTTAACTCTTTTATTTGTTTAGTGCACAGGTCTTACATAGCATACCAGACTGCTAATGTTCTTTTTGAGCTTTTAGAGGCTGTCAAACACAAGCAGTGGAAGTTGACCGTGAGGTGGGCATAAAAGAAAATTTTATGCTTCTTCCATCAAGAATATAACTTTTGTCACTGTTTTTATTTTCTTCTACTCTTTGTTTTTCTTCTAATCTTTCTTGAATGGTCTTGCAGATTCTGGAAACACATGATAAAGTTGCACAGAAGACGGAGATTTATCTCCCATACAATATACTACCTCTTGATCCCGATAGTGCTAATCAGGCTATTATGAGATTTCCTGAGGTATATATTGAATTTCTATCTTTTTCTTGTATTATGTACATTTGTTATCATTGTTGATTGACTTCATTTGGTTTGCAGATTCAAGCTGCTGTTGTTGCTCTACGTAACACAAGAGGTCTTCCATGGCCCAGAGAATACAAGAAGAAAAATGAAGAAGACATTTTAGATTGGCTTCAATCTATGTTTGGGTTTCAGGTAACATGTGTTTATGGATCAATCGCTGGTAATGGAAGCGACTAAGCGAGAGACTATAGTGGTTTACTGGTGTAACCCATTCTGGTCCATGAAGTTTACATATATGACCGGGAGCTGTGTTTTCAACAACTGACTCCTTATTAAACCTTTCCATTTGCAGAAAGACAATGTGGCAAATCAACGTGAGCACCTGATTTTGTTGCTTGCGAATGTTCATATTCGCCAAATTCCAAAACCTGATCAGCAGCCCAAGGTCAGCTTTGTTTCTTGTGCTTAAATGACCCAAAGACTTGTATGCTGCGTAGCTTCTTATTTTGCTTCAATCTAGCTCATCTCTCTTCTTATTGTGTTTTATTTTTCTGTTTCAATAGTTGGATGAGCGCGCATTGAATGAAGTGATGAAGAAACTTTTCAAGAACTACAAGAAATGGTGCAAGTACTTGGACCGTAAAAGTAGTCTTTGGTGAGGATTTAGTAAATTCTCTTGGGTGAACTTAATTTTATTGTGCGTATCATTTTGTTGAACTTATGCAGCTTTTTCATGTGCTGCCAATAGGTTGCCGACTATTCAACAAGAAGTTCAACAACGTAAATTATTGTATATGGGCCTGTATCTTCTTATCTGGGGGGAGGCTGCAAACCTGAGATTTATGCCTGAGTGCCTCTGCTACATCTATCATCATGTATGATTTTTGAGGCCCAACATGTTTATGTATTTATTTTGATCTACATAGTTATAGAATTGTTATTGTGGATGTTTCTCTTAATTCACATTGGTACTTAAATACCATCTTAAAATGTATAGGTTTGTTTCCCAGAATCTTGCTTCATTCTGTTTTATTCTCAGTTTTATTCACATCTACTGTTTGTAGTGATGAAGTTAATGGTTTTTATATTTTATAGATGGCCTTTGAACTGTACGGTATGCTAGCTGGCAATGTCAGTCCCATGACCGGTGAAAATGTAAAACCAGCTTATGGAGGAGACGAGGAAGCTTTCTTGACAAAAGTAGTTTCTCCTATTTATGATGTTATAGCAAAGGTATAAAACACTCCATTGCCTCATCTTGATTCGAAAGTTTTTTTTTTGCTTGCAATGCCGGTTATTCTTTTGCCTCCCTGTTTCATAGGAAGCTGCCTGGAGCAAAGTCGGGAAATCGAAACATTCCCAGTGGAGAAATTATGACGATTTAAATGAGTATTTCTGGTATAAATTTACTTGTGGGATATAATGTTAAGGTACTTGTATTACGTAATATTATTGCTAAGAAATGCTTCAATATTACAGGTCAGTGGATTGTTTCCGGTTAGGCTGGCCAATGCGTGCTGATGCAGATTTTTTTTGTGAGCCTGTAAAGTCACCTGTGTCCGAAAAAAATGGGGTAAGCTTTAGCCGTAAGGCCTTCTCTACTTTACACTTCTTGTTCATAATTCAGAAGTCAAGTGTCATCTATGTTAAAATGGCGGAAAAATGTGATATCCAGGATGATAAACCAACTAGTAGCAGTCGGCGAGCTGCTAAAGTCAATTTTGTCGAGATACGCTCATTTTGGCATGTGTTTAGAAGTTTTGACAGAATGTGGAGTTTCTTTATATTATGCTTACAGGTAACTTCTGCTGTATATGATACTACTACTATTCATGCTCGTATCTAAAAATTAACATGCTCATGACTGTCGCTAACAATTTGTACTTTTAAGGCTATGATTATTGTTGCTTGGAATGGTGATGGAAACCCGACCACTATCTTCGATTCTGATGTTTTTAAGAAAGTACTGAGTGTTTTTATAACTGCCTCAATATTGAAGCTTGGTCAAGGTGTGTCAACTCATACTTTATTTCTTTACATTTTGTATCAAAAAACAGAGTAGCTTATTTTTGTTTTGCAGCTGTTCTGGATGTGATATTCAATTGGAAGGCAAGACATTGCATGCCCTTCTATGTCAAGCTACGATACGTTTTGAAGGTTGTATCTGCTGCTGCATGGGTTGTAATCTTACCGGTTACTTATGCTTATACATCAGAAGACCCAGCTGGTTTTGCTCAAACCATTAAAGGATGGTTTGGGAGCAGCTCTGGCTCCCCTTCATTGTTTATAGTGGCGGTTGTTGCTTATCTGTCACCCAACATGCTTGCTGCGGTGCTGTTTTTATTTCCCTTCATAAGACGTTACCTTGAGAGTTCAGACTACAGAATTGTGATGCTCATGATGTGGTGGTCTCAGGTGCAGACATAAATTGTTTTCAGTTTATTCCATGTGTTTTGAGCTCTACAACTTAACTATTGGTCAAGGAAATTCTTAACTTAAAATATATCATATATGACAGCCTCGGCTTTATGTTGGGAGGGGAATGCATGAGAGCACATTTTCACTTTTCAAGTAAGATATTAGAAGTTGAATTTATATAGAACTAGTTGAGAGTTACATTGTTCTATTCATGTGACCAGTATTGATTTAAAATATCAGGTACACGACCTTTTGGATTCTGCTCATTATTACGAAGCTGGCTTTCAGTTACTATTTGGAGGTTTTGTTTAACTGTACTTTAAGATTTGGCCTAGTTGGTGCCTTATTACTGAACATCTTTGTATACTAATACTTCAAAATTTGTAAGCATTGACAATTATAAGCCATCATTGCAGATAAAGCCACTTGTGGGTCCTACAAAAGCTATCATGAGTGTTCATATCAATACTTATGCATGGCATGAGTTCTTCCCACAGGGTAATAATATGATGATAATAAAATAGAAAATGAAACATCCAATTCCTGGTTTATATTCTGAAATTGGAGTATTCGGTTTTGCAGCAAAGAACAATATCGGTGTGGTGGTTGCGCTCTGGGCTCCAATCATTCTTGTAGGAATACACGTCTTCTTATGGTTGTATTGCTCATCAGAATCTTTCTGTTTAGTTATTAACACACATATAATGTATACAGGTGTATTTTATGGATACGCAAATCTGGTATGCTATATTCTCTACTTTATTTGGAGGTATTTATGGGGCATTTCGTCGTCTTGGAGAGGTTTGTTAATTTTTAGATCTGATCATGCTTCTATCCTTTTATTTGCAAAAGGACACCATACGCTGTCAGTTATGTTCTAAAATCACTATATTGTCTTTACGTCTGTAGATTCGAACTCTAGGAATGCTACGGTCCCGTTTTGAGTCATTGCCTGGTGCGTTTAATGGCTGCTTAATTCCACCTGAGAAAAGCGATCATGTGAAAAAGAAAGGACTTAAAGCAACCTTGTCACGTAATTACGACACGGTAAGTTTATGGCTTCTAATATATGCACATAAAATCAAATGATCTAATCATATTATAATTAGTTGTGAATTGAAGCTTTATTTCTCATGATCAATACAGATAACCCCCCATAAAGGAAAAGAAGCTGCAAGATTTGCTCAGTTATGGAACAAAATTATCACAAGTTTCCGGGAGGAAGATCTTATTAATGATAGGTGACTATAAATTGATCTTTTTTGTGAGATGAGCTCTATATGTTGTAGCACCTTATAAATCTAATCTGCTGCCTTAAACTTCTTGTGGTTACAGGGAAAAGAACCTCTTGCTTGTTCCTTATTGGGCGGACCTAGACTTGGACCTAATACAGTGGCCTCCTTTTCTGCTTGCTAGCATGGTACATATTAGCATGCTCAGTTGAATCATTAGCGCTTTCCTGATAATATTTGGAATTGGTATTTCTAGAAGTTTATGAAATGTTCTTCATTGGTTTTTTAATTACTGGTTAGATTCCTATTGCATTGGATATGGCTAAAGACAGCAATGGCAAAGATCGTGAGCTGAAAAAGAGGATTGATAATGACAATTATATGTCTTGTGCGGTTCGTGAATGCTATGCTTCCTTCCGCAACATTATTAAGTTTTTGGTTCGTGGCAATCGCGAGAAGAAGTAAGTCTACTTATGGTTTTCGGTAGAGAAGATTTAAAAATTTCCTTTAACATGTTCATGGCATGACGACTAGTTGTTGATAGTTGCATCTGTTTTCTGTTTCTTACTATTTGTAGCACAAATTGACTTTTTTACAGGATTATCAATGACATCTTCGAAGAAGTTGACAAACATATAGAAAATGGTACTCTAGTGAAAGAGTTCAAAATGAGTGCTCTCCCTATCCTTTACGATCATGTTGTCAAGCTTATCAATTACTTGGTAAGTATTTAAGTAGCTTTCTGCAACTTCTTGTGTCTTCTAAGCTAACACAATATGATTTGGTATCCGCAGCTAACAAATAAGCATGAGGATCGGGATCAAGTTGTTATCCTTTTTCAGGATATGCATGAAGTTGTTACCAGAGACATAATGGAGGATCAGTTTCCCAAGTAAATCCTTTTCCTCTTAACTACTTCCAGTTCTCACCTTGTATCATTTCTTACCTTGTGTCCTTTTTCTTTTTGCATAGTTTGGATGAGCCAGGTTATGAGATGGATCAATACCAGCTATTTGCACCGGCAGGAGCAATTCTATTCCCGACCTCAGAATCAGAAGCTCGGAAGGAGAACGTAATTTTAGCAAAAAAATAGACATTCCATTCTTTTCTATTTGGACTTGGTATATTCTTCTTAAATGATGTCCTTTTGCAGATCAAGAGGTTGTACTTGTTGCTCACAGTGAAGGAGTCCGCTATGGACGTGCCATCTAACTTGGAAGCTAGACGGCGGTTATCCTTCTTCACAAATTCTTTATTTATGAAGATGCCATCGGCCCCCAAAGTTCGCAATATGCTTTCGTTTTCGTAAGTCTTTCAGCTGGAGGTTTTGAATTCAAATAGATTTGCTCACTTCATATGTGGGGCATTATATGTATTGTGTATTATTTTCTGTTTTGTGTTGTTTTGTAGTGTGCTTACACCTTATTACACGGAGGAGGTTCTCTTTTCGTTGCATGATTTGGAAGTCCCGAATGAGGATGGGGTATCAATCCTATTCTATTTGCAGAAGATTTTCCCAGGTCTGTCATATGCTATCATCTGCTTACAAGATACCACTGTGTGTTTCCCCCCTTGAAATATGTCTATATTGTTAAAAAATATTATTGACAATGACCTTCAGATGAGTGGAACAACTTTCTTGAGAGAGTGAATTGTGCCAACGAAGATGACCTAAAAGGAAACGACGAATTAGAGGATCATCTACGTCTTTGGGCTTCTTATAGAGGACAAACATTGACCAAAACTGGTAGACTTCGACTTAAGTTAAATAACATCTTTAAGACTTGCACCTTATAGGTTTATCTTGATCAATTCATCATTATTTATGCCAGTTAGGGGAATGATGTATTATCGTAAAGCCTTGGAGCTTCAGGCGTTTCTTGATATGGCTAAAGACCAAGGTACTTTCTCTTGCATTACACTATTTCAACTAATAGAACTGAGGTTAGAAGCTAATAATAAATGGTTTGGTGAGCTGTTATTTGTTGTTGGTTGACCAGATCTGATGGAGGGGTATAAGGCAATTGAATTGAATGAGGACCAGATGAAGGGAGAAAGGTCATTGTGGGCTCAGTGCCAAGCAGTATCTGATATGAAGTTTACATATGTGGTGTCATGCCAGCAATATGGCATTCAAAAACGATCAGGGGATCTTCGTGCACAAAATGTTCTGAGACTTATGACAGAGTACCCGTCCCTACGTGTAGCGTACATTGACGAGGTTGAGGAGCCTAGCAAAGACGCAACCAAGAAAGTAAACCACAAGGTTTATTACTCTGCTTTAGTTAAAGCCATGCCAAATTCCAATGCTTCTGAAACGGGCCAAAACTTGGATCAGGTAGAAACTTGAATATTCATGGTTTTGTTTTCTTTTTCTTTTTTTTTCATGTAAAGACTGGATTATTTCTTTCTGAAACTTCATATAAACATACAATAATTATCGTCCAGGTTATATATAAGATAAAATTGCCTGGACCTGCAATATTGGGAGAAGGAAAGCCCGAGAATCAGAATCATGCTATCATCTTCACACGTGGAGAGGGCTTGCAGACGATCGACATGAACCAGGTATTTTATTGAACCCATTCTCTTATTTTTAGATATAAATGAACAGTTTTTATGTCACATAAACTTCAATTGAACATCCTCTTGCAGGACAATTACATGGAAGAGGCCTTAAAAATGAGGAACTTGCTCCAAGAATTTCTGAAAAAACATGATGATGTGAGATACCCCACGATTTTGGGACTTCGGGAACATATTTTTACTGGCAGTGTTTCTTCTCTTGCATGGTTTATGTCTAATCAAGAAACAAGTTTCGTAACAATTGGTCAAAGGTTGTTGGCCAATCCTTTAAAGGTTCGTTTTCACTATGGTCATCCGGATGTGTTTGATAGGCTCTTTCACTTGACAAGAGGGGGTGTGAGCAAAGCCTCCAAGATCATAAATCTGAGTGAAGATATATTTGCCGGTATTAATATCTTTCTCACTCTCGTGTAATTACTCTTTTTGGTATGATCTTACCGTTCTTTCTTTGTGTAAAGGTTTCAATTCCACACTCCGTGAAGGCAATGTTACACATCATGAATATATACAAGTTGGTAAAGGGAGAGACGTGGGTTTAAATCAAATATCTCTGTTTGAGGCGAAAATAGCCAATGGAAATGGGGAACAAACCCTTAGTCGTGATGTTTACAGACTTGGTCACCGGTTTGACTTTTTCAGAATGCTTTCATGCTACTTCACTACAATCGGTTTCTACTTTAGTACCTTGGTAATGTACTTGCTAAAATCCGTCCTTTCATATTGTAATATTGTTACTTTATTCTGTTTTTCTACTCATCACTTTCTCTTTTTGCAGATCACGGTGTTGACTGTGTATGTGTTTCTATATGGGCGTCTTTACCTTGTTCTTAGTGGACTTGAGGAAGGGCTTGCTTCACAACCTGCCATTCGACACAATAAACCACTTCAAGTAGCTCTTGCTTCACAATCCTTTGTGCAAATTGGGTTCTTAATGGCCCTACCTATGATGATGGAAATTGGTCTAGAAAGGGGATTCCGGACTGCATTAAGTGAATTCATTCTCATGCAGTTGCAACTTGCCCCTGTGTTCTTCACATTTTCACTTGGAACAAAGACTCACTACTATGGTAGGACCTTGCTTCATGGAGGCGCAAAGTACAGGGCGACAGGCCGTGGGTTTGTCGTGTTTCATGCAAAGTTTGCTGAAAATTATCGTCTTTACTCCCGTAGTCATTTTGTAAAGGGAATCGAGCTAATGATCTTGCTGCTTGTTTACCAAATATTTGGTCAATCATATAGAGGGACAGTTGCTTACTTATTGATCACTATCTCGATATGGTTTATGGTCGGCACATGGCTATTTGCTCCTTTCCTTTTCAATCCCTCAGGTTTTGAGTGGCAAAAGATTGTGGATGACTGGTCTGATTGGAATAAGTGGATTAGCAACCAGGGTGGTATTGGTGTGCCCCCTGAGAAGAGTTGGGAGTCATGGTGGGAAGAGGAGCAAGAACACCTGCATTATTCAGGAAAGCGTGGTGTTATAGTAGAGATATTGTTAGCATTGCGTTTTTTTATTTATCAGTACGGGCTTGTTTATCATCTAAGTATGACAAAGCATCAGAAGAGTGTCTTGGTAAGTGTTTTGTCGAGCTTTTTTCTATACTCTATTTTGCAACATCGTAATAATGTTGTATATGTTTGTTTGATGGAGGACAGGTTTATGGTATATCATGGGTGGTCATTTTCGCCATTTTGTTGGTGGTGAAGGTGAGGCTATTGTTATAAATATATTTTTGCCCTTTTTTTAGGAATTATTGTTTATTTTAATTTGTTTGGTTCTAAGTTTTTTGTTTCGATCCTCAGGCTGTATCTTTCGGGCGGATGAAATTCAGTGCAAAGTTTCAACTTTTTTTCCGCCTAATCAAAGGGGCAATCTTCATCATGTTTGTTTCTATTCTGGTCATCCTGATTGCCCTTCCCCATATGACACTACAAGACATTGTTGTGTGCATACTTGCCTTCATGCCAACCGGCTGGGGTTTATTATTGGTTAGTAAATGCTTGCCTTCTCCTGTACATTCAAGTTTTTTTTTTTTTGTTACATGCGTGTAGTTGATACAAGAACATTGCCTGTCATTTTGGCTTATCTTTATAAATATTAAGAGCAGTTTATTATAAAAATTCAGCTTGGATTTGTGGGAGGATATTGGTAAGGACAAAATTAATGGACTACTTTCAAATCTTTGTTAACATCTTGACTACTCATTACATCCTAAAGCCACCAGTTGCTTAGATTAGTGGGCTCCTAACTCGTTGTACAATTGCTATCTATTAAATGGAATCCATTATTGAATCTCTGTTTTTCTCACACACTATATGAACTGGACTCATAAACCGGTGTGTTTCTTGATTGTCAGATTGCACAGGCATGTAAACCCGTAGTGAAGACAGCAGGTTTCTGGGGATCCATCAGAACACTTGCTCGTGGATATGAGATAGTGATGGGTTTGCTGCTGTTCACCCCAGTTGCGTTTCTTGCATGGTTTCCTTTTGTTTCAGAATTTCAAACACGTATGCTGTTCAACCAAGCATTCAGCAGAGGTTTGCAAATATCTCGTATTCTTGGAGGGCATAGGAAAGATCGGTCAGCTAGAAACAAAGAGTAGTCTTGTAATATTGCCACTGTTTGAAGGCCTTTCTGTGTTTGATTTTTGGGTAGCTAGCTAGTTCTATGTAACTGTGCATTAAGCAATGAACACTTGCTAATGTGTGGTCTGATGGGCATCGCATCCATGTAAATGTATCATCTTAAATTAGAATTTATGCCAATTTTGGTGTTATGATGCACGGTCTTGTCCGTAATTATGCCAGCAACTTGCAAGAATGCCACATTGTTTTAGAAGAGAAAAAAGGTTGTATGCTAATGCCATGATGTACTAAAAGGTCAAGAAAGGTCAACAATTGCTTGAGAAAATATTTATTGGGTTTAAGCATCGCTGCATCTGTAACATTCGTGATTTTTGACTTGTATTAACGTGACTAATTGTGATTGAATTCCCCGATTTAGTGGCTTAATTGACTTTCGACCCGTTAACTTGAACGTGCAAATGACTAAATTAATTAGTTGATTTCATTTAATGCCTCATGGACTATGTTGTGACGTGTGTTATGCTAGTCGGGACTATGAGGACGTGTTAATCGGTTGTGAGACGTAATATGACGTTTTATTTAACTGGAAACGTAACCGAGTGATCCATGGGTCGATCCGTGACCCATGAACCGCCCTTGACCCAATCTTATCTCAAAACACCCAATCACCTCCCTCCACCCTTATCCATTCATTTCTTTCCATTTCTTTCTCTCTCACCACATTCATTGCAAGAATATCCCCACACTCTCACTAAATTCTTACCTCATTAAATGTGTTTCATGCTAAATTAATACTAGAATAATCATCTTCATCATCATTGGATCATCATATCAAAAATTTGGGATTTAGAAGTGCAAGAAATCACATTTAAAGCTTAAATTCGGGTTTGAGGCTTTGTTGGAGATTTTGGTAAGTAAACTTGTCTCAATATTGCCATTTTATATTTGTAAACTTATTTCTAATCATATACAAGTATTCTTGAGTCATTTTCCAAGTCAAATCTTTAATGGGTCGTTTTTAGGGTTTTTTATGAATTATATGGGTCAAAAATCAAATTTCCGTATTTACACATGTTTGGGTCGAATCTTGGAGTGGGTTATGTAGTAATGATGTTCTTGACCTAACATGAGCTATCTTTGACCAGAAATTCGAGTCAAAATTCATAAAAATCGAAAATTAGGGTTCATAATCAATAAATTAGGCCAAACACTAAATTTTAACCTAAACTGATGATTTTTGGTCAAATTGAAAGAGGGTTTGTGTTTGATGTTGTCCAGCTCGATTATCTTTACACAAAAACATATCTTTGATCGCTACAAATCGGTTCCATAGTTTAATTTAGGGTTTGGAGGCTTGAAGGTCGGGTTTGACTTTTTGGTCAACGCCCTCTTTGCCCAGTTTGTTCTTGGTTCAGCCCAGAAAAATGCCCCTTTCCCGACCACCGTATGCTACGCCCCTAGTGGCGTCTATTACACTGCCTGCATTGATCTTGGCGTAAGCTACGTCCACCTGACCGTAGCTTACGGTGGTCTAGTTCTCGCATTTGAGTCTTACGCCCATTTTCTTCTGTTTACGTTGATTTTATGTGACCAAGACGCTGAAACATCAATTTGTAGACCACCGTACATTACGGTGGTTACCACCGTACGTTACGCCGATCCCCTTGCCCATCGTCTGCTACGCCTGGCTTCACCGTCCCTTACGCTGGGCCAAATCCCAGCCACCGTAACCAGACGCCACCTCCACCGTATTTTACGGTGGTATAGATTTTCTGTTTTCCCGGATTCTTTCCTAGCTTCCTTTCTTCCTCCTTGCATCAAGTCCAACCATTTGTGGGTCCTTTCTGGTCTCTTGAAGATCGTATTCAGTTCAGGAAAGTCATACGAATGTTGATGACCCTAATCTAGTTGTTGACTAGCAAGTTTAAGCATTTGATATATATATATATAGATATATACGTACATAAATATATATATGTATATGTAAGCATATGAATAAACATATTTATATTAATGCGGGTATTGTATAAACGTATTGATTGGTCGTGAACTTTGAAGAATTCGGGACATTTAAAATTCGTTGAATACTTATAATTTAATTATAATTCGACGTTCAAGGCAAAGGTGAGTTTCGTAGCCCCTACGTTTACTTTATTTGGGGTGGAAAGTGTACTTGTTCGTTTAAACGTTTGTCGGTTGATACAATTGATTATGATATGATATGAGACGTTAGTTGACTAATTGTTTGTTTGCGATACGTGTTGTTGAACGTTTATATGTGACAAAGGACGTTATATTATGTTATCTAAGGACGTTATTATATATATTTACATATATTATATATATATATATGGACGATTATTGGACGATATTATATATATATGGACGATTATTGGACGATATTATATATATATGGACGATTATTGGACGATATTATATATATATGGACGATTATTAGTATATTTCTATATATTATGTAAGACGTGGACGGTGGATTGACGAATCCACACCCGACATGATCATAACCGTGGATTACGGGTTGTTTAACCGGCGTATGGACGATATTATATATATGGACGATTATTGGACGATATTATATATATATGGACGATTATTGGACGATATTATATATATGGACGATTATTGGACGATATTATATATATGGACGATTATTGGACGATATTATATATATGGACGATTATTGGACGATATTATATATATGGACGATTATTGGACGATATTATATATATGGACGATTATTGGACGATATTATATATATGGACGATTATTGGACGATATTATATATATGGACGATTATTGGACGATATTATATATATGGACGATTATTGGACGATATTATATATATGGACGATTATTGGACGATATTATATATATGGACGATTATTGGACGATATTATATATATGGACGATTATTGGACGATATTATATGTATGGACGATTATTGGACGATATTATATTTATGGACGATTATTGGACGATATTATATATATGGACGATTATTGGACGTTGACTTGTATTGATTTGTGATAACGTGAAACCTTTTAGGGTTTCCTTGGACGTGATTAGGTATTCTAATCCTCGTATATCGTTAACGGTTGTTATCCCGACACTTGATTCATTACTTAAACCTACGAACTCACCAACTTTATGTTGACACATTTTAGTACACTTTTCAGGTGAACAGGTAAATCAAAGACGTATTGGATGATTTCTTGCTTGATTATGCTAGGATTGGACTTGGACTTCATGGATCCGTGATTCATAGTTTCCCGATTATGGGTTATGCTTAGGATCATTTACCATCCTTTGACCTATTATTTTGTAAACGTTTGATGGGCGTGCTCCTTATGCATTTTTGTATGATTCCGGTACTTGTAATTGGATGAATTGTATGGATTGTCCAATCCTTTTAATGCATTTAGACTTGTCTCTACTTAATTTCCATGTCGTGCTGTGCTTAGTATGTAACCCTCATGATTCCGCCTTGTTGGGGTGCTACAGAATGGTATCAGAGCCAGGTTGTAGAGAATTAGGTGGAATGACCTAGCCTATAGCCATTGCACCCACATTTCATATTAGCATGCATGATAGGAAATTTTGTGTGCAACGTGAATTGTATGACGCATAAAACTTATTTAAACGGAGTTCGTAGGTTTCTTATGACTTGATGGCTTGATTGTTATATGATAACTTTATGGACGTATGTGTTAGTGTCGGGATACACCGTGATTTGCCGAATGAACGTTGATGTATATTCTTATAGTTTTATTGTTTAACCCTAGCAAAGTGAAATGATGGCATTAACGGAGTATGACACTCGGTAACCCTAGAGGCGCCTGATCAACAAATCTATGGTTACCCTATGCCATATAAAGTTAATGACCTCGTGGATTGCGCAATGTGAATAAAGTATAGTAGGTAACCCGATATGTTTAATGAGTGTTGGTTGGGTGGAGGGTTAGCCGTTGGTACACCCCGTATACATACCCGACCAATACTTAGAGGGCATAACGGAACCGAATCCCGACATCCATTCAATATATTAATGGTGTGGAGGGAAAGCCGCTGGTATCACCTGTATACAAACACCTTTAATGTATTGAATGTTGAAGTTAAGATTCGGACTATGCTTTACCTGTCTTGTTGAATGATTAGTGATTGTATTGTTGATGGTGAATTGTATGATCGATGAAGCCTTAGATTATTGCCATGATAAAATCCCCGTAGAGATATGCATGATAGACGGTCTAGGATAACCCTAGATATGTAATACTTGTTACGTGATGATTGATTTGGATAACTCGTGTGTGTGAATCGTGAGAACTAACTTGCTAATCTAACACGTGTGCACAGGATAATGGTTAGGCCAAGGAGAGTCGTGAGAAATCCCCAAAATCAAGACGAGCAAGAAGAAGTGGTAGGTGGTCGCGGAGGTAGAGGTGGACGTGGAGGCCGTGGAGGTCGAGGAGGTCGTGGTGGTCGAGGTGGCCGGGGTAGTGCCAATCCTCGGGTATCAACCAAGGCTATCACTCAAGCCTTAAATGATCTCATGCCGGATCTAGTGGCCCGAATCTCGGCGGCCATGGAAGCTAGGGGTGATCAAGAAGAACCAGAAGATGAAGCGGTTCATAATGAAAATGAAAACGAAAATGAAAATGAGAATGGAGGAGAAGGTTTTGTTCAACCAAGGGGTTATGATGCTTATCAACAAGGGTGCTTGTTTAAAGACTTCAAGGCTTGTGGAGCTCCGAAATTTGGTGGAGAAGGTGGTGCCACGGGTTGTTTAGAGTGGCTAGAGAGAATTGAATCAATTATTGTTCGTAGTGGTTGCTCCTTTGCGCAACGAATTACTTATGCCACCGGTATGTTGAAGGGTGATGCCCTTGAATGGTGGAACTTGGAGGTTGATGAATTGGGGATCAATGGGGCTAACAACCTAATTTGGGGAGACTTCAAAGAGATGATAATTGCTAAGTATTTCCCGGCACACGAAATGAGAAACTTGCCAGAAGAATTTTCTAAACTTACCATGAAGGGAGGAGACTATGAGGGTTACACTCGCCGTTTTGGCCAACTCTCTAGGCTCATTCCCCATTATGTGAGACCCGAAATGTAAAGGTTGAGAAGTATGTTGCGGGATTGCCTCATGAGGTGAGAATGCTCGTTTCTCACCCCACCCCCCCCCCCCCCCCCCCCCCCCCCCCCCCCCCCCCCCCCCCCCCCCCCCCCCCCCCCCCCCCCCCCCCCCCCCCCCCCCCCCCCCCCCCCCCCCCCCCCCCCCCCCCCCCCCCCCCCCCCCCCCCCCCCCCCCCCCCCCCCCCCCCCCCCCCCCCCCCCCCCCCCCCCCCCCCCCCCCCCCCCCCCCCCCCCCCCCCCCCCCCCCCCCCCCCCCCCCCCCCCCCCCCCCCCCCCCCCCCCCCCCCCCCCCCCCCCCCCCCCCCCCCCCCCCCCCCCCCCCCCCCCCCCCCCCCCCCCCCCCCCCCCCCCCCCCCCCCCCCCCCCCCCCCCCCCCCCCCCCCCCCCCCCCCCCCCCCCCCCCCCCCCCCCCCCCCCCCCCCCCCCCCCCCCCCCCCCCCCCCCCCCCCCCCCCCCCCCCCCCCCCCCCCCCCCCCCCCCCCCCCCCCCCCCCCCCCCCCCCCCCCCCCCCCCCCCCCCCCCCCCCCCCCCCCCCCCCCCCCCCCCCCCCCCCCCCCCCCCCCCCCCCCCCCCCCCCCCCCCCCCCCCCCCCCCCCCCCCCCCCCCCCCCCCCCCCCCCCCCCCCCCCCCCCCCCCCCCCCCCCCCCCCCCCCCCCCCCCCCCCCCCCCCCCCCCCCCCCCCCCCCCCCCCCCCCCCCCCCCCCCCCCCCCCCCCCCCCCCCCCCCCCCCCCCCCCCCCCCCCCCCCCCCCCCCCCCCCCCCCCCCCCCCCCCCCCCCCCCCCCCCCCCCCCCCCCCCCCCCCCCCTGGTCCTAACTAAAATTGACCAAGTTGTTCGTGATTGTACCTTAGAATTGTGTGACTACCCATTCCTTATAGACTTGGTTCCCTTCGATATCGGTAGTTTTGATGTAATTGTGGGTATGGATTGGATGTCGGCAATGAACGCGGTTATTGATTGTGGTAGTCGGGTAGTGAGAATTCCATTATAAGACGGGGAAGAGTTAGTGGTTCAAGGCGAGACGACCGAGCCGTGGGAAGGAAAAGTATATAATGTCAATGTCACAAAAGTCGAACTAAAAGTCGTACCCGTGGTTAATAGGTTCATGGATGTATTCCCGGATGACCTACCGGGTTTGCCTCCATCTCGTGAACTCGATTTTCGTATTGATCTCATCCCAAATGCTTCTCCCGTGGCTAAGGCACCCTATCGCCTAGCTATAACCGAAATGCAAGAGTTGGCCGCCCAACTCAAAGAACTCCAAGAAAAGGGTTTCATCCGCCCTAGTCACTCACCGTGGGGTGCACCGGTCTTGTTTGTCAAAAAGAAGGACGACTCTTTCCGCATGTGTATCGATTATAGAGAATTAAACAAACTCACAGTGAAGAATCGTTATCCTCTCCCAAGGATAGATGATTTATTTGACCAACTCCAAGGTGCTCGTTTCTTTTCAAAAATTGATTTGCGGTCGGGTTACCACCAATTACGTGTCCATAAAGATGATATCCCTAAGACGACCTTTCGTACACGATATGGGCATTTCGAATTCACGGTTATGCCTTTTCGTTGATGACATCCTTATCTACTCCAAGACTAAAGAAGATCACGCTGAACATTTGAAGAAAGTTTTAGAGTTGCTTCGAAAAGAGAAATTGTATGCCAAATTCTCCAAATGTGAATTTTGGCTTGAAGAGGTCCACTTTCTTGGTCACGTGGTGAGCAAGGAAGGAATTCATGTGGATCCAAGTAAAATTGAAGCGGTGAAAAATTGGAGACGACCCGAGACGCCAACCGAGATTCGTCAATTTCTTGGTTTGGCGGGTTATTATAGACGATTCATTGAAAAATTTTCTAAGATTGCCCAACAATTTCTTGTTGTTGAACGATTGTGGATCCCCATTTTTGGTGGGCATCGGATGAAATTGATGAATGAAGCTCATAAGTCGTCCTACTCGGTTCACCCGGGTTCTGACAAGATGTATTTTGGCTTGAGAGACTTGTATTGGTGGCCGGGAATGAAGAAAGACATTGCTCAATATGTTAGTGAATGTATCACATGTTTGCAAGTAAAAGCGGACCACAAGAAACCACCCAGTTTACTAGTTCAACCGGTAACACCGAAATGGAAATGGGAGAACATTGCCATGGACTTCATCACAAAGTTACCTAGAACAAGTAGTGGTCGGGACACCATTTGGGTGATAATTGACCGGTTGACTAAGTCGGCTCACTTCTTAGCCATCCGGGAAGATGATAAATTTGACACCATGGCACGCTTGTACATCAAAGAAGTGATATCCAAACATGGAGTGCCAATTTCCATAATAACCGATCGGGATGCCCGATTTACTTCAAAGTTTGGAAGGCGTTCCAAAAAGCAATGGGTACTCAACTTGACATGAGTACGACGTTCCATCCTCAAATCGATGGTCAAAGTGAAAGGACGATTCAAACGCTTGAAGACATGTTACTAGCTTGTGCCATCGAATTTGGTGGCAATTGGGATGTACATTTACCGCTAGTCGAATTCTCTTATAATAATAGCTATCATGCTAGCATTCAAATGGCGCCATTTAGGGCTTTGTATGGGAAAGACTGTAGGTCACCTTTAGCTTGAGCGGAAGTTGGTGAAAGCCAACTCATTGGGCCCAAAATTGTTATTGAAACAACGAAGGTGATCTCTCAAATCAAAGAAAGGTTGAGAGTGGCTCGGGAAAGACAATTGAAGTATGCAAACGTGAGACGACGACCCCTCGAATTTGAAGTGGGTGATTTTGTTTTGTTAAAAGTGTCCCCGTGGAAGGGCGTGGTTCGGTTTGTGAAACGTGGCAAACTCGGGCCGAGATATATTGGCCCATTTAAAATCCTTGAACGTATTGGCCCGGTGACGTATCGATTGGAACTTTCTCAAGACTTGAGTGGAGTTCATAATGTCTTCTATATTTGTAATCTTAGGAAGTGTTTGGCCGATCCAACACTTCACGTGCCTCTTGAAGAAATTCGTGTCGATAAAACGTTGAAATTCATAGAAGAGCCGGTAGAAATCTTAAACCGACAAACTAAAAAGCTTAAGAACACTCGGTACACGATCGTTAAGGTAAGATGGCAAGCTAGACGTGGGCCTGAATTTACCTGGGAACGTGAAGACGCTATGAAAGCCAAGTATCCCCATTTATTTAACGAGTCTAGTTAGATTTGAATTTCGGGAGGAAATTGTAACATCCCAAAACTTTTTGACATTGACCGTTAACTTGTCGTTAGCGACCGTTAGTTACTATGTGCTTTATATGTGCTTATGTGAATTAAATGATTAACGTGAGATATGTGTTAAAGTGATTTAAAGTAATGAAATTAATGTTGATTAAGTTTTAAAGTAGGTTTTATCTCTGTAAATTCGACCATGAGGGTTGGGATGGATTAAAGTTGATGTTTTCGGTTAAAAACGACGTTTTCGTGAGTAAAATAGTTAATTGAGATGATTAACTATATAAAGATGCAAACTTTAATGATGAATAATGTTGTTAATGATTAATAAAGTCAATTAATGTTCCCAATAAGATATAAGGGTCGATAAGTGTTCCCGTAGGCGTTAAAAGAGCCGTTAAGGGCCGAAACGAGTTGTAACAAAGTGTGAGGGCCTAGATGTAAAGTTTTGTAAGTTGCTCCAGTATATATATGGCCTCATCCAAGACCCAAAGGCTGGGAAATCAGATTAAAACTCTAGAAAAGTCTTTCACACAAAACCTAGGTCAATTCTTCAATAACTAGTCGATTTCGGGGGATTTCGGAAGGGTTTTTGCTTGGTTTTTGATCCATTAATCATTCCTACAGGTAATATGTCAGTAATATAATGTTTATTAAGTTTTAAAGTAGGTTTTATCTCTGTAAATTCGACCATGAGGGTTGGGATGGATTAAAGTTGATGTTTTCGGTTAAAAACGACGTTTTCGTGAGTAAAATAGTTAATTGAGATGATTAACTATATAAAGATGCAAACTTTAATGATGAATAATGTTGTTAAGATGTATTAGAGTGTATTCCAGGTGGTTAATTGGAAACCCACTTGAGGTATTGAGTTTTTGATCAACACGTTACCGATTTTATGTTTTTCGGGTGTCTTAAAGAGTGAATCATTGTTGTATTTGATTCAAGGATCAATTGATGTTTTCAAAGGCTTAATTGTGACCTAATTAATGTTAATTTAATGAGTATAAGTCGTGGTGGAGGTTTGGGATCCGTTTGGAAGAAGTTTGAAGTGAAACGAAATCGCGAGTTCTGGTCGAATCCAGATATGCGGCGCACATGAGGCTTGTGCGGCGCATATCGTGGTCTGGGCAAGTTTCAGACTTCTGTAAAAGTGATTTATGCGGCGCACAGATGTGGCATGCGGCGCATATTCAAGTCTGATGGACGTTTAGGCTTGTTTTAGTGCTCATTTGACCCATAGACCTTAGGTTTAAGTTATGTTGATGTGTAGGTAACTTGGAGATGTTCTTTAAGGTCCCGTTTATGTTACATGTCGATTATATGTATGTGATAGGTAGTTGGAAACTCAAGAAAGATACGTTAAAGTTGCTTGTTGATCATTGTGCTCGTCGTCAGGTAAGATACATGACTTTTCTCATGCTGGAGGCACAACAAAAGTAGTTTTCTTTAATTAACCTCTTAACTGGATTATCTTATGTGTGTTGGGTTTTCCGGGTTATGCGAGAGGTTATGAGGGAATGTATGTATGATGAAGTGGCTTATTATGATATGATGACGTTTAAAGTAAAGTGGTTATATGCATATGTAGTATGTTGATTATAAATATGCTGCCATGAAATGATTACGATATGTGTTGTGATAATGATAATGTCAATGATGTGCCTTGATGTTGATATGTGATGGCTTATATGTGAGACTTAAGTATGATATGTCTAGTTCACTAGATACACGAGGGAATTGCTATGAGTGGTGCACGTTAGTGGGATTAAATGCAAAGGTAGACGTGGGACTAATTAGGTAACGATTGTACCTAATGTTAAAGTAAAATGTGAGATGTGGGAAACCGTTCTAGCCTTAGTGTTAGTGCGTAAAAAGTAAGAAAGATATAAATACGTGGGAAATGCTATAGCTAAATATGTGAGATTGACGTGGGAAGTGTTAAGCTTAACCCGTGCTAGTTCATGCCGAGCTAGTGCGTACGTGGTCGCTTGAGTGGCTCCTTGCGGCATAGTTACGTGGGACTAGTATTTTCGGGTGGAGTGACTAACCACCAATGTTAAAAGCATGACGGGATGCTATGGAAATGGCATTGCTTTTCCTAAAAGTTACGACGTGGGAAATCGTGCTAGTTGTAAAGCTAGTGCGTAATATGTAAATTGATTAAAGATGTAAGATGTGGGAATAAGTTGATTAAGATAACCATAAGAATATGTGAGAAAGATGTACATGTAATTTAAGACGTGGGATTACAATGTGACGTGAGATTTAAGTAAGATATGTTGATATGTGTGATATAATCGTTGGTAGGCACAATTAGAAGTAATTACTCTACATGTGCTAATATGAATACGTGTGACAAGTTTATGTGTGGTATGCCAAGTTATGATATGAAGCTACGTTTAAGTGGTAAGTCTATGTTGATATGATATAAGATATTGATTAAGATGTGAGTATATGATGATATGATGTATATGTTGATATGTAATGTGGTTATTTTTTGATAAGTAAAATATGACGAAGTTTTATGAAGTAAGATATGTTGATATGTGTGATATAATCGTTGGTAGGCACAATTAGAAGTAATTACTCTACATGTGCTAATATGAATACGTGTGACAAGTTTATGTGTGGTATGCCAAGTTATGATATGAAGCTACGTTTAAGTGGTAAGTCTATGTTGATATGATATAAGATATTGATTAAGATGTGAGTATATGATGATATGATGTATATGTTGATATGTGTGATATAATCGTTGGTAGGCACAATTAGAAGTAATTACTCTACATGTGCTAATATGAATACGTGTGACAAGTTTATGTGTGGTATGCCAAGTTATGATATGAAGCTACGTTTAAGTGGTAAGTCTATGTTGATATGATATAAGATATTGATTAAGATGTGAGTATATGATGATATGATGTATATGTTGATATGTGTGATATAATCGTTGGTAGGCACAATTAGAAGTAATTACTCTACATGTGCTAATATGAATACGTGTGACAAGTTTATGTGTGGTATGCCAAGTTATGATATGAAGCTACGTTTAAGTGGTAAGTCTATGTTGATATGATATAAGATATTGATTAAGATGTGAGTATATGATGATATGATGTATATGTTGATATGTGTGATATAATCGTTGGTAGGCACAATTAGAAGTAATTACTCTACATGTGCTAATATGAATACGTGTGACAAGTTTATGTGTGGTATGCCAAGTTATGATATGAAGCTACGTTTAAGTGGTAAGTCTATGTTGATATGATATAAGATATTGATTAAGATGTGAGTATATGATGATATGATGTATATGTTGATATGTGTGATATAATCGTTGGTAGGCACAATTAGAAGTAATTACTCTACATGTGCTAATATGAATACGTGTGACAAGTTTATGTGTGGTATGCCAAGTTATGATATGAAGCTACGTTTAAGTGGTAAGTCTATGTTGATATGATATAAGATATTGATTAAGATGTGAGTATATGATGATATGATGTATATGTTGATATGTGTGATATAATCGTTGGTAGGCACAATTAGAAGTAATTACTCTACATGTGCTAATATGAATACGTGTGACAAGTTTATGTGTGGTATGCCAAGTTATGATATGAAGCTACGTTTAAGTGGTAAGTCTATGTTGATATGATATAAGATATTGATTAAGATGTGAGTATATGATGATATGATGTATATGTTGATATGTATGATTATGACGGTTTGCCTTATTCCTTCACTTTTCTCGTTTTCTCCATCAATAAATGTATTTGTTGCTATGATAGACGATCTCCTAAGGTAATGTGCAAATTCCTGGTAGAATGAATTGTATCGATGTGTTGTGTATGGTGCGATATATGCTAAGGGTTGTGACTGAAATGGGAGTATTAAGTGAAATAGAATTCATCGTATTGAGTCCAACCCATCGGGTTAAATACAAGGACCATAAAGGAAAAGAGGTTTGAAATGTCATGTTGCAAGTTGTAGTGGTTCAAGTTGAGAAAGTGTTTGTAAAAGTTGACGAAACGAAGTTTGAGTTTAAAAGGAAGAACAAGGAAGTTCAAGATTGGAGTAAGAGGTTCAAGGTTGATAGAATATTGAATGGTCGATGTTTTGGTTGCTGCATATGTGGATGGTATTCCGGCTAGTGATCGAGGTAATTTTAGGCAGCATACTACTCTTGTGGGTGCTATCAAGTAATCAAAGAAGTTGGATGATGATTATAAGTCCGAGAAGACAAATGTGAAAACTGTGAATGACAAGAAGGTTGGATTCAAGAGAAGGTCCGATGAGTCGTCAGATTCGGAAAAGAAGTTTAAGAATGGTTCGACTTATGAGGGCAAGGATCATAGAAAAACTAGAAGATGAGATAGGTGTGGTAAGCAGGGACAAGTTGCTTCTAGTTGCAAAGATAATATTCGATGTTACAAGTGTGGTAGGACGAGACATTTGATTGTTGATTGTCCTCAATGGAAAGATGATGCGAAGAAGGATGATGTTCAAAAAGCCAAGGTTCGTGCATATCAAATGACTACTGTGGAAGATGAGTGTGATGATGAGATACCTAACCAAGTAGTTCTCTAGTAGTTTAATCGATTATATTTGTGCATATATGTGTATGTGAAATGTGTGTTTATTGTGTGTTTCGTAGTTAGTATAATTATGCCTTGATAGATCGTGTTGGAGATGTTGGACATTATGATGTGTGAGTATAGTTAAAGGTACACGTGTGAGGAATGATATAGTTATAATTATGGTCCGGAACATAATTATAAATGTATCATGATGCGGGCGTGTTCATTTGACGGTATTCATATTGACTAATGGAAGACACGAAATGAAGGGTGTTGAGGAAGTGATTGGTGGAAATGTGTTGAAATGTTGATTTATACGTGTGTGGAAAGTAGTGAGAAGAGAAATGAAGGTGTTGATGTCGTGAAATGATTCTGAGGACATAATCCTTTTAAGGAGGGGAGAATTGTAACATCCCAAAACTTTTTGACGTTGACCGTTAACTTGTCGTTAGCGACCGTTAGTTACTATGTGATTTATATGTGCTTATGTGAATTAAATGATTGACGTGAGATATGTGTTAAAGTGATTTAAAGTAATGAAATTGTTGTTAATGATTAATAAAGTCAATTAATGTTCCCAATAAGATATAAGGATCGATAAGTGTTCCCGTAGGCGTTAAAAGAGCCGTTAAGGGTTTCGTAGTTAGTATAATTATGCCTTGATAGATCGTGTTGGAGATGTTGGACATTATGATGTGTGAGTATAGTTAAAGGTACACGTGTGAGGAATGATATAGTTATAATTATGCCTTGATAGATCGTGTTGGAGATGTTGGACATTATGATGTGTGAGTATAGTTAAAGGTACACGTGTGAGGAATGATATAGTTATAATTATGCCTTGATAGATCGTGTTGGAGATGTTGGACATTATGATGTGTGAGTATAGTTAAAGGTACACGTGTGAGGAATGATATAGTTATAATTATGGTCCGGAACATAATTATAAATGTATCATGATGCGGGCGTGTTCATTTGACGGTATTCATATTGACTAATGGAAGACACGAAATGAAGGGTGTTGAGGAAGTGATTGGTGGAAATGTGTTGAAATGTTGATTTATACGTGTGTGGAAAGTAGTGAGAAGAGAAATGAAGGTGTTGATGTCGTGAAATGATTCTGAGGACATAATCCTTTTAAGGAGGGGAGAATTGTAACATCCCAAAACTTTTTGACGTTGACCGTTAACTTGTCGTTAGCGACCGTTAGTTACTATGTGATTTATATGTGCTTATGTGAATTAAATGATTGACGTGAGATATGTGTTAAAGTGATTTAAAGTAATGAAATTGTTGTTAATGATTAATAAAGTCAATTAATGTTCCCAATAAGATATAAGGATCGATAAGTGTTCCCGTAGGCGTTAAAAGAGCCGTTAAGGGCCGAAAAGAGTTGTAACAAAGTGTAAGGGCCTAGATGTAAAGTTTTGTAAGTTGCTCCAGTATATATATGGCCTCATCCACGACCCAAAGGCTGGGAAATTATATTAAAACCCTAGAAAAGTCTTTCACACAAAACCTAGGTCAATTCTTCAATAACTAGTCGATTTCGGGGGATTTCGGAAGGGTTTTTGCTTGGTTTTTGATCCATTAATCATTCCTACAGGTAATATGTCAGTAATATAATGTTTATTAAGTTTTAAAGTAGGTTTTATCTCTGTAAATTCGACCATGAGGGTTGGGATGGATTAAAGTTGATGTTTTCGGTTAAAAACGACGTTTTCGTGAGTAAAATAGTTAATTGAGATGATTAACTATATAAAGATGCAAACTTTAATGATGAATAATGTTGTTAAGATGTATTAGAGTGTATTCCAGGTGGTTAATTGGAAACCCACTTGAGGTATTGAGTTTTTGATCAACACGTTACCGATTTTATGTTTTTCGGGTGTCTTAAAGAGTGAAACATTGTTGTATTTGATTCAAGGATTAATTGATGTTTTCAAAGGCTTAATTGTGACCTAATTAATGTTAATTTAATGAGTATAAGTCGTGGTGGAGGTTTGGGATCCGTTTGGAAGAAGTTTGAAGTGAAACGAAATCGCGAGTTCTGGTCGAATCCAGATATGCGGCGCACAGGAGGCTTGTGCGGTGCATTTCGTGGTCTGGGCAAGTTTCAGACTTCTGTAAAAGTGATTTATGCGGCGCATATTCAAGTCTGATGGACGTTTAGGCTTGTTTTAGTGCTCATTTGACCCATAGACCTTAGGTTTAAGTTATGTTGATGTTTAGGGAACTTGGAGATGTTCTTTAAGGTCCCGTTTATGTTACATGTCGATTATATGTATGTGATAGGTAGTTGGGAACTCAAGAAAGATACGTTAAAGTTGCTTGTTGATCGTTGTGCTCGTCGTCAGGTAAGATATATGACTTTTCTCACGCTGGAGGCACAACAAAAGTAGTTTTCTTTAATTAACCTCTTAACTGGATTATCTTATGTGTGTTGGGTTTTCCGGGTTATGCGAGAGGTTATGAGGGAATGTATGTATGATGAAGTGGCTTATTATGATATGATGACGTTTAAAGTAAAGTGGTTATATGCATATGTAGTATGTTGATTATAAATATGCTGCCATGAAATGATTACGATATGTGTTGTGATAATGATAATGTCAATGATGTGCCTTGATGTTGATATGTGATGGCTTATATGTGAGACTTAAGTATGATATGTCTAGTTCACTAGATACACGAGGGAATTGCTATGAGTGGTGCACGTTAGTGGGATTAAATGCAAAGGTAGACGTGGGACTAGTATTTCCGGGTGGAGTGACTAACCACCAATGTTAAAAGCATGACTGGATACTATGGAAATGGCATTGCCTTTCCTAAAAGTTACGACGTGGGAAATCGTGCTAGTTGTAAAGCTAGTGCGTAATATGTAAATTGATTAAAGATGTAAGATGTGGGAATAAGTTGATTAAGATAACCATAAGAATATGTGAGAAAGATGTACATGTAATTTAAGACGTGGGATTACAATGTGACGTGAGATTTAAGTAAGATATGTTGATATGTGATGGCTTATATGTGAGACTTAAGTATGATATGTCTAGTTCACTAGATACACGAGGGAATTGCTATGAGTGGTGCACGTTAGTGGGATTAAATGCAAAGGTAGACGTGGGACTAATTAGGTAACGATTGTACCTAATGTTAAAGTAAAATGTGAGATGTGGGAAACCGTTCTAGCCTTAGTGTTAGTGCGTAAAAAGTAAGAAAGATATAAATACGTGGGAAATGCTATAGCTAAATATGTGAGATTGACGTGGGAAGTGTTAAGCTTAACCCGTGCTAGTTCATGCCAAGCTAGTGCGTACGTGGTCGCTTGAGTGGCTCCTTGCGGCATAGTTACGTGGGACTAGTATTTCCGGGTGGAGTGACTAACCACCAATGTTAAAAGCATGACTGGATACTATGGAAATGGCATTGCCTTTCCTAAAAGTTACGACGTGGGAAATCGTGCTAGTTGTAAAGCTAGTGCGTAATATGTAAATTGATTAAAGATGTAAGATGTGGGAATAAGTTGATTAAGATAACCATAAGAATATGTGAGAAAGATGTACATGTAATTTAAGACGTGGGATTACAATGTGACGTGAGATTTAAGTAAGATATGTTGATATGTGTGATATAATCGTTGGTAGGCACAATTAGAAGTAATTACTCTACATGTGCTAATATGAATACGTGTGACAAGTTTATGTGTGGTATGCCAAGTTATGATATGAAGCTACGTTTAAGTGGTAAGTCTATGTTGATATGATATAAGATATTGATTAAGATGTGAGTATATGATGATATGATGTATATGTTGATATGTAATGTGGTTATTTTTTGATAAGTAAAATATGACGAAGTTTTATGAAAGTAAAATGAAGAACGTTTTATCAAAATGTGTGTATCTTACTTAGTTAATTTTATTAGCTAACACTTGCTTTTATGAAAATGTTGTGTCCTTCAGGATAAGCAGGTATAAGCTAGTGAAGTGCGTGGATCGTGAGATGGGTAGATTAATAAATGAGGATTAGCATTAGTTTCCCGATGCTTAGACTTCCCGTTAGCCATTGTTTGGCTACTTATTAATGACTTATGTTGTATGTATTGATGTATGGCATTTATGTTGGTGCCATAACTTGGATTTATCATTTATTGTTGTGACGATACGATTTAGTAACACCATTTTTATGAAAGGTACCATCCGGTTACGAATGGGGCATATTTATATGTACGCTTTCCGCAAAGTTTGAACGCCGTTAGGCAAAGTTTTTGTAAATCCAGATTTTTAAAATGACGGGTGTTAGAAATTCCTTTAACGGGGGAATGATGTAACATTCGTGATTTTTGACTTGTATTAACGTGATTTAAACATGACTAATTGTGATTGAATTCATCGATTTAGTGGCTTAATTGACTTTCGACCCGTTAACTTGAACGTACAAATGACTAACTAAATTAATTAGTTGATTTCATTTAATGCCTCATGGACTATGTTGTGACATGTGTTATGCTAGTCGGGACTATGAGGACGTGTTAATCAGTTCTGAGACGTAATATGACGTTTAATTTAACTGGAAACGTAACCGGGTGATCCATGGGTCGACCCGTGACCCATGAACCACCCTTGACCCAATCGTATCCCAAAACACCCAATCACCTCCCTCCACCCTTATCCATTCATTTCTTCCATCTCTTTCTCTCTCACCACATTCATTGCAAGAATATCCCCACACTCTCACTAAATTCTTACCTCATTAAATGTGTTTCATGCTAAATTAATACTAGAATAATCATCTTCATCATCATTGGATCATCATATCAAAAATTTGGGATTTAGAAGTGCAAGAAATCACATTTAAAGCTTAAATTCGGGTTTGAGGCTTTGTTGGAGATTTTGGTAAGTAAACTTGTCTCAATATTGCCATTTTATATTTGTAAACTTATTTCTAATCATATACAAGTATTCTTGAGTCATTTTCCAAGTCAAATCTTTAATGGGTCGTTTTTAGGGTTTTTTATGAATTAAATGGGTCGAAAATCAAATTTCCGGATTTACACATGTTTGGGTCGAATCTTGGAGTGGGTTATGTAGTAATGATGTTCTTGACTTAACATGAGCTATCTTTGACCAGAAATTCGAGTCAAAATTCATAAAAATCGAAAATTAGGGTTCATAATCAATAAATTAGGTCAAACACTAAATTTTAACCTAAATTGATGATTTTTGGTCAAATTGAAAGAGGGTTTGTGTTTGATGTTGTCAAGCTCGATTATCTTTACACAAAAACATATCTTTGATCGCTACAAATTGGTTCCATAGTTTAATTTAGGGTTTGGAGGCTTGAAGGTCGGGTTTGACTTTTTGGTCAACGCCCTCTTTGCCCAGTTTGTTCTTGGTTCAGCCCAGAAAAATGCCCCTTTCCCGACCACCGTATGCTATGCCCCTAGTAGCGTTTATTACGCTGCCTGCATTGATCTTGGCGTAAGCTACGTCCACCTGAGCGTAGCTTACGGTGGTCTAGTTCTCGCATTTGAGTCGTACGCCCATTTTCTTCTGTTTACGTTGATTTTATGTGACCAAGACACTGAAACATCAATTTGTAGACCACCTGATGTGACCAATTTATATAGATCGCCCACTTCATTATTGGCCTTTTTCGTATGTGTTTTGAGTCGATTTTGTATGCATTTGGCGCGTTTATGGTGTTTGTTAGTGCTTTCAGGTTCTTAGCAGGTTGTGCGCCCATTTGGTACATTTTCTGACGATTTTAGCCCAAGATGTTGATCCGAGTGTTCGAGGGCCGATGATATAGAAGAACAAAGATTTCAGCAAGTTAGCACTGCGCCGCAGTGGGAGGACTCATTCCCCACTGCGCCGCAGTCAATGGGTGCCAAAGCCACAACTTTCCAGTGGATTCACACTGCGCCGCAGTGGGAGTGTACCAGCTCCACTGCGCCGCAGTCAATGGGTGCCAAAGCCACAACTTTCCAGTGGATTCACACTGCGCCGCAGTGGGAGGACTCATTCCCCACTGCGCCGCAGTAGTTCAGAATTCCAGCTTTCCACTGCGCCGTAGTGGGAGCGCACCATGCCCATTGTGGCGCAGTGAGTGCACGGGGAGATCAGGGCTACAACCTCTTTGCATCAGATTGGGGGAGGTATATAAAGGAAAAAAACCCTAATTTCCCATGATCCAAGTTTTTCTTTCTAGGAGCTGTTCTACCACGAGTCTTTGACGGATCATCGCAGATTTCATCATTTGATTCATTGAAGATTCAAGAACATCCATCTAGATCGTATCTAATTTTCTGTCTTGCAATTTATATTCAACGAACATTGGTATAATATGTTTTCTTTCAATTTCTTTATTGCAATTCAATTTAGTATGATTGGCTAGATTTCTAATCATCCACTTTGATGAAACTTGACGAATGATATAATTGCAATATTTTAATTCAAGAGTTGATTCAATTATCGTTGTGTCGTGATCTTTATCGATTAATTCCTTGCGATTTATTCTTTTGATGTTGATGGTTTATGTGTTCATCGTTAGTGGTACTAGGTGAATACGTTTATCGTTTCAATTCGATTGTCTATGGTCGTTTGTCACCGGTTCATGGTATGACGGTGAATGTCAAATCTATAATAGGAGTTAATTGGTAAACGTGTTTAGAAACGGTTGGTGGTACCACGCGAGCATTTTATCCTTTCACGATTATCTTGTCAACTCTAAATAATTTGAACTTTATCGTGTGCAATCATAACTGAAGTCAAGTGGATTCGAAGTGGATGATCTTTATTCATATTGTTTGAACTTTCTTTACTTTTCAATTGTCTTGTCATTTCAATTTCTTTATTGCAATTCAATTTAGTATGATTGGCTAGATTTCTAATCATCCACTTTGATGAAACTTGACGAATGATATAATTGCAATATTTTAATTCAAGAGTTGATTCAATTATCGTTGTGTCGTGATCTTTATCGATTAATTCCTTGCGATTTATTCTTTTGATGTTGATGGTTTATGTGTTCATCGTTAGTGGTACTAGGTGAATACGTTTATCGTTTCAATTCGATTGTCTATGGTCGTTTGTCACCGGTTCATGGTATGACGGTGAATGTCAAATCTATAATAGGAGTTAATTGGTAAACGTGTTTAGAAACGGTTGGTGGTACCACGCGAGCATTTTATCCTTTCACGATTATCTTGTCAACTCTAAATAATTTGAACTTTATCGTGTGCAATCATAACTGAAGTCAAGTGGATTCGAAGTGGATGATCTTTATTCATATTGTTTGAACTTTCTTTGCTTTTCAATTGTCTTGTCATTTCAATTTCTTTATTGCAATTCAATTTAGTATGATTGGCTAGATTTCTAATCATCCACTTTGATGAAACTTGACGAATGATATAATTGCAATATTTTAATTCAAGAGTTGATTCAATTATCGTTGTGTCGTGATCTTTATCGATTAATTCCTTGCGATTTATTCTTTTGATGTTGATGGTTTATGTGTTCATCGTTAGTGGTACTAGGTGAATACGTTTATCGTTTCAATTCGATTGTCTATGGTCGTTTGTCACCGGTTCATGGTATGACGGTGAATGTCAAATCTATAATAGGAGTTAATTGGTAAACGTGTTTAGAAACGGTTGGTGGTACCACGTTTTCATTCACATAGGCATAATTGGTAATTGGATAATCAAGCAAACTAATTGTTGGGGAGATTTTCTAGGCATTGGTGGTACCGGCTTGGGTAATTTAACTAGCAACTTAGGTGTTTGGGTTATTTGTGAGCGGTTGGTGGTACCACGCGAGCATTTTATCCTTTCACGATTATCTTGTCAACTCTAAATAATTTGAACTTTATCGTGTGCAATCATAACTGAAGTCAAGTAGATTCGAAGTGGATGATCTTTATTCATATTGTTTGAACTTTCTTTGCTTTTCAATTGTCTTGTCATTTCAATTTCTTTAATTTCATATTGTCAAGGTGAGGTAGCAATTCGGCTACGGTTCCATCCTTATTCCAAAACCACTTTAGCTGACAACTATTTCAAAACCATTCCCCGTGTTCGATCCTGGACTTACCTTCTAGCTATACTACATACGAACGGGTCCACTGCCCGCAAGTGTGTAGTAGTCAGTTTCAGGGTATTCCTTGTTTTAATTTTTAAACTCGATTTCACACATCAAGTTTTTGGCGCCGCTGCCGGGGAGTGTGTGCCGATTTAGTTGTTTATTTAGTGGTTTGATCCTTTCTCACGCGTGAGAAAGTTACTTGTTTATTAGTTTAGTTTTCTTTTCTTATCGCAGGTGCATTTGACGTGTTTGTGTTAGTTGTGTATTTGCAGGAATTGTGTTAGTTGATGAACTTGCGTTCTTCGGTCTCCCTTTGAATAGTCCTTTGTCTACTCCGAGAAGACCAAGAGGGCGTAGGTTTAACTTCGCTGAACCCACAACACCAATACCGACACCATTTTCACCTATAGCTAAACCCACTCCTGATTCGGACGAGGAAGGGTTCTTTTTGGACGAGTTTTTCAATTTAGAAGTAAAGCAAGAGGAAATGGGGGACGAACAACCTAGGGATCCGAATGACACTCGCTATGGCGAGAGGGTCCAAACTATCCCAACGGGACGTGGTTCCGCCATTAGACCTCCAACCATTGATCACACTTTCGCTTTGAAAGGAAACCATCTAAAAAGCATAGAAGAGCATCAATTTGATGGTAAACGGAAATGGGATCCTTACCAACACTTGGATAGGTTCGAAAAGTTGGCTCGGCTATATCAATATGGGCAAAACCAAATGAATGCCGTGAAACTTGAAACATTTCCCATGTCAATCACCGGAGAAGCACTTGATTGGTTCAATGATCTTCCAGAAAATTCTATTACTACTTGGAACCAACTCAAGGAGGCTTTCATTGGTGAGTTTTATTCACTTAGAACTCAAAGAAGGTTGGAGAACATGATTAGATCTTTTGAACAAGATAATGGAGAAGATGTTGTTGATGCTTGGGTTCGTTTCAAGGAAATGTTGAGAAATTGTCCAGGTCACGATTTGACTAGGGAGAAATATGTGGAGCTTTTCTTTGATGGGTTAGATAAGAAGTCCAAACGCGAATTGGGATATGCTTTCGGGGGTAGTTTCAATAACATTACACCCAATGAAGGTTATCAAATCTTGGAAGACATGGCGAAGGATAGCTCAACTTTGGATGATGAAAGGTTTTTGAAGAATGAGAAAAAGATGAAGAGAGGTACTAACCAAGGGAGAGTTGCTAAGGTTGAAGCTAGCAATGACCCAGGGGTTATTGGAGAGATTAGGGCGCTATCTGAGCGCATGGAAAAGGGGTTTGCTGCTCAAGAGAATAGGTTTGGAGCAATTGAGAGGGATGTTAAGGTAGTAGCCGATGGGTGTGATTATTGTGGTGATATGCACTATTCTGATGAGTGTCCAAATCGGGCACCCGAAGATGTGAATTATGTTCAAAATCAGCCCCAAGGGAATTTCTACTGCAACACCGGTTTCCAGAACCGGCCTTCAGGTAATACTTCTTATAACTCTCATTTTCAATCTAATAATTCTCGTTTTTCAGGTAATAGGTGGCAAAGAGATAATTATCAGAATCAGCCACAACAGTAGACTCAGCGAGGACAAGGATCAAGTTCTTCTTCTTCTAATGCCGATCCTAATGCCGAGTTGAGAGAGATGATGAAGCAGTTGGCTAGTAATCAGGTTGAAACAAAGCATTCAAATGATCAGGGAAGACACTAAGACCTTGAGTGAGAGGTTGGATCAGTTAAGTGGGAAGGTGGAGATCAACATGAAAAACCAAGGAGTTAATTTCAAGGATCTCGAAAGTAGAATGGCCGCTCTTGCTAGGCCCACGGGGACTCTTCCTAGCAACACACAGCAGAATCCTAGACCTCAGTTTAGTCAGGGACAGAATCAAGGACAGAAATACACTCCACCTCCAGTCCGAAATGAGCAAGCCAAAGCCATCACCACTCGTACTGGTAGGTCTTATGACTCACCTCCTATGCCTAATGTTGTTGTTTCAGATGTGCAGGATAAAGGGAGTGATGATGACGAGGTTGATGAAGAGATTGAAATGGAGGAAGATTCAACCGTGAAGACTCCGGTGACTCCACCAAAACCGGATGTGGTTCCAGAGGTTAAACCATACAAGCCAAAGATACCATTTCCACAGAGGTTCAAAAAGGCAAAGCTGAAGGAGCAATATAACAAGTTTGTGGAGATGATAACAAATGTTCACATTAATGTGCCTTTAGTTGATCTTATTCAGGGGATGCCCCATTATGCCAAGTTCATTAAGGAGCTTGTGACTGACAAAGGAAAGATGGATGAGGTGAAAGCTACTTATCTTAATGCCGAGTGTTCTGCTATCTTGCAGAACCGCATCCCACCTAAGCTTGAAGATCCAGGGAGTTTCCTTATTACTTGTTCTATTCGTACTCTTACTTGTAAGGCGCTTGCTGATTTAGGTGCTAGCATTAATTTGATGCCTTACTCGGTTTGGAGTAAGTTAGCTCTAGGAGTTTTGAGACCTACCCGCATGAGTATTAGATTAGCTGGCCATTCTTTTCAGTATCCCATTGGGATTGCTGAAAACATGACTGTCCGGGTAGGCCATATTGTGTTTCTAGTTGACTTCGTTATCCTAGAGATGGAGGAAGATACGAAGGTACCCCTTATTCTTGGACGACCATTCCTTAATACCGCGGATGCTATCATCCGTGTGAAGGATAAGGAAATTTCTTTGGGTGTGGGTACGGATCGAATTGTGTTTAATGTTGAAAAGTCTATCAAGCATTCATATTTTAATGATGAGTCTTGTTTCAGGATTGACGTTAATGATGATGCTTTAGACCGAGAGTTTCAGGAACTAATGGAGGCCGACACTGGAGATGAGGAGATTGCTAATTTAGGATCGGGAGATATATCTGACGATGATTTGTTTGCAGAGGTTATGGCGCTTAGCTTGGATGAGACACCTCCCGAGGATGAGAGTTTTGAGGAGGTTGTTGCTGATGGAAGTTCGAGGGTACCGATATCTGTTGATGTACCACCCACTGATTTGGAGCTTAAGCCATTACCTTCTCATTTGGAGTATGCTTATTTGTCAGGTGAATCTTCTTTACCCGTGGTTATCTCGTCCTCACTCTCGAGTGACGAGAAGGATTGTCTTTTGTCTGTGCTTCGAGCCCATAAGCGGGCTTTTGCTTGGAAGACCACCGATATTCCAGGTATTAGTCCTAACTTTTGCCAGCATAAAATAGATTTTGTTGATGATGTTAAGCCCGTTGTCTAGAGACAAAGGAGGCTTAATCCGAACATGAAAGAAGTCGTTAAGTTGTTAGATGCTGGGATCATTTTTCCTATTGCTGATAGTCCTTGGGTTAGTCCTGTTCATTGTGTGCCCAAAAAGGGGGGCATGACAGTTATTGAGAATGAGAATAAGGAACTCTTGGCCACTAGGACTATAACGGGTTGGCGGGTTTGTATTGATTACCGTAAGCTTAATGATGCCACCCGTAAGGATCACTTTCCCCTTCCCTTCATTGATCAGATGTTAGAAAGACTTGCAGGTAATGAATATTTTTGTTTCTTAGATGGGTTTTCTGGGTACTTCCAAATACCCATTGATCCCAAGGACCAAGAAAAAACCACCTTCACATGCCCATTTGGTACTTTTGCTTATCGGCGAATGCCGTTTGGTTTGTGTAATGCCCCAGGCACCTTTCAAAGGTGCATGATAGCTATTTTCCAGGACATGCTTGAAACCTCCATGGAGGTTTTCATGGATGATTTCTCGGTTTTTGGGGACTATTTTCATACTTGCTTGCATAATTTGGAAAGGATGTTAGAACGGTGTGAAAGGGCACACCTTGTTTTGAATTGGGAAAAGTGCCATTTTATGGTGACCGAGGGAATTGTGTTAGGGCATAAAGTGTCTAAGACCGGGATTGAAGTTGATAGGGCTAAGATAGATGTTATAGCCAAGTTACCCCCGCCTTCCAATGTGAAAGGGGTAAGAAGTTTTCTTGGACATGCCGGTTTTTACCGCCATTTTATTAAGGATTTTTCTAAGATTACTCGTCCTATGACCCACTTGTTGGAGAAGGACGTCCCTTTTGTGTTTAATGTTGAAAAGTCTATCAAGCATTCATATTTTAATGATGAGTCTTGTTTCAGGATTGACGTTAATGATGATGCTTTAGACCGAGAGTTTCAGGAACTAATGGAGGCCGACACTGGAGATGAGGAGATTGCTAATTTAGGATCGGGAGATATATCTGACGATGATTTGTTTGCAGAGGTTATGGCGCTTAGCTTGGATGAGACACCTCCCGAGGATGAGAGTTTTGAGGAGGTTGTTGCTGATGGAAGTTCGAGGGTACCGATATCTGTTGATGTACCACCCACTGATTTGGAGCTTAAGCCATTACCTTCTCATTTGGAGTATGCTTATTTGTCAGGTGAATCTTCTTTACCCGTGGTTATCTCGTCCTCACTCTCGAGTGACGAGAAGGATTGTCTTTTGTCTGTGCTTCGAGCCCATAAGCGGGCTTTTGCTTGGAAGACCACCGATATTCCAGGTATTAGTCCTAACTTTTGCCAGCATAAAATAGATTTTGTTGATGATGTTAAGCCCGTTGTCTAGAGACAAAGGAGGCTTAATCCGAACATGAAAGAAGTCGTTAAGTTGTTAGATGCTGGGATCATTTTTCCTATTGCTGATAGTCCTTGGGTTAGTCCTGTTCATTGTGTGCCCAAAAAGGGGGGCATGACAGTTATTGAGAATGAGAATAAGGAACTCTTGGCCACTAGGACTATAACGGGTTGGCGGGTTTGTATTGATTACCGTAAGCTTAATGATGCCACCCGTAAGGATCACTTTCCCCTTCCCTTCATTGATCAGATGTTAGAAAGACTTGCAGGTAATGAATATTTTTGTTTCTTAGATGGGTTTTCTGGGTACTTCCAAATACCCATTGATCCCAAGGACCAAGAAAAAACCACCTCCACATGCCCATTTGGTACTTTTGCTTATCGGCGAATGCCGTTTGGTTTGTGTAATGCCCCAGGCACCTTTCAAAGGTGCATGATAGCTATTTTCCAGGACATGCTTGAAACCTCCATGGAGGTTTTCATGGATGATTTCTCCGTTTTTGGGGACTATTTTCATACTTGCTTGCATAATTTGGAAAGGATGTTAGAACGGTGTGAAAGGGCACACCTTGTTTTGAATTGGGAAAAGTGCCATTTTATGGTGACCGAGGGAATTGTGTTAGGGCATAAAGTGTCTAAGACCGGGATTGAAGTTGATAGGGCTAAGATAGATGTTATAGCCAAGTTACCCCCGCCTTCCAATGTGAAAGGGGTAAGAAGTTTTCTTGGACATGCCGGTTTTTACCGCCATTTTATTAAGGATTTTTCTAAGATTACTCGTCCTATGACCCACTTGTTGGAGAAGGACGTCCCTTTTGTGTTTAATGATGCTTGTTTGAGTGCATTTCAGGTTTTAAAGGAAAAGTTGACTAATTCTCCTATCATGGTTGGTCCGGATTGGGAATTGCCATTTGAGTTGATGTGTGATGCAAGTGAATATGCTGTAGGAGCCATGCTTGGGCAAAGGGTTGATAAGCATTTCAAGCCCATTTACTTTGCTAGTAAAACTTTGAACCCCGCCCAGCAAAATTACACCACCACAGAAAAGGAGTTGTTTGCAGTGGTCTTCGCATTTGATAAGTTTAGATCATATCTTGTTTTGAGTAAGACCATTGTTTTCACCGACCATTCAGCCCTTAAGTACTTGTTCTCGAAACAAGATGCTAAACCTAGGCTTATCCGATGGATTTTGTTGTTACAAGAGTTTGATATAGAGGTTAAGGATAAGAAAGGTGCTGAAAACTTGGCGGCCGACCATTTGAGTCGTTTGGAAGATCCTCATCGGGAGGAACTTCGAGATGGGGAGATTAATGATCACTTCCCCGATGAGTCTTTAATGTTTATTTCTAACTCTGATGATGCTCCTTGGTTTGCAGATATTGCTAATTATTTGGTTGCAGGTGAGATACCGAATGATTTCATGTCCCAGCAAAAGAAGAAGCTCATATCGGATGCTAAGCACTATTTTTGGGATAGTCCATATTTGTTTCGTGTTTGTGCAGATGGTATGGTAAGGAGATGTGTAGCTGGAGCTGAGACGAGGGAGATTCTTGATGCTTGTCACTATGGTCCAACTGGAGGTCATTACGGTCCTTCAGTTACTGGTAAGAAAGATTTTTGATGCAGGTTTCTATTGGCCTACAATTTTCAAGGAGGCCCAGACTTTGGTAGAGACTTGTGACATTTGTCAAAGACAAGGGAGCATTACTAAGCGGGATGAGATGCCTCAACAAAGCATTCAGGTATGCGAGGTATTTGATATTTGGGGTATAGATTTCATGGGACCATTCCCACCGTCTAATAAGTTTCAATATATTCTTGTCGCCGTTGACTACGTGTCTAAATGGACCGAAGCCAAGGCTTTGCCCACGAATGACGCGAGGGTAGTCATTGATTTCTTGAAACAATTATTCTGTCGATTTGGTTGCCCTAGAGCTTTGATTAGTGACCGAGGAACCCATTTTGCAAATCATCAATTAGCCAAGGTCATGAAGAGGTATGGTGTTGTGCATTATTTTTCTACTTCTTATCATCCGCAAACTAGTGGACAAGTAGAAAACACCAATAGGGCTTTGAAAAGGATTTTAGAGAAAACTGTTGGAGATAACCCCAAGGTTTGGTCAAAGAAGTTAGATGACGCCTTGTGGGCGTTTAGGACGGCTTTTAAGACGCCGATCGGCACCACGCCATACCGGTTACTCTATGGCAAAACTTGCCATCTTCCTATTGAGATAGAGCATAAGGCGTATTGGGCGTTGAGGAATCTGAATTTGGATTTGATGGAAGCACGTGAACTTAGAATGTTACAACTACATGAGCTTGATGAGCTTAGGTTAGGTGCTTATGAGAATTCGAGGCTTTATAAGGAGATGACCAAGATTTGGCATGATAAGAGGATTCGTAGAAAGGAGTTTAAGGTTGGGGCTAAAGTGTTGTTGTTCTTGTCCAAATTTAAGATTAAGCAACCCAAACTCACTTCTAGATGGATTGGACCGTTTGAGATTAAGCATGTGTACCCGTCGGGATATGTTGAGTTGTTTAAGCGAAATGGTGAAGGATCGTTCATTGTCAATGGTCATCGACTTAAGTTATATGTGGAAGAAGAGCAGGTTGAGGGGATATTTGATGAGATCCCCGTGTTTGAATTTGATACTTGAAGGTTGGTCGAGTCAAGCTAAAGACTCGTTAATAACTTAAGCGCTTCTCGGGAGGCAACCCGTGTTATTTTATCGCATTTTCCTTTTCGTTGAACTAGTTAGATTTAATCTTGTTTTATTAGTAAGTGCAGGTATGTTCTCGATTCGATGCGGTTCCGGTTATGTGCAATTTGAGTTTTGACATAATGATTTGAAGAGAAATTTTCCAGCAACTTCCCACTGCGCCGCAGTGGGAGTGGGATGGCTTGGTTGCGCCGCAGTGTTAAACCACTGCCCAATTGTAAAATAATCCCCACTGCGCCGCAGTGGGAGCGCAGTTGTTCCACTGCGCCGCAATGGGCTGCCAGGTAAGTGATAAACGCCTAAAAGACATGATCTTAATGGATAAAATCAGATTGTCTTGTGCATGTTAATAGACGATTAGGGCGTTTTTATGTTTGTTTAAGTGTTTCAGGTTCTAAGTGCTTAGTTGGACTAATTGGGTCGAAAAGGAAGTCGAATGAAACTCAAAGTCAAAGAAAGTCAAATTCTGGAATTCTGGAAAACTGAAGTTATAAAGGGCGTAGGTTACGCCAGTCTTGGCCGTACCTTACGCCCAGGATTGGCGTAGGTTACGCTGGGCAGATTTACAAGGGGCGTACCTTACGCCCAGATTGGGCGTAGGTTACGCCAGATCTTGCCGTACCTTACGCCCAGATTGGGCGTAGGTTACGCAGGGCCGTACCTTACGCCCAGGATTGGCGTAGGTTACGCTGGGCAGATTTACAAGGGGCGTACCTTACGCCCAGATTGGGCGTAGGTTACGCCAGCCACTGATCAGAAGTCGAATTTTAAGGGTTTTAATTGTAACTTGGGGTAACTAATCATATACGAATTAACACACACACAAGCCCTAATCTCTGAGTTTTAGAGCAGCAATACACTATTCCCAAGCCCCAAAATCATCATCAATTCATATTTCAAAGGAGATGACAATCCAAATTGAAGATTCATTGATGAACATGGAAGGCTAATTCTCTCTAGATCATTCTTATGTGAACAATTATGTAAGACAATTGTATTCAACCTTTCTTATATTTATGTTGGATTAGATGTTTAATTCTTAATTGTGTTTTGCATCTAATGTTGTTTGGATTTGAATGAATGATTACATGTTTTTAACCTTGAATGATTTCCATCTATCTTTTGGTTTCAATTTATTGTTAATCATTAATTATTGGAATAATCTCTTATTAATTGTAATCTGATTTTGAATACAGCAACTTCCCACTGCGCCGCAGTGGGAGTGGGATGGCTTGGCTGCGCCGCAGTGTTAAACCACTGCCCAATTGTAAAATAATCCCCACTGCGCCGCAGTGGGAGTGCAGTTGTTCCACTGCGCCGCAGTGGGAGTGGGATGGCTTGGTTGCGCCGCAGTGTTAAACCACTGCCCAATTGTAAAATAATCCCCACTGCGCCGCAGTGTTAAACACTGCCCAATTGTAAAATAATCCCCACTGCGCCGCAGTGAGATCCTTCTGCCCGTTTGTCCTTTTGCCCCACTGCGCCGCAGTGAAACCACTGCCCAATTGTATTCCCCACTGCGCCGCAGTGTTAAACCACTGCCCAATTGTAAAATAATCCCCACTGCGCCGCAGTGGGAGATGCGTTGTCTTTGGCCCACTGCGCCGCAGTGTTAAACCACTGCCCAATTGTAAAATAATCCCCACTGCGCCGCAGTGGGAGTGGGATGGCTTGGTTGCGCCGCAGTGTTAAACCACTGCCCAATTGTAAAATAATCCCCACTGCGCCGCAGTGAGATGCGTTGTCCTCCCACTGCGCCGCAGTGAGATCCTTCTGCCCGTTTGTCCTTTTGCCCCACTGCGCCGCAGTGAGATCCTTCTGCCCGTTTGTCCTTTTGCCCCACTGCGCCGCAGTGTAAACCACTGCCCAATTGTAAAATTCCCCACTGCGCCGCAGTGAGATCCTTCTGCCCGTTTGTCCTTTTGCCCCACTGCGCCGCAGTGTAAACCACTGCCCAATTGTAAATCCCCACTGCGCCGCAGTGTTAACCACTGCCCAATTGTAAATTCCCCACTGCGCCGCAGTGTTAAACCACTGCCCAATTGTAAAATAATCCCCACTGCGCCGCAGTGAGATCCTTCTGCCCGTTTGTCCTTTCCCCACTGCGCCGCAGTGAGATCCTTCTGCCCGTTTGTCCTTTCCCACTGCGCCGCAGTGGGAGTGGGATGGCTTGGCTGCGCCGCAGTGTTAAACCACTGCCCAATTGTAAAATAATCCCCACTGCGCCGCAGTGGGAGTGGGATGGCTTGGCTGCGCCGCAGTGTTAAACCACTGCCCAATTGTAAAATAATCCCCACTGCGCCGCAGTGGGAGTGGGATGGCTTGGTTGCGCCGCAGTGTTAAACCACTGCCCAATTGTAAAATAATCCCCACTGCGCCGCAGTGTTAAACCACTGCCCAATTGTAACATATCCCCACTGCGCCGCAGTGAGATCCTTCTGCCCGTTTGTCCTTTTGCCCCACTGCGCCGCAGTGGGAGTGGGATGGCTTGGTTGCGCCGCAGTGTTAAACCACTGCCCAATTGTAAAATAATCCCCACTGCGCCGCAGTGAGAGTGCAGTTGTTCCACTGCGCCGCAGTGTTAAACCACTGCCCAATTGTAAAATAATCCCCACTGCGCCGCAGTGAGATGGGTTCGTGTCCTCCACTGCGCCGCAGTGAGACCTTCTGCCCGTTTGTCCTTTTGCCCCACTGCGCCGCAGTGAGATCCTTCTGCCCGTTTGTCCTTTTGCCCCACTGCGCCGCAGTGTTAAACCACTGCCCAATTGTAAAATTCCCCACTGCGCCGCAGTGAGATCTTGCGTTTGTCCTTTTGCCCCACTGCGCCGCAGTGAGATCCTTCTGCCCGTTTGTCCTTTTGCCCCACTGCGCCGCAGTGTTAAACCACTGCCCAATTGTAAAATTCCCCACTGCGCCGCAGTGAGATTGCGTTGTCTTTTGCCCCACTGCGCCGCAGTGTTAAACCACTGCCCAATTGTAAAATAATCCCCACTGCGCCGCAGTGAGATCCTTTGCCAGTTTGTCCTTTGCCCCACTGCGCCGCAGTGGGAGTGGGATGGCTTGGTTGCGCCGCAGTGTTAAACCACTGCCCAATTGTAAAATAATCCCCACTGCGCCGCAGTGAGAGTGCCCAATTGTAAATTCCCCACTGCGCCGCAGTGAGATCTTTGCCCAGTTTGTCCTTCCCACTGCGCCGCAGTGGGAGTGGGATGGCTTGGTTGCGCCGCAGTGTTAAACCACTGCCCAATTGTAAAATAATCCCCACTGCGCCGCAGTGAGAGCTGCGTTTGTCCTGCCCCACTGCGCCGCAGTGAGATCCTTCTGCCCGTTTGTCCTTTTGCCCCACTGCGCCGCAGTGTAAACCATGCCCATTGTAATTCATGCCCCACTGCGCCGCAGTGAGATCCTTCTGCCCGTTTGTCCTTTTGCCCCACTGCGCCGCAGTGAGGGTGAAGCATGCCCACTGCGCCGTTGTGTCAATTACTTGGTTTCATTATCATTAATCATCACAACTTAATTAATCGGTTCCTGAAATTCATTCATTCCAAATTATAACGAATCATGTCTATGTGATTTCCAACGGATATAAGTTAGGTTATACTTTTGAAAACATAATTGGGATCATAAGAATGGTCTTACCTATTTATTATTAAATTCTTGTGTTAAGTTTATGATCATTTCTAGTTTAATCAAATCAATCCAAAACTCAATTCTAAGTTTATGCCTAGTTTAAATACATTTTGTAACTTATTTGACACTTTCCCATGATTCCCTGAGGATACGATACTCTACTTACCCGTACTAAATATTGGTATTTAGTTTTATTTTTGATCGGCTCAACGACAACGATCAGTAAGTCATCTCCTGGCCGATGTAAATATAGCTTAGTTTTTTTTATTCATTTTATTTTACTTTTCACTTTCATCTTATCTTTCTTTTCTCCCTTCTCTAAAAACCGAAAATACCCATTAACATCCTTCAAGATCTTCCATTTTTTCATTTTATTTTACTTTTCACTTTCATCTTATCTTTCTTTTCTCCCTTCTCTAAAAACCGAAAATACCCATTAACATCCTTCAAGATCTTCCATTTTTCTTCCATCTTTTATCAATCTTCCAGATTTTCATCTTAATACATTGCATAATGGGAAGAAGTGTAAGTTTTCTCTTTAGTTTCTTTGTATTTTTCTTTTATTTTGAGCTTTAAATTTCTAGGGTTTATGCTAGCTTAATCTTTCGAATTAATTTAAGGGTTTTGATGTTTGTGGGCAATAGAAGCTAATTGGGTGTTGAATCTTGCATCTAGTTCATCAATTTGTGATTTTAAATTAGAAATTAGGGTTTTGAAAAATTTGGGAATTTGATTTGAAGAGCAAGTATGGGGGAATGTCGGTATAGGTTGTTTTAAGTGGAGATTACTGGATCTTTTCCCTGAATTTGTTTGTTTAATTTACCCCATTTTGTGCCATATCATGATGAACCCTAGTGAGTTACCCAGATTTTTGACCTCACTGCGCCGCAGTGAGGGGGTTCATGCCTCACTGCGCCGCAGTGAGATCCTTCACTGCGCCGCAGTGAGGGTGAATCATGCCCACTGCGCCGCAGTGAGATCCTTCTGCCCGTTTGTCCTTTTGCCCCACTGCGCCGCAGTGAGGGTGAAGCATGCCCACTGCGCCGCAGTGAGGGGCCTTACTGCGCCGCAGTGAGGGTGAAGCATGCCCACTGCGCCGCAGTGAGGGTGAAGCATGCCCACTGCGCCGCAGTGGGGGCCTTTCCCTGCCAAGATTTTTGCTTGTTTTATATATGATTTCCAACTGTGCATTCTTAATACTTACAATTGGACGTTTTCATGTTGTGAATGCAGGGAGCGGGAGCTAGTGATAAGGCCGCGGGAAAGCGCAAAATGGTTGAGGGGCAATCCAGTGAGGTGGTTGATGTCCCGACTAAAACTTCAAAGAAACAAGCGGAGGTGCCGCTTACATTTATTAAAGAATTGAACGAGCGACATGCTTGGCTATCATTTGAGGGAATTAGGCAGCCTCAGAAGAACATCTACAAGAACAAATTGTATAAACTTTCTAAGCATGTGGTCCTTCCCGCAAGACATTTAACTCAATTTCAAGCTCAGGTATTTGGAGTTCAGGAGGATATTCGACGGTGGTTTTCTATGAGTATGAGGGTTGGAGGTGCGTCAAGAGGGCATGAAGTGAGTTGTGATATTTGGCGGCAGGTATTCGCTAACCGTGAAGCCGCCTACCGTGAGTTATGCTTAGAGTTCTATTCAACCATGAAACTGAAGAAGGAATTGGGAAAAGTCAAAGACATTTTTGAAGAGAGGGTAGTCTCGTTTTACTGTGGGGGAGTGCAGAGGAGGTTGTCAATTGCTGAATTTGGTTACTACTGTGGGATGTATACGAGGGAGGAGTTGCAGAGTGCTGAGTTTAGGGATATTCTGAAGAAGGGGTATAGAACGCAGGCCGATTTGGGTGATGGAGAGTCTATCGTGGAGTATTACGCCAGGATCACGGGGGGAGAGACATGGACATACACAAGTGGTGTGTCAAAGATAAAGAATGTGCGTTTGAGGTTGCTCCACCGGATGATTGTGACTTTCCTGGTACAGAGGTCTACTCATTAGGAGAAGGCGTACAAGAACGATCTTTGGTTACTTAAGTTATTTTCTGAGGGTGCTCCATCCAGGTTTGCTTTGCCTCCTCTTGTGCTTCTGGACCGTATGTGTAATCATACCGATGCGACTCTGGTTTTGGGACACTTTATCACGGTGATCTATAAGAGGATGGGAGTTTTTGCTTCTGATGATTGCCAGACCTATCTCTCATTGCTAGTACATCAGGAGGATTTTACGTATCAGGAGCTTTGGAGGGCAAAGATTTTGAAGAAAAAGAAAGACAATGAGCAGGAGCGTTTGTTAGATGATGAGGGTGAGGTTGAAGGACCACCTTCTGTACAGGAGGAGGATGAGGAGGCTGATGTTGAGATGGCTGATGCTCCACCGGAGCCACCGAGGAGGACTGGACGTAACATTCCCATCCCTCCTTCGTTTGATCTTACACTCTTGGGGAACACTATTCAGAACATCTATGAGTCTCAGCAGAACAGTCAGCGAGAGTTTGATGCGTACCAGAGGAGGGTGGACCAGGATTTCACCTGGATTGGATCACAGCAGGCCCACACTAACTATAACCTTGATTATTATCAGCCTATGTGGGATGCTCAGTATCATGGCCGGGAGTTTGTTAGACCTGACCCGATTCCTCCATTCTCTCCACCGCCTATTTATGTCCCTGATTATCGTCAGGGGGGTCAGCCCTTCTTCTCTCAGACGACTGTTCCGGGGAACATGTCACCACGACCCCATGATTTAGGAGGTTCTCCTCGTGGTCCAGTGCAATTTGGGGTTTTTCAGGGTGGACATGTTGGCGGTAGTTCTTCATCTTTTGCAGGTTTGGATGCAGGTGCGTCAGGATTTGATGCTGATCAGTCAGGGGGAGGTGCTGGTGGTTCAGGTTCAGCTCAGGAGGAAGAGCAAGATTGGGTGAACAAGTATATTTGGCAAACTTGGACTACCCTATGGCTACCATGGACATCAGCAGTGAGTGGAGATGGTTCCCATCCGGTACCGTGGGATGGAATCATATGATGATTGATTTTGTTGGTATTCTTATGACATTACTTTATTTATCCTTGTCTGGTATCCACCCTACGGGGTGATGAAACATTTGTAATTTTCGTTGTTTTCTTTTATTTTCTGCATGGTATTTCATTTTGTTTGAACTATTTTGGATATTTTGGATGGTTGGTCTTTTGGAATGTTATTGAACAGGTTTGATCCGATTGATGGCAATACCTAGTGGAACCCAAGTGTGGGGGAGAACCCGTTGGTTTGTTTGATTGTGTGATCGTGTTAGTAACTCACTATGATGTCATGTGCATATGCTGGCAGTAAGTTCAGCGCAACATTTTTGATTGGCATCTTTATTGACATTGTTTCACACACAGTTCTCACACCTTCCGCTTTGGAACTAGTTTGATTCTCCCGTCAACCAAATTGGACTTCCTTTTTAGGAAGAGCAATTTGTGGTGCGGGGTCGACTTGCTTGTTTTGAAACGGAATGTGTCCATGATCCGGTATGTGTTCTCATTCTTTCTGTCTATTGTGCTTACCCCTATTTACCTTTGTTTTGACCAAATATGGACATTGAGGGCATTGTCCATCTTAAGTGTGTGTGTGGGGGGGGGTGGCAAATAGGTTTAAGTAACCGGATATATCTCTTTTGTTGTTTTGCCATTGAGATTTAACCGTTCTTGTAGATGTGTCCCTCTCGTAGGCTTTTGGGTTTTATCCAAGAGTAAGGGTTCTATCTTGAATTCTGAACTATGATGTGCATGTTTGAGATTGGTTGTTTCGATTTGGTAAGATGACGGAAGATGATATGATTTGAAACTTGTGTTGAGCTTGTCCTTGTGGTAAATTGCTTTTGTCACTTAATTCATAATAATTTAATAAACAATTTTACTTCAAAATTTTTCCTTGGCAAAATTTTAATCGGCGAGATGTGTTCTGAACGATTATTGGGCTAATCCTTGTGGATTGATAACATTACTTGCATACTCAAATTTCCCAAACACCTAAAGTTGTGAGATTCATCATTCATTTATAGATGTGCTAGGTGTTTACGGTTTTGGTTTGATTGCCTTGTAATTTGTCCCTCTCTTAGGCTCTTGGATTTATTCGGGAGTAAGGGTTCCATTTCGAACTCTGCACTAAGATGTGCGAATTTGAGGTTAATTTATTCCATTTCCGGGTTCATTTCTTTGATATGAGTGTGCCGGTGATGTGTTGAGCTAGAACTTGGCCTGGTGATCGTTACGAGACCGCAGTGAGATCACTTTTGTGATATAAGTACATTGGATGACGAATTGGCATATTAGGTTTGAACCTTATTTTCTTTCTTTGCACCCTTGCTTATGTATATTTTTACCTTCAGTATACATACTTTTATACATGTACATACACTTTCTTTCCTTCCTTTGTAAACCTTTGTTGCACTCATCCTTAGTGCAAAGTACACTTATACATCCTTTTTAACTTAGCCTTTTCCTTTGTATATATCCACTTAAATATGTAAACTTTACCTAATTATACCTTACTATACCGATAGTCTAATCTGGGGGGCCATTGATTGTCATTGGTTTGTTTGGATGGTTTGGGAGAACTTCAGTGGATTGTCTAGTGGAATATTCTTGTCTATGAGAATACGTCATTTGGTCAAGTTATTGGGGAATGTCTTGGATTGTTCAAAGGAAGTATATTGTTATAGACATTGTTCATCATTGTAAGAGGGTGCCTACTAGTAGAGTAAAAATGGTTCAAAATAAGAGAAAAAAGTGAAAAACAGAAAGAAAAAAAAATGATGATGAAAAAGAAAAAAAAAGAAAGAAAAAGAAAAAAAAATGATGATAAAAAGAAAAAAAAAGAGAAAAAAGAAAAAAAAAAGAGAAAAAAGAAAAAAAAATGATGATGAAAAAGAAAAAAAAAGAAAGAAAAGAACTTGGGCTACTAGTAGGTATTTCTCATTTTTATATGTCAAAAGAATTGTTGTATCAATTGGTTCGTGAATATATTGGAAGACTTGGTTGAATTGAAGTTGTTTGAAGTTGATACACCACAATGGTGTCGGGTTTACTTGGTACTTTTGGAGGTGTCTTAGCGGGATAACATCTTATGGGTTGTTGGCAATCAATGGTAAGGGTTTGATTAGACTATTTTGTACATAACTTATCCTTTTGTTATTTCCTATTAACACTTACCTAAACTTCCCAAATCCCATTTGTAAATACCCTTAGCCTAACTTTACAACCGACCTATATGCCATATTTTGATGATGTACTTGGTGCTTACGCCACGTCGGTGGAGTTATGATCCTTGTTCAAGCCTATGGTAAGATATGCATCACGACCGCGCAATGAGTGATTATTCATATATATTCAACCCAATAGTAAGTTCGTTGGAGTAGGATGATTTTGATAGGCTCATTTGTTTCACTTTTGCTTAGTCGTGTTATTGTGGCTTGTGGATTGTTCAGATATTGTCAAACATTTCGGGGTTTCATTTAAGATTAAAACTGCTTCACCCAACTTTTTGTCATTGACATGCTTGGTGTGGCTTCTTTTTGATAATCATAATGTGTTTATATAGCTTCGTGTCAAGGAACGCTTTTTGCTTAATTTCCAGATTTGCTTGAGGACAAGCAACGCTCAAGTGTGGGGGGATTTGATGTGACCAATTTATATAGATCGCCCACTTCATTATTGGCCTTTTTCGTATGTGTTTTGAGTCGATTTTGTATGCATTTGGCGCGTTTATGGTGTTTGTTAGTGCTTTCAGGTTCTTAGCAGGTTGTGCGTCCATTTGGTACATTTTCTGACGATTTTAGCCCAAGATGTTGATCCGAGTGTTCGAGGGCCGATGATATAGAAGAACAAAGATTTCAGCAAGTTAGCACTGCGCCGCAGTGGGAGGACTCATTCCCCACTGCGCCGCAGTCAATGGGTGCCAAAGCCACAACTTTCCAGTGGATTCACACTGCGCCGCAGTGGGAGTGTACCAGCTCCACTGCGCCGCAGTCACTGGTCGAGAAGAAGCCAATGCTTTCCAGAGATTTAACACTGCGCCGCAGTGGGAGGACTCATCCCTACTGCGCCGCAGTCACCTTATGATCAGAATTCCAGGGACTTTCCACTGCGTTGCAGTGGGAGCGCACCATGCCCACTGCGGCGCAGTGAGTGCACGGGGAGATCAGGGCTAAAGCCTCTTTGCATCAGATTGGGGGAGGTATATAAAGGAGGGAAAACCCTAATTTCCAATGATCAAGTTTTTCTTTCTAGGAGCTGTTCTACCACGAGTCTTTGACGGATCATCGCAGATTTCATCATTTGATTCATTGAAGATTCAAGAACATCCATCTAGATCGTATCTAATTTTCTGTCTTGCAATTTATATTCAACGAACATTGGTATAATATGTTTTCTTTCAATTTCTTTATTGCAATTCAATTTAGTATGATTGGCTAGATTTCTAATCATCCACTTTGATGAAACTTGACAAATGATATGATTGCAATATTTTAATTCAAGAGTTGATTCAATTATCGTTGTGTCGTGAACTTTATCGATTAATTCCTTGCGATTTATTCTTTTGATGTTGATGGTTTATGTGTTCATCGTTAGTGGTACTAGGTGAATACGTTTATCGTTTCAATTCGATTGTCTATGGTCGTTTGTCACCGGTTCATGGTATGACGGTGAATGTCAAATCTATAATAGGAGTTAATTGGTAAACGTGTTTAAAAACGGTTGGTGGTACCACGCGAGCATTTTATCCTTTCACGATTATCTTGTCAACTCTAAATAATTTGAACTTTATCGTGTGCAATCATAACTGAAGTCAAGTGGATTCGAAGTGGATGATCTTTATTCATATTGTTTGAACTTTCTTTACTTTTCAATTGTCTTGTCATTTCAATTTCTTTATTGCAATTCAATTTAGTATGATTGGCTAGATTTCTAATCATCCACTTTGATGAAACTTGACAAATGATATGATTGCAATATTTTAATTCAAGAGTTGATTCAATTATCGTTGTGTCGTGAACTTTATCGATTAATTCCTTGCGATTTATTCTTTTGATGTTGATGGTTTATGTGTTCATCGTTAGTGGTACTAGGTGAATACGTTTATCGTTTCAATTCGATTGTCTATGGTCGTTTGTCACCGGTTCATGGTATGACGGTGAATGTCAAATCTATAATAGGAGTTAATTGGTAAACGTGTTTAAAAACGGTTGGTGGTACCACATTTTCATTCACATAGGCATAATTGGTAATTGGATAATCAAGCAAACTAATTGTTGGGGAGATTTTCTAGGCATTGGTGGTACCGGCTTGGGTAATTTAACTAGCAACTTAGGTGTTTGGGTTATTTGTGAGCGGTTGGTGGTACCACGCGAGCATTTTATCCTTTCACGGTTATCTTGTCAACTCTAAATAATTTGAACTTTATCGTGTGCAATCATAACTGAAGTCAAGTGGATTCGAAGTGGATGATCTTTATTCATATTGTTTGAACTTTCTTTACTTTTCAATTGTCTGGTCATTTCAATTTCTTTAATTTCATATTGTCAAGGTGAGGTAGCAATTCGGCTATGGTTCCATCCTTATTCCAAAACCACTTTAGCTGACAACTATTTCAAAACCATTCCCCGTGTTTGATCCTGGACTTACCTTCTAGCTATACTACATACGAACGGGTCCACTGCCCGCAAGTGTGTAGTAGTCAGTTTTAGGGTATTCCTTGTTTTAATTTTTAAACTCGATTTCACACATCACCACCGTACATTACGGTGGTTACCACCGTACGTTACGCTGATCCCCTTGCCCACCGTCTGCTACGCCTGGCTTCACCGTCCCTTACGCTGGGCCAAATCCCAGCCACCGTAACCAGACGCCACCTCCACCGTATTTTACGGTGGTATAGATTTTCTGTTTTCCCGGATTCTTTCCTAGCTTCCTTTCTTCCTCCTTGCATCAAGTCCAACCATTTGTGGGTCCTTTCTGGTCTCTTGAAGATCGTATTCAGTTCAAGAAAGTCATACGAATGTTGGGGATGACCCTAATCTAGTTGTTGACTAGCAAGTTTAAGCATTTGATATATTATGTATATATATATATGTGTTCATATATATACGTACATAAATATATATATATATAGTAAGTGATATAATAAAATATTTATATTAATGCGAGTATTGTATAAACGTATTGATAGGTCGTGAACTTTGAAGAATTCGGGACATTTAAAATTCGTTGAATACTTATAATTTAATTATAATTCGACGTTCAAGGCAAAGGTGAGTTTCGTAGCCCCTACGTTTACTTTATTTGGGGTGGAAAGTGTACTTGTTCGTTTAAACGTTTGTCGGTTGATACAATTGATTATGATATGATATGAGACGTTAGTTGACTAATTGTTTGCTTGTGATACGTGTTGTTGAACGTTTATATGTGACAAAGGACGTTATATTATGTTATCTAAGGACGTTTATTATATATATTTACATATATATATTATATAAGATATATATATAGTATATTATTTCTATATATTATGTAAGACGTGGACGGTGGATTGACGAATCCACACCCGACATGATCATAACCGTGGATTACGGGTTGTTTAACCGCATATGGACGATATTATATATATGGACGATTATATATATATATATTTCTATATATTATGTAAGACGTGGACGGTGGATTGACGAATCCACACCCGACATGATCATAACCGTGGATTACGGGTTGTTTAACCGCATATGGACGATATTATATATATGGACGATTATTGGACGATATTATATATATATATTATGGACGATATTATATATATGGACGATTATTGGACGTTGACGTTGACTTGTATTGATTTGTGATAACGTGAAACCTTTTAGGGTTTCCTTGGACGTGATTAGGTATTCTAATCCTCGTATATCGTTAACGGTTGTTATCCCGACACTTGATTTTCATTACTTAAACCTACGAACTCACCAACTTTATGTTGACACGTTTTAGTACACTTTTCAGGTGAACAGGTAAATCAAAGACGTATTGGATGATTTCTTGCTTGATTATGCTAGGATTGGACTTGGACTTGGACTTCATGGATCCGTGATTCATAGTTTCTCGATTATGGGTTATGCTTAGGATCATTTACCATCTTTTTGTTGGAATGTGATCACGTTAAATAAACGCATGTCCGGAAAGCCTACGGTGTCACACAAAATGACACGTAAACTCTATGTAATTAATTGATATATTAAATGTAATATATTAATTAATATGATCATGAAATGATTAATAAACAAAGTTAAATGTTTAAATAAATGTTTATTAATTAAAAGAGATGGCTTAAAGTGTAAATTGGAAGTTTCCTAATTACACTAAAAGGAGGGGGGGAACCTATGTAGAGGGTTTCCTAATCCTCTACAAACTTGGTCACCAAGTCAAAAACCCTTCTAATTAAAGCCTATAAATAGAGGGTTATAGTTAAGGGTTTTTTCATAAGTTCTATGAGGTAAAACCCTATCTAAAAACTCTCTTTCTCTCCTCCTTTTCTTTCGATCGGCCGAAGGCAAGAAACCAAAGGGTTTCGGATTTTTGGGGTTCGACATTAAGGGGTTTAGACAACGGGTTTGTGAGTTCGTGATCGGGTACTAGCATACATCATAGGGGTGTCAAGTGTGCGATCGTAGAGGGGTTTTACTTTAAACCCTAAACAATAACAATCATATGATTATTAATATTATTGGAAGCTTACGCTAAAAGGTACATATCCGATTCCTACTTTGTTAATTAATAGTATTGCATATACGTTTCTTTCCGCTGCGTACTCGTGATTTTATATGATTTATGTGCATGAATACTAACAGTGGTATCACGAGCCTAATATGTGATATATTAGTTACAAAGTTCAAAACTTGAAGGGGGGTTTAGGGTTGGTTTGATTTAATTAATAATTAAATATTAAAAATCGTTTTCTTTATTTATTTTTAATTAATTTCAATTTTAATAAAAAAATTAGGGTTTTGTTTTTATTATTAATTCAACCTATTTTATATTAATGGTTAATTGAAACCCTTCATGCAAGTTTTGATTATGTGAATTGACATGTTTATTTGATATAAATTGCATGTTTGGTATCTTTTAAATTTAATGTTGTTAAATAGAAGTAAAATCATAAGGAATTCATGCAAAATTCTTTATGATTATTACTTAGATATATAGATATAAATTGCTTAGCATAATGGTCCAATAATTAGGGTTAATTATTTGATAACTGTGTGACTATGTGAATTTTTCGTGTGATTTTTTCTGCTTGACACCAGTTCACTAAAAAATTCATATAAAATCAACCGTAATGAGTTAGAAGCTGATTTTTGGACTGTAGATGCCCAACTCATAGGGCTACAACTTTGTAGTTCTGGTTGAAGCTTGATTCGGACCAGAAACAGGTCTAAACAGGTCGTGAAGCTGCTGGAATTTTCCAGTCAGCATGTTTATGTGTAATTACTTGCTAATTGGTTGTTTAAAGGCTTACGCAATCAAGGTAACTTGATGTATGTGGTCCTCTTCTTTGAAGGGGGAGCCGACTTAGACATATACATTAACCATAGTGACCATGTTTAGGTGGCTCACCATAACTCGTTGCATGATTAATTAGTTAATAGTTAGTAAGTTTATTATTTTGCTTCTTTTATTGTAATATAAATGGTGATGCAAAATTGTTTTATTGAAAAGAATAAACTTGACTAAGAATTATCGAAATAAGATTTTGTTTTAATAAAATTGGTGTCTTACAACCAAGAGATACACCGGCTCACCCATTTGAACAAACTCTAAGAGAGGTATAAGTCGAAGTGCGCTAGCCTCCTAAAGGAGCGGGTTTTTAATTGCGTCTATCGCAAACCTTTGCTTCTGCGCTTCTTTGTGCGTTCAAATGGAGCTACCGAGCTCTTTTGTGTTGCTAAGACTATACAAATTATTTTATTAAACATTATGTTATGAAGATGTGCATGAGTCTTCATACATAAACTTTTGATTCACATCAATTGCATTACCCAATTAAAGTTAAGTCTTTGCCACCCACTTTGCTAAGAACACTTGCAAGTGCTTTTTGCTCTACGTGAGACCGTAGGTGAATTGTATCTAACAAGGTAAATTACTACTCATCGTGAGACGGTGGTAGACTATTTACATGTTCTTAATTGGGCGACTTAAAGCGAGTTAAGCGGTGAGACCTTGACCCGTGGCATAAGATGGGACAAACCATGTTTACAAAACACTTACTACCCCTAATAAGTGTTGTTGTAAGTCCCATAAATCTAGGAATTGCACTTGTAATGAAATTACTGCTCGTCACTTACCTTTTGAGTAGGTCATTTCTAGCAGATCAACTGATGAAATGATGGTATGTCAATTGGATCCTAGCCTTAATGAAATTAATTGTTAAATGAATTTAACATGGGTAGATTATATTTCATTCATTATCGAAAATACCGATAATTGAACTTGAATCTGTTTTGTAAATGGCAACAAATCCTTCACAAAACATACACTAATCGGCTTTCAGGTCGATGCTAGGAAGATAAAAAATTTCTGAAGCCAACTTCAATTACTGGTTTCGTCAGCTGAGAATCGTTCTAAGAGTTGAGGAGAAAACCGATGTCCTTGAAAATCAGATACCCGCTATCCCTGATGCGAGTGCCACTGCTGTGCAGTTGGAAGCATACAATACTCAGTACAATAGACATCTTGAGGTTGCTTATTTGATGCTGGTAGCATGACTCCCGAGCTTCAAAAGCAATTCGGATTGCACAATCCGTATGATATGATCAGAGTACTCAAGTCTATGTATGGAAAACAAACTGGAGTTGAATTGTTTGAACTTGTTGAATCACTCCATAATTTGAACATGAGTATGGGAAACCGGTGAGCGCTCATGTACTCAAGATGAAGAGTTACTTTGAGCATTTGGAAAGGTTAAACTATGCGTATCCTCTGCCTATTGCTATTGGCATGATTCTTAAGTCTCTTTCGAGGGATTTTGAGAAGTTTGTGCGCAATTACAATATGCACAACATGAGCAAAACCATAGCTGAACTTCATGCCATGTTGATTGAGTATGAGAAAAACCTTCCCAAGAAATCTGAGACACCCCAAGTTCTTATGATCAAGGGGGGAAAGGTTCAGAAATCCAAACAACCGAAAGCTAAGGGTAAGAACTTTGGTAAGGGAAAGCAAGGTGCTTCAGTCTCAAAACCTAAAAAGACCCCTTTGGCGAAAAAGGAGCATCCGGCTAAAAGACCAGGCTTGTCATCACTGTGCTGAAGTGAGACACTGGAAGAGGAATTGTCCTAAGTATCTAGCTGAGTTGAACGAGAAGAAGAAGCAAGTTGGTTTAACCAGTTCTTTAAGTATCTTCACAATTGAATTATATGTGTTGTTGTGATTCAAATGATAATTCAATAGCAAAAGAGTCAAACCTGACTTGGACTCTACCTATCTTTGGCATTGTCATCTTGTTTATTTTGGCAAGAAACGCATTGAAAGACTTCAACGTGAAGGGATCTTACAATCAAATGAATGAATTATTTGACAAATGCGTGTCTTGTGTTTCCGGCAAGATGACAAGAATAACTTTTCCGCATAAAATGGAGAGGGCTAAAGATCTACTTGGACTTATACATACCGATGTATGTAGCCCATTTAGACATATGTCAAGGAATGGTGCTAGCTACTTCATCACTTTTATGAATGATTTCAGTCGTTAGGGTTATGTTTACTTGCTTAAACATAAACATGAAGTCTTCGAAACATTCAAAGAGTTTAAAAATGAAGTAGAAAATCAACTCGGTAAAACCATCAAGATTCTTCGTTTCAGATCGAGGTAGAGAATACTTAAGCCAAGAGTTTAAGGATTATCTAAAAGCTTGTGGATTTATCCGAAAGCTTACTCCTGCATAATGGTATATATGAGAGGAGAAATAGAACCTTGATAGATATGGTGAGATCAATGATGAACCTTAAAACTCTCCCATTTACATTTTGGGATTATGCTCTAGAGACTGCTGTACGCATTCTCAATATGGTTCCAACCAAGAAGGTTGACAAGACACCGCATGAATTATAGCATGTAAGTGTTCCTAATTTGTCTTACTTAAAGGTCTGGGGTTGTGAGGCACTTGTGAAACGAGATACGCCTGACAAACTTGAACCTAGATCTGTTAAGTGCATCTTTGTAGGATACCCAAAGGAAACGATGGGTTACTACTTCTACTTTCCTACCGACAACATTGTTAAAGTATCTCGATATGCTGAGTTCTTTGAAAAGAATCTCATCACTCAAGAAAACAGTGGGAGGATTGTCGAGCTTGATGAGACTCAAGAAGAAGATGTGTCACCTTCTGAAAATACTAGCAATCATCAACTTGGGGGGGGGGGATGTTCAAAGAGATGAATCTCATGAACCTCAAGTTGAAGATAATGCGATTCCAATTCGTAGGTCCTCAAGGACAATACGTGCTCGTGAAAGATTGAATCTTAATATTGAGTCTGAAGAACACGTATTAGGAGACTTAAATGAACCTCCTAATTTTAAAGCTGCATTATCAGATCCAGAATCTGACAAATGGATTGAAGCTGCGAATGTGGAAATGAAATCCATGAAAGATAATCAAGTATGGAGCTTGGTTGATCTTCCACTTAATGGTAGAACCGTTGGGTGTAAATGGATCTTCAAGAAGAAGACCGTCATGGATGGAAATGTACACACCTATAAAGCTCGTCTTGTGGCGAAAGGCTAAAATCAGCTTTACGGAGTTTACTATGAGGAAACCTTCACTCCCGTTGCGGACATTAGAGCTATTAGGATCATCTTAGCCATAACAGCGTACTATGACTATGAGATATGGCAAATGGATGTCAAAACCGCTTTCTTGAATGGTTATCTAGATAAGGAAGTTTATATGGTTCAACTAGAAGGTTTTGTCGATCTAAAAATATCCCAAGAAAGTGTGCAAGCTTCAAAGGTCCACTTATGGACTAAAGCAAGCATCAAGAAGTTGGAATAAAAGGTTTAACGAGGAAATCAAAAGTTTGGTTTTGCTCAAAATCCTGATGAGTCATGTGTATATCGCAAAGCTAGTGGGAGTAATGTTACTTTCCTTGTCTTATATGTTGATGACATATTGATAATAGGAAATCACATTCCAATGTTGCAAGATGTAAAATCCCATCTTGGAAAGTGTTTTGCTATGAAAGACTTGGGTGAAGCAACTTTCATTCTTGGAATCAAGAATCTATAGAGATAGAAGTAAACGGTTGATTGGATTAAGTCAAAGTGTTTATATTGATAAGATCTTGAAGCGATTCAAGATGGAGAATTCTAAGCGTGGTTTCGTACCTATGCAAGAAGGACTTAATTTATCTAGCAAAAACGGTGCTTCTACCCCTAATGAGGTGGAGAGTATGCAAAGAGTTCCTTATGCTTCGGCTGTGGGATCTATTATGTATGCAGTAAGATGCACTAGACCTGACATTGCATTCACGCAAAATATCGTTAGCCGATATCAACAGAATCCGGGTGAGGATCACTGGATTGCTGTGAAGAATATTCTTAAGTACATGTGTGCTACTAAAGATTTTCTGGTGTATGGTAGAAATCCCGATACAAAACTCAAAGTGACTAGATAATGTGATGTTGGATTTCAGACTGATACGTCTTCATTTTAAATGGAGGCACGGTGGATTGCAAGAGCAAGAAGCAAACCATAGTTGCTATGAATGCGACAGAGTCTGAGTATATTGTCGCCTCAAGAAGCCGCCATGAAAGTCGTCTGGATTAGAAAGATTATTTTTGGATTTAACGTGATGCCCTCAAATAACACACCTTTAGATTTGTATTGTGACAATACTGGTGCAATCTTCATTGCCAACGAACCCTGAGTTCAGAAAGGTGCCAGATATTATTCTAGACGATATCACTATGTTCGTAAGCAAATCGAACTAGGTGAAATAAAGTTACTCAAAGTTCACACAGATTATAACTTAGCTAATCTTTTTACAAAGGCATTGTCAAAAGGAAAGCTCAATAAGCATGCCGAGGGCATATGACTTAAATTAGCTAGTTATATCATGTAATTCTGTGATTGGTATTTGGATAAAGGATGTTAAACAATTATTATTTTACAAATGAATTAAACTACGTGGTATGTTTGTTTTCATTTAATATTAATTGTATCCTATATTTGCATGTTTAATCCATGAATATTTTAAATATTCTAAATGTCCATTGTCGATTAACTATATGGGAATATAGTTAAACTAAGACAAATCTGAGTGATTGGTAAATATTTTTGGGAATATTTGAAGATGGTCCTACCAAACTCACATGATATCCATAGAGATGCATATCGGACTACCCCACTTAACGAATCATCACTTTATGGATCGGCGTCATTAAGTGAAATTCGTGAAATGGTTGCTTTATTTATCCTTAGACTTGAGATACAAGCAGGTGATGCATGTATGGATTGCATTTTCTTGATATAGTTCCTAACTATCTGATATGTCGTATTTTATACCCATTTCCCACAATGTATTTAGTCGCTTTTGCATGATTTGTGAGTCGTTTTCGTATACATTTGGTGCGTTTATGGTATTTGTTAGTGTTTCAGGCTACAGACAGGTACTTGAGCGCATTTCTGGAAGAAACGACATTTTTGAGGCAAAAGAAGTGTTTACGGAAGTTTTACGAGTCCCGAGGCTGCATTTGGAGTCAAGTCAACAAAAGTCAAACTGACAAGTGCCCCATTGCGTCGCAGCTACCCATTGAGCCGCAACAGAAAAACAGGGAGTTAAGTTGCGCCGCAACGTGCCAAGTTGCGACGCAACGCGTCCAGGTTCAGTTCAGCATTGGGTCAACGAAAGTCAAAAGTCAACAGCAGTCAAAGTCCATTGCGCCGCAACCACCCTAGTTGCGCCGCAATTGGGGCCGAATCTGGATGAATTTTTAGGGAAACTATATAAGCTTGCAAAAACATTCCCTAACCCTACTTTTTATTTCCCAGCCGTTTTTAAGCATATTTTTCAGAGGTTTTTCATCTGATTAACCATCTTTGGAGATCAAGAACGTGATTGGACGATTGCCGTTATTCGTTTTCATTTATTTGTATTCGGTAACGATGAACTCTATTATTTTGATTTGTTATTCTTATTTCAATATGAGTAGCTAATCACTTTATCATCCATCTTGATGAAGTGAGACATTATCTAAGGATTACACTATTTTATTAATTCAAAGTTGATTTCAATTATCGTTGTGTCGTGATCTTGATGATTTGATTCTTTAATAATTATTTTTATGACATTGGTGATATGTGTGTTCTTCGTTAGTGGTACTAGTTGAACATATATGTGATTTCAATTAATTATCTTTAATAAATTGTCGCTAGTTCATGGTATGATATCGAATGTCATTTCAATAAAAGGAGTCATTTTGTCAACGTGTTGAATAGCGGTTGGTGGTACCACGTTGTCTCCACATAGATACAATTGGTAATTTGATAGTCAAACAAACTAGTTGGTTAGGGAAATTGTTTTAAGCATTGGTGGTACCGGCTTTTACAAAGGAACTGATTAATTAGGTGATTGAAATGATTTTACAAACGTTGGTGGTACCAGTTTGTGTCTTTGTTTTGTCACGATTATCTTTGTCAACTTAATTGAATTTGAACTTCATTTATGTGCAATCTGAACATGTTGTTGAGCGGATTCAAGATGGATGCCTTTTAAATTATTGTTTTAAATAAAAACTCTCTTTTCGATTAATCCTGAGGGATTACTAACAAATTAACTAACTTTTGCAAAGTGACAATTCGGTCACAAAACCCCCCTCTTTACTTGAACTACTTAATTTGAGCAACTGTTTTACTTTAGTCCTTGTGATCGACCTCGGATTTACCAAGTTAACTATACTGCATACGATCAGGTTCACTGCCTGTGAGTGTGTTGTAGTCAGTTTTTTGGTAGTTCGTGCTTATAAATTTTATTACTCGATTTCACACATCACTATCCTGAATAAGGTATTAACATGACATGACTAACACGTGTAGTCAAAATAGGATTTGTTCCTTCAATTTGCAACTGAAGAATGATACCATTTGGGCCCCTCATTGATTAATTAAGATGTTTGTACGGCCGTACCCAAATGAACTCCAGATGTGGTCTCGATTAATTTGGTAATCTTAATTAGTTTTAGAAATGAGAAACAGAATCGTTAAATTATGGAATGACATTGATCCATATCCATAATTAACAAGGTATCTGAAACAAAGGGATAATAAAGACTAAATCATTTCAAATGATACTTTAAGAAACTATACTTAAATATTTTCGGGAGCATTGGCGTGTTGCTAGACGCTAACCAATGTTATTGCCTTTATATAACATGCTCAAGTGGGAGCTGTTGGTATGTGATCACGTTAAATAAACGCATGTCTGGAAATCATTTAAGCCTACGGGGTCACACAAAATGACACGTAAACTCTATGTAATTAATTGATATATTAAATGTAATATATTGATTAATATGATCATGAAATGATTAATAAACAAAGTTAAATGTTTAAATAAATGTTTATTAATTAAAAGAGATGGCTTAAAGTGTAAATTGGAAGTTTCCTAATTACACTAAAAGGAGGGGGGGAACCTATGTAGAGGGTTTCCTAATCCTCTACAAACTTGGTCACCAAGTCAAAAACCCTTCTAATTGAAGCCTATAAATAGAGGGTTATAGTTAAGGGTTTTTCATAAGTTCTATGAGGTAAAACCCTAACTAAAAACTCTCTTTCTCTCCTCCTTTTCTTTCGATCGGCCGAAGGCAAGAAACCAAAGGGTTTCGGATTTTTGGGGTTCGACATTAAGGGGTTTAGACAACGGGTTTGTGAGTTCGTGATCGGGTACTAGCATACATCATAGGGGTGTCAAGTGTGCGATCGTAGATGAGTTTTACTTTAAACCCTAAACAATAATAATCATATTATTATTAATATTATTGGAAGCTTACGCTAAAAGGTACATATCCGATTCCTACTTTGTTAATTAATAGTATTGCATATACGTTTCTTTCCGCTGCGTACTCGTGTTTGTTATATGATTTATGTGCATGAATCCTAACACTTTTGAACTATTATTTTGTAAAGTTTGATGGGCGTGCTCCTTATGCATTTTTGTATTATTCCGGTACTTGTAATTGGTTGAATTGTATGGATTGTCCAATTCTTTTAATGCATTTAGACTTGTCTCTACTTAATTTCCATGTCGTGATGTGCTTAGTATGTAACCCTCATGATTCCGTCTTGTTGGGGTGTTACAGCATCATCCACATTATATTTTATTTTTGAAAAAAAAAGTTTCATAGTCATGCAAAAATGTCATTTCATGAGCTTTTTTAGATTGAAACAGAAAACAAAAACTGCTAGGTGCTATGAGTATATGTATTTTCATATATGGAAAGTTCATCATTGAATGAACTATATTGGCTTGATTTTTACTCCCGGTAAAGGTGCTTAGTGAATTGATGTCGAACAAACAGATATCTGATTTAAGTGAAAAAGAAAAGCGAAGGGACGGAATCTAAATTGAACAAACGTATTATTACTTTTGGCTAAAGAGATAAGAAATAATGGTTGAAAGTCAGAATTATGGTCAAAAGTAAAATAGTTGAAATGCTAACGATGTATAATTAAATCTAAATGCTTCATGCTGATAAAAGATCTCATCTCACTTGTATGGGAACACCTTAAAGGATCCTATAATTTATATTTCCTTTTGCCTTTGTATATCCCGAAAATTCTAATGCTAGATACAATAGACTGAACCATAAGATTTTATATACATGGACTCAAAGGGTCAGTCCAAGTTTCCTCAGATCCATGTATAGTTGAGAGGAGTAAGACCGCTCGATAACTGGTCATGCTTCTCCAACAGTGGATGTTCGTTCCTTCATTTATCCAAATTTCCTACGGGAGAAGTAAAGCATTCTAGACCAATGAACATATGGCGCTTGCATCAACATTAATTCCACACTCTGAGACCAGGCACTGAACTACTCACGTACAACCACACAGATTTAGATCAATACATCTTTCTAGTGATCAATTATCCACATACCTGATATTCATATTACATTTTTATCATTTTATTAATTTAACAATATTAAATAAAATATGTTGAAAAAGAGTTATATCTCTAGTATAACACCATGCTTATTAGAATAATACAAAAGGTGTCTGTGCTCATCCTCCCACCATGATTCCCAATTCTCTTCCGAGTATTCCTTGATCGTTGCTACATGACGGCTTCTTTGATTCGTCTTCACTTCCATGATTGCTTTGTGAATGTAACTAGAGTAGATTCTTATGCTGACGTACATTCTGGTCATAGCTGCCCTTGATTCGTTCTCTTGGTGAGCATTATTTTAAAACTTAACCCAAAACTTGATTAATTAATGGAAGGGGAATTCTGGAATCTGATTATTTCAACTACACGAAGTCTACAGCCACAGCACACGGTTTTTGTTCAATGATAAAGATGGGAAATATACAACCCCTCACCCGATCAACTGGAGAGATTAGAAAGAACTGCAGGGTTGCTAATCCATAGATTGTTCATTCCTAAGATTATATAAGAGAAGTTATCAGCTAAATACTCAACCCTGTAGAATCTTCAATGCAAATTACGACTAAATGAAGTGTTCTATTCGCTCTAAAACCTTGGGTGTTGGCTACACTCTACTTGATTCGGGATTACAAAGCAAAAAACCATCAATTTTGATTTAGTATAATACAACAGTCCATATTATATAAACGACACAACTGCAATGGCGATTGTTTCAGGAAAGAAGATTTTGAAATACCCATTTATTACCTTGATACATAGCTTCAGTTGGTTATTCATTTGGGTAAATCACTAACCAAAACTGAAATATTTCAAACATATTTTACATACTAAAAAAGACTTGTAATTTATATAATACGCATTATGAAGTACAGAAACTCAACTTAATGCATAAGTGGGAATAATAAAGAAAATCCAATCAACTGAGCCCTGTTCTTGAGTTCTTATGGGTTTAAGAAAGCCCTTTCACCCGTCCAGTTTCAGTGTCAAGATCAATGTCATAGAAGGAAGGTCGCGTAAGTAGTCCAGGCATTGTGCTTAGTGTCCCAACCAATGGGTAAACGAGTCCAGCACCGATGTTTCCCTTAACATCCATAATTGGCAACACAATCCTAAAGTTGGCTAGCTGAGGCATTATCAGAAAACGAGTATTGAGTTTTCGCCATACAGATTGGCAGATCTGAGAATCCTTCATTGCTATACATTTCAGTCTGTCTGTCCACCTTTCAGGTCAAAAAACTTAGAACATTAATCAAGCAATCAATCCTACAACATAAAAAAATCAATGTTAGGGTTGGTTCAATTGAAATGGGTAGTAGTCTGAGTCAAAAGGGGCTAGAATGCCGCACCTTTATGTCCCTAAAAAGAACAAATGCCTTTTACAATAATTATCTGAACACCTAAACAAAACAAAATTTAGGAGGTTCTGCGCATTTTAATTAGGACTTTGGGCGGCTTTTAACCTTGTTGCTTTTGCGCTTTAAGGTATGATATTTGCTTATTACCAAGGGGCAAGTAGTATTATACCGATATCAGTAGAAAACTTGTTCACAGTCACAACAGCATTCACACCATAAGCCTTTGTGTTCTCAATGTGTCTAGCCAGGTTCACGCACCCTGCTTCCACAAGAGCCACATTTTCAGTTGTGTAAGCACGATCAAGTGGCTTTCCAGCTGTAATCAATGGCCCACCACCGTGCGTCTTGAGAGCCCTTATAGTTGCTACTATAATAGCACACTGAGGTTTCAAACCACTATATCTACATTTAATATTCATAAACTTCTCGGTTCCTATATCAGAACCAAATCCCGCTTCTGTAACAACATATCCACCTAGACCCACTAGCTTCAGAGCGATCTTGTCAGCCACAATGGATGAGTTTCCATGAGCTAAATTAGCAAACGGGCCTGCATGAACAAGAACAGGGGTGCCTTCAAGAGTCTGCATTAAAGTTGGATTTATGGCATCCTTCATGAGCACGGTCAAGGCACCAATGAGCCCAGATCATCAGCAGTAACTGGGTCACCTGATTTTCTGTTACCAATCACCGTCCTCCCAAGCGGTTCTCTCATGTCAGATGGAGATGTCATGAGGGCCAAAACTGCCATTATCTCACTAGCGATGGATATATCAAAAGCCGTTTCTTTCACCATTCCTTTCTCATCTGGACCTTGACCGACAGTAATTTTCTTCAAGATACGGCCATTTACATCATAACCCTCCTCCAAGTGATGCTGTCGCGGTCAATGTCAACTCTAGCGAATTTGCTGACTTCTTCCGGGGTCAAATCCTCGGGCTTGGTTTTGGTAATATTGAGCTTTTTTAAGCGTCTAAATATTATGTCATTGAAGATGTGGATACCTTCTTTGTTTGGCGGACACAAACGGTTTGAATATTATGCGGATACCTTTTTTGTTTGAAGATACAACAGACTGAACCATATGATTTTATATACATGGACTCAAAGGGTCAGTCCAAGTTTCCTCAGATCCATGTTTGAAAAGGGTAAGAGCCCGATAATGGGCCATGCTTCTCCAACAGAGGACATATACACCACTTCCAAAATCAATCTGACTCAACACATGACCTGAAAAATATAATATGGACAAAACTATGATAGTTTAGCAACTGGCCTTTCTTTTTCTGTTTCCCCTGTTGCTTGGTAATGAGGATGTCAAGTACCTAGAGTTAGTGATCTCCCGAGGTATAGCAGCCCCAGATGATTTCAGGATTCCAATCAACTCCGGAAACAAACTCCTGTTCTCTTCATTAACAAAGAGGATAGAATTACCCTCCTTTCCCATTCTGGATGCTCTACCAATCTGATGAACATACTCCTTGATTGAATTTGGCATGTCAAACACGATAACCTGTCTTACATGCAAAAGATCAATTCCTCTGCCCAATATCCCGGTTGCTACAATCACCTGAATTTCTCCAAGTAAACACGAACTTATAATATCTCTTCTTTCTTTCATGCTCTTCTCTCCATGAATAGCCAAAGCCTTAAGTCCTGTGGTTACAGTTATAGCCTCAGAAAGGAGATCTGCTCCGAGTCTTGAACCCACAAACACTATCACGGGTGGCTTGAAATGCTGTTTGCTTGTCAATATATCAAAAAGCTTTTGCTTCTTTCGGTTTGACTCAACCCATATAACCACCTGTTTCACTGCCTGATTGGGTTCGTTGAGCTTTCCAACAGTAATGATGGTGACCTCTTTTGCCAGCGAATTTGCCATCTTCTCCACTTCAACCGGAACCGTCGCAGAATACAACAAGACTTGAGGTTGAGATAAAGCCCTGTAAATCTGCATTACCTGTTCACGGAAGCCCTTTTGGAGCATGCAATCGACTTCATCAATAACTAAAACCGAGACACAATCTAGCTCAATGTCATATTTGGTTAGAAGATCAATAAGCCTGCCAGGTGTACCAACAATCATTTCTATTCCACCCTGTATGCGATGAATCTGTCTAGGCATTGCATCACCACCCACCACCAATGCTGTTTTAAACGGCAACCCTTTTCCGAGCACCTTAGCTTGTTCCTCAACCTGTATGCAAAGTTCCCTAGTTGGTGTCAGCACCATCACTAATGGTTTCTTCTCGTCTGAACCCGTCTCCTTTCTAAACTTTGCACAATACGAAACTACAGGAACCAAATACGCAGCAGTTTTTCCCGAACCAGTCTCAGCTGAAACAAGCAGGCTTTGACCTTTCAATGCAGCAGGAATCGCCTGCATTTGAACAGGAGTAGGGATTTCATATCCTGCAATTTCAACGTTCTGCAAGAGCTTCTGAGGAATATCACAGTGAGCAAAAGATAAAACCGGACTAGGAACACAATTACCCTTTACAACAATCTCAAACTTATTCCTAACCAATTCCGTCTGTGCATTCGTTAAAGAATGTCCCTCTGATTTACCATTACTACCATCTCTAACATAAATACACTCATCTGTTGCAGGTAATCTCACTGCAGGCAGAAAAACACTACTCTGCAACTCGGGTTGTTTAATTTTTAGTAAAATTTTCTGCTTACATTCAAGACTGCAGATATCATCATCAGTTTCATCACATATATATTCGCCATACCGACCACATTCTACGCATCGAGGCTCTTCGGGTAATGCTTCTCTTTGTTGAACACTATATGTTTTCACATCATCTTCTGCAGATAGATATACCATTATAAAATCAAAAACAAAGTGATTTTATAAAGTGGGTGTGTTATGAATTAAATTAATTTCATTGATTAATGCAAAAGTTATGATCTTTATATACAGATGAATAAAATCCAAGAAAATAGAGAATTTAATTTAACTAATCATAATTTGATAAAATTAGTTGATACCTGAAGTTTGTAGAGAATCTTGTGGTGTTAGTATTGTTTGATTCTCCATTATGAGAATCAAAAGATTATTTAATTGATGAAGAAAACACAAATATAAGAACCCTGGGAAAATTTGAAATGGGACATTATTAGTTGGGAATCAAATTAGGGCTAATTCTGTACTCGTAATATTTGACATAATTGCACCCCTTATCTTTTGAAAAGTTGTGATGTTTACCTGTTTAGAATACTCCAATGTTTTTTCTTCAAATAAGTGACTTCATTTAATATGTGGGGGGAATGATATATATTTATTCTTCCATTCCACTAAAGAAAATATTTCATATGGGATAGTCAACAATCGATATATTGAATTGGTAGAGATTGTAATCATATGCGGATCTTATTAAGGACCCGAGAGGCTCTCCGTGATACCCGCAAATATGGGATAAAAAATACATTTTTTGATGATCACAAAAATTGAAAAGAAAAAAAAAATCAACAATCAATATGTGATATCGATTGTTTCTTGAGTAGTCCACACTATATTTTAAGTAAAGTTAATTAAATGCTTATCTGTTTATATATCAAAGCTTAAAAAAAACAAAAATTAGAGTTTTTTTGTTAGTTGACGGCTGAAGGGAATACGCCATGCACATGTCGTTCAAGGGATACTACAACCCGTTTTGGACGAAGATAAGTAAAACTCTCGAGGAGGGATTGAACCTGCGAAAATGGTATAATCAAAGGTACTGTTCTTGCATTTAACTCGAAGTTTATTAATGGGCATATTGGCCGGGCCTCAACAAATAGCTACGCAGGCTTCCAAAATATATATCGTGTTAACCCATTACATGGCTCATGGGCTATGTGCATACACATATGACATATGACACGTGACATATACCCCGTATGTATTTTTTTTAGGATTTGATCTAATCCTTCACGTATACCGGTATACATACATATGCATATGATATATTGGAAAAATAATACTAATAATATTATCTTGGCGTCGGCGGCGCTGTACGTACGTTTGGAAAATTAAGGGTTTAGAATATAATAATAATGGGAGAGACGTCATTTAAATTAGGTGTGGATGAGATGGAGGAGATACTAAAGAGGTTAGATGTAAAAGATTTAATACGATGCAAGAGTGTGTGCAAGTCATGGAGATGTGTGATATCTAGTCCTTGTTTTGTGAAAGCGCATATGAATTATACGTACAACAATGATGTCAACAATTATCGACTTGGACATAGATTCTCCATCGGAATCATACCTTCGTAAGTATCTTGTTGTTGGCTCTTCCAATGTATTTCTCCTAAGGATGTCAGGCTTTTAATAGCCAATCCTTCAACAAGAGAGGTGAAACACTTGGAACAGCTACCCGAAACTCCTAAGTATGATCGGCTTTCAGTATGTTGGGGTTTTGGCTATGATTCATCAATAGACGATTACAAGGTTGTCGTGGGGATCGCTCAAGGTAGGGGTGTGAAAAAGTTTTATGTGTTAACGTTGAAATCAAATACTTGGGAATGTATTGGAGAACTCTTGTATTATAATGGTAACAATAAAAACCACGGTGTTTTACTCAATGGATCACTTTACTGGTTTATGTGGGAGGATTTTAGTTCTAAACACAATAATAGGAAGCAAAAGCAAGTAATTGTTTCTTTTGATTTATCTACACATGAGTTTAAAAAAATACCCCAACCTTCATATACCTTGGGATCATATGAATGCGCTATCACACGATTGTCTCTGCATATACGATACTCGTCTGCCTTCCACCTCTATCAAATGGATAATGAGGAGAAACTACTCCTGGGAATTGTTGTCATATGATTGTGAGATAATTGGGAATAATGGTTACTTCAAGTACGACGGGAGTTGTTTCTTGTGCGGTGAGGATGATGCTATGCCTGTGGTGATGGGCTTATTTTATTATGTTATTTGGGTCTAAGTTATGTTTAGTGGTAGTCCAGTCCAATAACGGGTTTTATACCCACGTTTGTTTAAGTAGTCCACGTCTGTTTAGCTTTGATCGAGTCTATCGCCTTTGAGCGAGTTTTAGGGTTAGTTCCGTATTTTCTGATTGTTATCGTTGAATGTAGGCTATATATATAGCCAGTTGATTATTGAATAAAGTGTGAGTTTACGTGATTACTATGATATCATCTTGATTCCTTCAAGTGGTATCAGAGCCTAAATTCACATAGAAAGAGAGAGAGAGATCACTTTCACGAGAGAAAATGGGTGAGGAATCAAGCAATTTCCAAACAGTGAGTGTACCAAAGTTCGATGGGGATTACGATCACTGGAGTCTAGTTATGGAGAATCTTCTCAGATCCAAAGAGTTCTGGACAGTGGTTGAAGAAGGGTACACAGCACCGACGCCTGGTGCAACGATGACGGATGCACAACGTGCAAGTGCAGCAGCCAAGCAGCTTCAAGATTTGAAGGCGAGAAATTACTTATTCCAGTCAATTGACAAGCACCTTCTGAAGACAATTGCTCAAAAGAACACGGCAAAACAGATTTGGGATGCAATGAAAGTCAGATATCAAGGGAATGCAAGGGTCAAGCGAGCACAATTACAACGACTCAGGAGGGAGTTTGAAACGCTCGAAATGAAAGCTGGTGAATCTGTCACGGATTATTTTGGCAGAACTATGGTCATAGCTAATGACATGCGTGTCTGTGGAGAAGCTATAACCGATGTCAAAATCGTAGAAAAGATCCTTAGAACGTTGACAGAAAACTTCAATTTTGTGGTGTGTTCAATAGAAGAATCTAAGGATCTAGATACCATGACGGTAGATGAACTTCAAAGCTCTCTTTTGGTACATGAGCAGAAGCTGTTACGAAAGGTCACTGAGGAGCAAGTTTTGAAGGCTGATGTTGAACCTGCTGGTGCCAGAGGTCGAGGACGTGGTAGGCTCGGTTCCGGCCGTGGTCGCGGACGGGGCAGAGGCCGTGGTTCGTTTGATAAGTCAACAGTGGAATGCTACCGATGTCATCAACGTGGGCATTTTCAATTTGAATGCCCCACGGGAGATAGATCTGCAAATTATACCGAATATGAAGAAAGTGATGAATTGGTTTTGATGGCTATGGTTGAGGAAATGACAACGAAGAAAGAAGGCACTTGGTACCTGGACTCGGCTTGTTCGAATCACATGACGGGTGTAAGAGATTGGTTTGTCCAGTTAGATGAAACGTATAGTCACACCGTAAAGCTCGGGAACGACTACAGACTAAGGGTGAAAGGTTTGGGTGAAGTGCGGATCTGCGTAGGAGGCATAACTCAGGTAATCACTAATGTTTACTACATACCTGAACTTACTTCAAACCTCATAAGTATTGGTCAATTACAAGAGAAGGGAGTCATTTTTGAGGTGCATGGTGGGCAGTGTAATGCTTATCACCCTACAAGGGGTTTGATCATTTCTTCTAAAATGACAAGGAATCGAATGTTCCCTGTACATGCCACTTCAAAGCCTTACACACCAAATTGCATGCAAATTTGTGAAAGCAACACAGACTTATGGCATAGAAGATTTGCTCATGTGAATCACAAAGCTTTAAGAACCATGCAGTTTAGACAAATGGTTGAAGGTATGCCCAAGGTAGCTGAGAAGACAAAGGTGTGTGAGACCTGTATTGTGGGTAAGCAACAAAGAGACATGATTCCGAAGAAAAGTGACTGGAGAGCAACTGAGAGACTACAACTTATCCACACTGATCTGTGTGGCCCGATCACACCAGTCTCTCGAACCGGTAAGAAATATGTTCTTGTTTTCATTGATGATTATACACGTAAAACTTGGGTGTACATGTTGGCATATAAGGGAGAAGCGTTTGAGGTTTTTTCACGCTTCAAGGCCATGGTTGAGACAGATTCTGGTTTAAAAATTAAATGTCTTCGAAGTGATAGGGGTGGCGAGTTCACATCAAAGGAGTTTATTGATTTCTGTGAAAATCATGGCATAAAAAGACAACTAACGGCTGCCTACACTCCTCAACAGAACGGAGTGGCAGAACGCCGAAATCGTACTATCATGAACATGGTACGTTGTCTTTTAGCAGAAAAATCTATGCCAAAGTATATGTGGGCTGAAGCTACAAAATGGGCATGTCATGTATTGAATCGGTGTATTAGTCGCAGCTTAGACAGCCAGGTACCGGAAGAGCTTTGGTCCGGAAGTAAGCCAAATGTTGACTATTTTCGGGTGTTCGGCAGCATTGGTTTTGTGCACATACCATCTCAGTTAAGAACCAAGCTGGATGATAGAAGTCATAAGTGTGTTTTTCTTGGAATTAGCAAAGAATCAAAAGCATACCGCTTGTTCAATCCAGTGACCAAGACGATTGTAATCAGCCGAGATGTTATCTTTGATGAGGATGCTAAATGGAATTGGAGTGCAACAGATTTGGAGGTGAAAGACCTGGTTGTTGGAAATGAGAATGAAGTCAGTGGTACATCAGTTCTTGTAGAAGAGGAAGTCTCACCTTTAACGCAAGGGAACCAAACACTAGAAGCTACAACTGATGAACATCATGCTGATAATGCAGGCACGAGTTCTACCAGTAACATCTCAAGTGAATCTCCTAATGCCGACAACAGTGATCCAAGTGGAACCGTCATCCAACCTGAACCCTCAACCCGAACTCGTAAAAATCCAACATGGATGCAAGATTACGAATCGGGTGAAGGGTTGTCCGATGAAGACATTGAGGGAGTGGGCTTTGCCATGTATAGTACATCAGAAGATCCTACTTCATATGAGGAAGCATGTAAAGAAGCTAAGTGGGTCACAGCCATGCAAACAGAGATGAAGGCAATTGAGCAGAATAATACATGGGATCTTGTTGAAGCACCTGTAGGAGTAGAGCCAATTGGTGTTAAATGGTTGTTCAAAACAAAATTGAATGCTGATGGGAAAGTTGATAAGTATAAAGCCAGGCTTGTGGTGAAGGGATATGCACAAAAGAAAGGGGTCGATTATAATGAGGTGTTTGCTCCAGTTGCACGTTGGGACACCATTCGAGCATTACTAGCTGTAGCAGCTCAACGAGATTGGAAAGTATTTCAGTTAGACGTAAAGAGTGCATTCTTGCACGGGGAGCTCAAAGAACTGGTATACGTTGAACAACCTGCTGGGTTCGTTAAAGAAGGTGAAGAAGCAAAGGTATATAAGCTGAACAAGGCATTATATGGATTAAAACAAGCTCCTAGAGCTTGGTTTAATAGAATAGAAGGTTACTTCATTCGAGAGGGGTTCAAGAAGAGCAAATACGATCACACACTGTTTATTAAACGTGTCTGGCACAAGGTAATTATTGTAAGCGTGTATGTTGATGATTTAATTTATGCTGGAAATGATGCTATGATGTGTGCATCATTTAAACGATCCATGCAGCAAGAATTTGAAATGACGGATCTAGGTGATATGAGATATTTTCTTGGGATAGAAGTTCAGCAAACACCTGCTGGGATTTCTATTTGTCAAAGGAAATATGCAAAAGAAATTCTAGAAAGGTTTCATATGTGGGAAAGCAATTCAGTAAGCAATCCTATTGTCCCAGGAACTGTTCTCACTAAGTCTGGAGTAGGGGAGGAAACTGATCCGACTGTGTACAAAAGGTTAATCGGAAGCCTGATGTACTTGACTGTGACTCGGCCTGATGTGATGTATGTAGTCAGCTTGCTATCAAGATTCATGGAAAATCCAAGACAAGAACATATGTTAACTGCAAAACGGGTTTTAAGGTACGTGAAAGGTACTTATAATTATGGTTTACTGTATGAACGACACTCAATAAACAAGCTGGTAGCATATACGGATAGTGACTATGCTAGGGACATTGAAGATAGGCGATGCACATCAGGTTATGTGTGTTTGTTCAGTAACGCAGCTATATGTTGGAGCTCGCGTAAGCAAGATATAGTCACGTTGTCATCCACGGAGGCGGAATATGTGGCAGCCACTGCATGTGCTTGCCATTGTGTATGGTTAAAAGGGTTACTGAAAGATCTGGGAGAAAAGATTACTGGCCCATTGGAGATCCTATGTGACAACAGCTCAAGTATTAAGCTTTCAAGAAACCCGGTGATGCATCGAAGAACAAAGCACATTGATGTGCGGTTTCACTACTTAAGAGATCTGGTTAACGAGGAGGCTGTGAAGCTTGAATTCTGCAGGACTGAAGATCAACTAGCAGATGCCATGACCAAACCAATGAAAAATGATAATTTTGTTCAGATGAGAGCTTGGATGGGAGTAAAAGAACTTAACCTGGAAGATTGAGTTATTCTTCAGTTTAAGGGGAGGATTTGATGGGCTTATTTTATTATGTTATTTGGGTCTAAGTTATGTTTAGTGGTAGTCCAGTCCAATAACGGGTTTTATACCCACGTTTGTTTAAGTAGTCCACGTCTGTTTAGCTTTGATCGAGTCTATCGCCTTTGAGCGAGTTTTAGGGTTAGTTCCGTATTTTCTGATTGTTATCGTTGAATGTAGGCTATATATATAGCCAGTTGATTATTGAATAAAGTGTGAGTTTACGTGATTACTATGATATCATCTTGATTCCTTCATGTGGAATATCTTTCGGCCCCTATATATGTGGAGACCCCCGTTATGCCAAAGCTAATCGTGATGATTTTATAAATAATGCACTACCCAATAAGAGAAGGAAAAGAGGCTGCAGGAAGACAAATACGAGTAAATGTCAAGGTGGAGTACGTCGTTTACATATTCGTAACCGTACGTGGCCACCTCCATACCTTATGTGTATAAGATCCATATGTTCTGTCAGTCGAATTTATAGAAGGTTTCAATATGCATAATTGTTTTTAAAAAGTCTTATTTATCATTTCAATCTATGTAAAGGTTTAAGGTATTGAATATTTAGATTTAAAATCAGACTTTGATGTTGAATAATTTATTAATAATAATAAGGCCATATATTCCTAATGTTAGCATCCATTATGGTTAAGCTTGTACGTATGTTATTTTGATTGGATTGAATTGATTTTTGAAGTTCGCTTTTGAAAAGTCGATGACTTAGATTGGCTCGGAATGCTGGCAATCAGATTTATTTTGTTTGATATTGTCTCAAATAAGCTATGTTGAACTAGTCGGGTTTTTATGAAATGATTTGGCACAAAAAAATACTAACAAATGCAATTACTTATTTGACAATCATTAGTATATGTTCTAATTCAATGAATGTTTAGAACTTTTCCTGTAATATATATTCTAATTCAATTGAACTATTGTGAAAATTTTAATCTCAAAACAGAAGTAACAATATTTTGGTAAAAGTCATATATCTTAAAAGCATCTTTAATGGTTGTTTTATAATAATGTTTATGAAATTTGAAAATGTGCATAACTACTGAATTGTAATAAGAAACCATTCTATGTTTATGTGGGTTGAAAATGTCCAAAATCTTGAATTGAAGTGTTCCTAACTTCCAAATTTCCTTTACATTTACATTTTTCTTTACCGTGAGTCTGTAACCACATATTTATATGGAGTAAAACTTTTAAAAGTTTCACCATAGCGAAGATTAATTTATACAAATCTTTGCAATGTAGATTGTTGATGCGGCATGACATGACAAAACTGTGAAAAGTTTGAAAGGTGAAATATCAGGGATGTCTTAATATTGTAAATTGAGGTAGTGATATATTTACAACAATAATTAATAAAAATATCAGGGATGTCTTAATATTTTATTGCATTGTTTATAACTATGTAAGCATATATTGCTATAGATTGATAATATTTTGTTGTAAACTAATGACTCCCCTTTATTGTGGATATTATAATTTTAGAATAAGTTTAATCGGGCCTTTTTTATATAAAAGTGGTATCATTTTAGATAATTAGGTTTTTGTTTATTTGTCATTTTATATATACATTTGTATATAAATTCATGTCATCAAGTCAAAATAATAAGAGTCAAATTGTGATCGGCTACCCTTTTCAGCAAGTCATCCGTGAATTCTTTAAGACATTTTTACTACTTTCCCACATAAAATAAAGGTCGGATGCAATTCGCGCACACTATAACTTTTCGGGCATAATTAGTAATATTATGACACACTTAACCCTGGGATGTTTGGTACGAGGAAATCAAAGAGAATGAAAATATAATGGAGAATGAAAATAGTAGAAAAGAGAATGCGTATTTGGAAAGAGAATATATTCTGTCGTTTGGTACAAGATAATGAATATAAAAAATACAAAATTTTAATTAATATTAACATCATTAAAAAAATTATAAAAAAAAAAAAAAAGAAGTTATACTCTCATCATTCTTTACAATTCTTGGAGAATGAAATTGATTCCTACTTACTTCATTTTATTTCTTATTCTTTGTAATCAAACAAAAAAATGATTTTACCTTTTTTTTTTCTTTTTCATTTTATTGTACCAAACACGACTAGCTTATTAGCTTTTTTTGTTTTTTAAGATTTTATAAAGAAAATTAGTTAATGTATCTACATGAACATTTGGATTATATGAATCTCCACTAAACTAGATTAAATGTAATAAGACAAATGAAGGCCAGCCGCTTATATGAGGCCATAACACAGACTTATAACACGAGTAATGTCTCTTCTTTATTGCATAACATTATTATGACAAACCATTCTCAGATAATCAAGTTAGGAACTATCTTTGATACTTACACTGCCAACAACTTATTAGGATCCTATATAAAAATCAGAGATTTACCAATTGCACTCAAGCTGTTCGACGAAATTCCTCAAAGAGACGCCGTTTCTTGGAACTCGTTAATCGCTGGTTACGTCAACAATGGGGACCTTACGAGTGCATGGGAGGTCCTAGTACGTATGAAACGTAGCGGGTTTTGCTTTGATGGGTACACATTTGGTAGTATATTAAAGGGTGTTGCTTCTAATGAGTGTATCTTTGCTGGGGAGCAAGTGCATTCGTATATCGTTAAGACTGGGTATGAGGGAAATGTGTACTCGGGGAGTGCTCTTTTGGACATGTATGCTAAATTTGGGAGAATGGTGGATGCACGCAAGTGTTTTGATTGTATGGATGAGCGTAATTCTGTGTCGTGGAATGCTTTGATTTCTGGGTATGTTGAAATTGGCGACCGTGTTAATTGTTTATGGTTGTTTAAGTGTATGCATAGAGAAGGTGTGAGGCTTGATGATGGTACATTTTCTCCTCTTATGACTTTGTTTGATGCGCCTGAATTGTATAAATTAACGATGCAAGCTCACTGCGCGATCATAAAACATGGGATGTTATCTGATACCTCTGTACTAAACGCCACAATCAGTGCGTACTCTGACTGTGGGTCACTCGAAGATGCCAGAGGGGTTTTCGATGGTGGAGTTGGTGAGTGGGACATTGTCTCTTGGAATGCAATGCTGGCAGCTTGCTTAGAACATGATAAACGGGCTTTTGCATTTAATCTGTTCTTTGAGATGCAGATGTTTGGATTTGAACCGGACATTTATACTTACACTAGCATGATAAGTTCTTGTTTTGAGGAAGAAATTAGAAATCAGGGCCAGTCTTTACAGGCATTGGTAATTAAAAAAGGAGTTGCAAATTTGACTTCAATCTCTAATTCATTGATGGCTATGTATAGTGGATCTAATGGAATCTATATGGAATATGCATTAAAGATATTTGAAAACATGGAGTTCAAAGACCAAGTTTCGTGGAACTCGATGTTAACAGGACTCTCACAACATGGGTATAGCGAGAATGCATTGAAACTTTTTCAGATAATGCAATCTGAGAACACAGGGATGGATTATTATGCCTTTTCTGCTATCCTTAGATCATGTGCCGATTTGGCAACCCTCCAGTTGGGTCAACAAGTTCACACTTTGGCACAAAAATCAGGTTTTGAGTCTAATGAATTTGTGAGCAGTTCTTTAGTAGTGATGTACTCTAAATGTGGGATCATTGAGGATGCTAGAAGATCCTTTGAGACTTCCTACAAGCAGAACACTGTTAATTGGAACTCAATCATGTTTGCATATGCACAACATGGCCAAGGTCATGTTGCACTGGATCTTTTCTCTCAAATGAGAGAAAGTAAAGTGAAACTTGACCATATAACTTTTGTTGCAGTTCTAACAGCATGCAGCCATATTGGTTTAGTTGAAGAAGGATATAACTTTTTAAAATATATGCAATCCGATTATGGAGTTTCACCTCGAATGGAACATTATGCTTGTGTGGTTGACCTGCTTGGAAGGGCTGGACGCCTTAAAGAAGCAAAAAAGTTGGTTAAAGATATGCCATTTCAACCTAATGCGATGGTGTGGAAGACTCTATTGGGGGCTTGTAGATTATGTGGTGATGTTGAATCAGCAATGGAAGTGGCAAACTTTTTATTGGAAATGGAACCTTATGAACACTGCACTTATGTTCTTTTATGTGACTTGTATGGACATCTCAGGCAGTGGGATGAAATTGCTGTTTTAAAGAGAACGATGAAAGAGAAGGGGGTCAAGAAAGTACCAGGTTGGAGCTGGATAGAGGTTCACAACCAGCTGCATGCCTTTAGTGCTGATGGCCATTCCCATGCAAGAAACCAAGAGATAGACCAAATGCTGAGAAATTTAACAGACGATATTGCAAATTTGGAAATTTCCTATGATTTTAAAACTTTTTTGGATGATTGGGATTGAGTACTAAAGATTCGGTTACCGTGTGCTTCAAGATGAAGATTCATATTCTACAGTTCACTACAAGTGTTTTCTAGATCTTCATCAGGTACTAGTTACATTTTGCATATATTAGGTGTCCAATACTTATTGATTATTGATTATTTGTGATAGTTAATCAGACTATTTGTGATAGTTAACTATCACAAATAATCAATGTGATTCAATTGATATATTGATTATTTGTGATAGTTAATCAGACTCTGAGATTATCATTTTTTTCATGTAGATCATTGACCTGTGAAATGTCAATTGGTGGAGTGTTATGGGCTGTATTAAGATATAGGATGCATCTAGCAGCAGCACTACATCAACCTTTCCGGTTAGAGGATATGGGCAAATATGTGAAAGAGGGTCAAGGCAAGCTTAAATATTTTAATGCTTATGAATTCAAGTAGTGATGGTAACCATCACATGGTGGTTAAGTTGATTCATGTTGGGTATAAAATATGCATAAAACTTGATAGTGGATGCAGTTTATTGGAGATTAAGGGGTTGGCACTGCCTTCCACCATTAGGTTGAGTTTGCTTTGATATGTACTTCTTGGAGATCCGTATATAAACGTATATTTTATATAATTTGATAAGAATTAAGCCACTATTATCTGACTAAACTATAGTTTATAGCAATATTAAAACCAGTGGTGATACAATTTATATGCATTTTAAGCCTTCTAAGTGCAGGGTTATTCTTATATGCAGCCGCCTTACATCACAGCACCACAATTTCAATGCTTTGTCAGTATGCACTTTTATCTGATGAATATTTAATGAGCGTTGAACCAACTAGTGAGGTTACTCCTTTGTGACCAGAAATTCTTGCACTCAAGTCACTGCAATAGCCTACTTGCAACTCATGACGTGTTTGTAGGTCATTTTGAACCAAGAAAACCGTTCACATTTGGTCCTATATATTGTGGATTCTTTATTGTCCAACTATCATGTGACACTGGGTATAAATTAAGTGATTCTCCAACTATAGTTCTTATACCGTTTTCTCTGCAAGAACATCCAAGTTACTTGCACCATGAAGGCCTCGAACTACAATTGTTTCTCTTTCTTTGTAACCATCTCAATGTTAGCTTTGGTTGCAAGTTCTCAGTTAACAACTAATTTCTACTCAAAGTCATGTCCTAATCTTCTCACCGTTGTACGTAAACAAGTAATGAATGCGGTCAAAACCGAAACAAGAATGGCGGCTTCTTTAATTCGTCTTCACTTCCATGATTGCTTTGTGAATGTAAGTCATGTTCTAACCACTTGATTATATATCATATTCGCTTATCTGAATATGTTTATCTCTAACATTTTTCAATACCTCATGCTATTAGGGTTGTGATGCATCACTTTTACTGGATGGAAGTGATAGTGAGAAGACTGCTCTGCCGAACAATAATTCCGTAAGGGGATTTGAGGTGGTTGATGCCATCAAAAGTGCTGTGGAGGGCTCATGCAGTGGAGTAGTTTCTTGTGCTGACATTCTGGCCATAGCTGCTCGTGATTCAGTTCTCTTGGTGAGTATTAAAATGCCTACACAATATATAAGAAGGAAATATAGATCTCAAAATGATTAAAAATGATTTGCAGAGTGGAGGACCATCATGGAAGGTCTTTTTAGGAAGAAGGGACGGACTTGTGGCTAACCAGTCAGGAGCTAACACAATGCTACCTGGACCCTTTGAGACGGTTGGTAACATCACCCTCAACTTTCAAGCCGTAGGCCTCATGTCACGGATGTCGTGTCCCTATCAGGTGCCTTTAAATTTTGTTTATCACATTCACATGGTGTACTACGAGTGGTTAGACCTGTATGATTTTGTTGCAAACAGACTATTGTTCTAAAAAATAAAGCTTAAAAGGTCCTATGCATTATATTGGTGAAAACACTTGGATCTTGTAATCAGTAATTTACAGAGGTGGTAATATGGGTGGGTTGGCATGTTGAGTAACTAGTCAAAACAGGTTGAATCAGGTTGGGCTAGGCCACAAAAACATTTTTATTTCCTAATTATCTTTAATCCAGTAGATTTTATTACAAAAGCCAAGTTATAATAATAATGATGATGGTCAATGTATTTTAATAAGCTATTTAGGAGGTTTTATGCTGCTTCTTTTTTTAAAGATAAGGTTTTTGGCATGGACAAATTTTTTTGACCTGTTTGCTCCATTTGACATGTTTCTCTTCTAGTTATTTAAAAAAAAAAAAATAATTCATTTAACCAGCTAGAGATATAACACCCAAACCAACCCTTTATAGGTCAAGGGGTTGATTTTCTCACCTCTAACTGTATATCGAGTTGGATTGGATATCTCATTTACTAGATTGTTACCATGCAGGTGCTCATACAATCGGGGTAGTAAGTTGTGGAACATTCGGAAACAGATTATTTAACTTCTCGGGAACAAACGCTCCTGATAGTACGTTATTGGACCCCAACATGGTATCCAGCCTTCAGAATCTATGTCCAGTCAATGGAGACGCTAGTCGGACAACACCTCTGGACTGGAACTCGACTGACCTATTTGATACTCATTACTTCCAAAACTTGATTAATGGAAGGGGAATTCTGGAATCTGATCAATTCCTATATTCGAGTGATCAGGGTATTTCAACTACACGAAGTCTAGTAGAACTCTACAGCAATAACACGCAGCTTTTCTTCAATGACTTTGCAAATTCAATGATCAAAATGGGGAATATACAACCCCTCACCGGATCAGCTGGAGAGATTAGGAAGAACTGCAGGGTTGTTAATTCATAGATTGTCTATTTCGAAGATTATGTAAGAGAAATTGTAATCAACTAATTACTCAACCCTGTAGGATTTATAATGCAAATTATGAATAAATGAAGTGTTTTCTCACTCTACAACCTTGAGTTTTGGCTACATTCTCCTTGATTCGGATTTGTAATACTAAGCAAAATAACTACCAATTTTGATTTCGTATTCATACGCATGTAAAACCTGTATGTATATAAATAAAACAACAGTCCATATACACGACACAAATGCAATGGCAATTGTTTCGGGAAAGAAGATATTGAAATAGCCATTTATTACCTTCATACATAGCTTCAGTTGGGTTTTAACCAAAACTGAAATATTTGAAACGCATTTGACATACTAAAAAGAGTCGTAATTCATCTAATACACAATATTAAGTACAGAAACTCAAATTTAATGCAGTGGGGATAATAAAGAAAATCCAATCAACTGAGCCCTGTTCTTGAGTTCTTATGGGTTTAAGAAAGCCCTTTCACCCGTCCAGTTTCAGTGTCAAGATCAATGTCATAGAAGCAAGGACGTGTAGGTAGTCCAGGCATTGTGCTCATTGTCCCAACCAATGGGTAAATGAATCCAGCACCAATGCTTCCCCTAACATCCCTAATTGGCAATACAAATCCTGAAGGTGCGCCCTTTGCTGAGGCATTATCAGAAAACGAATATTGAGTTTTCGCCATACAGATTGGCAGACCTGAGAATCCTTGTTTGCTATACATCTCAATCTGTTTGTCCGCCTTTCATGTCAAAAAAAGAAGAAAAAACTTAGAACATCAATCAAGAAACCAATGCTACGGCATAAAATATTCAGCATTAGATGTGGGTAGAAGATAAGCACATCGGCAATACACCAAATGATTAGAGTTGATTCGATTGAAATAGTTTGAGGCAAAAGGGGCCAGAATGCCTTTTTCTTGTCCCTTTTAAAGAAGAAATGCCTCTTACAATAATTATCTAAATACTTAAACAAAACAAGATTTAGGAGGTTCTGTGCATTTAAGATAGGACTTTGGGCAGCTTTCAACCTGTTTGAACCATTCTGTTTTAAGCTAATATTTTTATTTGGCCATTCTGCTTTTAACTATATTTGTTATTTGATCTGTTTCAGATAAAACAAGCCTAAACTGATCCATGCATCAATAAATGGTTCAAATTTACCATTTTTAACTAAAACTTCTTCCAGATCACCAGATGAGAAGTAGTATATGTAATTTGGCAACTTGATTGAAGTGTTCAGTGACTTGATGTCAGCAACCCCAAAAGAGACAACAAAAGTACTCAAGATGTATATTACCACTCAAACACAGAAGTAAAAAATTGCTTTATACCTGTTCCGAGTACTCAACACCACTAGCACCATATGATCTTGCTATGGCTTCTATCTTCTCTTTGATGCTAATATCCAAAGGGTACAAGAACTTCAGAGGTTGTGTGGCATTTTCACAGGCTTTTTGAACTGCAATCCCAAGGTCAATCTGTGGGCAAAATAGAAATTTAATAACAAGTTAGCAACAAAATAGACATAATCCGCTAATGATATTCAACGAAAGGTGTTGAAGGCATCATCCATTTTTTTGCTATCCGTTGCTTTTGCGTTTTAAGATATGAAATTTGCTTATTACTAAGGGGCAAGTAGTATTATATCGATATAGTTAAGAGAACTAACCGCTCCTTTTCCACCATGCGCATGATGAGTGCAAAGAACAGCATCAAAAGCGCCAGCTGCAATGGCAGCATTCTTGACAGCAGCTATTTCTGCATCAGTATCAGTAGAAAACTTGTTCACAGCCACAACAACATTCACACCGTAAGCCTTTGTGTTCTCAATGTGTCTAGCCAGGTTCACGCACCCTGCTTCCACAAGAGCCACATTTTCAGTTGTGTAAGCACGATCAAGTGGCTTTCCAGCTGTAACCAATGGCCCACCACCGTGCATCTTGAGAGCCCTGATAGTTGCAACTATAATAGCACACTGAGGTTTCAAACCACTATATCTACATTTAATATTCATAAACTTCTCGGTTCCTATATCAGAACCAAATCCCGCTTCTGTAACAACATATCCACCTGGACCCACAAGCTTCAATGCGATCTTGTCAGCCACAATGGATGAGTTTCCATGAGCTATATTAGCAAACGGGCCTGCATGAACAAGAACAGGGGTGCCTTCAAGAGTCTGCATTAAAGTTGGATTTATGGCATCCTTCATGAGCACGGTCAACGCACCACCAAGCCCAAGATCATCAGCGGTTATAGGGTCACCTGATTTGCTGTTACCAATCACCATCTTCCCAAGCCGTTCTCTCATGTCAGATAGAGATGTCGTGAGGGCCAAAACTGCCATTATCTCACTAGCAACAGAAATATCAAAAGCCGTTTCTCTCACCATTCCCTTCTCATCTGGACCTTGACCGACAGTAATTTCCAAAGGGTACAAGAACTTCAGAGGTTGTGTGGCATTTTCACAGGCTTTTTGAACTGCAATCCCAAGGTCAATCTGTGGGCAAAATAGAAATTTAATAACAAGTTAGCAACAAAATAGACATAATCCGCTAATGATATTCAACGAAAGGTGTTGAAGGCATCATCCATTTTTTTGCTATCCGTTGCTTTTGCGTTTTAAGATATGAAATTTGCTTATTACTAAGGGGCAAGTAGTATTATATCGATATAGTTAAGAGAACTAACCGCTCCTTTTCCACCATGCGCATGATGAGTGCAAAGAACAGCATCAAAAGCGCCAGCTGTCAATGGCAGCAGCTAGAAGGTTGTTTGCAGCGGTGATTGCATGGATGTCACCAGTCAAATGAAGATTGAACTCATCCATGGGGATGACTTGACTGTAACCACCACCAGCTGCACCGCCTTTAATCCCAAATGTTGGCCCTTGTGATGGTTGTCTGAGAGTGGTGACAACCTAACAACACATGTCACAATCAAGGATGAGATCATGAACATTCAAAACTAATATACAACAAACAAACAAGAACCCACATTTGCTAGAGATAGACAATTTAAGACCAGGGAAAAATGTCTACAATTTACTAAAAAGGTGCTACCTTTATATCAAGATAAGCTCCCAAAGCTTGACAAAGACCAACAGTAGTAGTAGACTTTCCTTCTCCAAGAGGAGTTGGAGTGATTCCTCCAACAACAACATAATATCCATCCTGTCTTTCTTTAAGTTCATCGAACACAGACAACAAAACCTGGAATTTATAAATACCCAAATCAGCAAAGACCAAAAAAATACCTCATATCACATACACATATCAATATCTTGATATATTCAGACAAAAGATAAAGAAACCCAAAAGTTAATCACATACTCATCGTAACAGACAATATAATTTTATGTGAAACAGTCGAAGTTTGAACCCACAACCTCAAGTCCTCAATGTTACAAACAACTGGTACCGCCTTAGTAAACACGCAACCAAATCTTGAGCTTACACATATCATTCATACAAAATCTTTGTCCAGAAAGAAAAAACTGTACTTTGACTTGTGATAGAAAAATGAAACATATAGTACATTCAGATGGAAAAAATGATACCATTCACATGTAACCATTAGGCTTAGCTTATCCATAACAAGACTCTCTTAAAATCCATTTATAGCAAAAAAAGGCCACTTTGACATCCAAAATCAGCTTAAGCTTTTGGAAGCCACAATTGGTTATTGCATTTCTTCAGTTCATTAATCACACTCCTTAATCATAACATCAGTCATAGTAAATCCATGTCTAAAGATATAATCTTTGACTTTACTATCCAAGTAAAACATTTTAGGATATTGCTAACCATTAATACACATAAAAGATGGTTGCTTAGCAGACAATTATGTATATCTACAATGTGTTAACTACACTGGTTAGCAAAATCCAACTATTTATACCATTAAAAAAATTCCAACATTTTTAGCTCATAATCTATAATAGAATCTAGCAGTAGTGGATCATTTACTTCAAAACAACTTACATATAGTGTGTGTGTTGTGTGTGTGTGTGTGTATTAGTGTATATATATAGTATATATATAGTGTATATATATATAAGGGTAAGTTTGACATTAAAAAAAGGACATACCTTTGCTTTATATTTACCATAAAGATCATAATGATCAGGGTTAAGATTAAGATCTTTAGCAATCTCAGAAATATGTAAAGGAACAACAGAGTTTGCAATGTCTATATCTGCTGGAACAGGGGACACCACTTGCAACTTTCTTGAACTCATCTTTTCTTCTTCTTTGTAATTTATCAATCTTAGATTTATATTATGTTTTAGTCTTTTGGTTTATTATTTTTTGTATAATGTGATATAGATATAGATATAGATATATCCTCTGTTTGCAGTCAAGATTGGTGAATATGGGTTGGTTCGATGAACACAGAAGTGCGGACCTTATCTGGGCCTATAATATTGATACATATGTGGAGCCCGTTGATAATTCCTAGTGGATTATTATGAAAATATATTACTGTATTATTATTATTATTTATTACTATTATTTCATTCATGGAAATTTGAGTCATTTTTGTCTTTGTCTTTGTGTTTATGTTGAATTACAAACGTGTTTTCTTATGGGTTTAAGTGTGGTTGTGGTTGCTAACTTGCTATTGAGTTTGCAAATCTAAACTTGTCTTCTCAACATTTCATCCTACTTTTGAGAAAATCGAGTCTGCAAAATCCCAACTTGTTTTCTCAACATTGCATCCTACTCACTTATGAGAAAATGTAGAATATCGATTTTAATAAAAGATGATTTGACAAACACTTTTTTTTTCTTCCTGAATATGTGTATTTTGCAACATAATATAATCTAATAATCATCTTCAAAACATGTTTAACAAACAACTTATAATGGTCAAACGAATATATGTATGAGATTCTCAAAAGAATATACAATTTTCTTTGGAAGCAAATGAATGATCTTATGTTCCATTAAAATTTAGAAATTAAGGTATATTTGAAAAGACATTTCACAAATCGATTTATTCTATTATTATTCTTTTTGTTTAAAAAAAGTGAAAATCACGAAGAATCAATCTTTCTTTTATTAATTGTTGAATTCCTCTTTGATTGGTTAATATGTGATATTTTTGAATCTCATTACTAACAAAATCAAAATGATCTCAAACATGTTGTATAAGGTTTGGCGTGGTTTGTGGTGAGCTTTTATGTGGTCATTTGTTTCTATGGGTTTGATGATTGGACGTGTCTTTTAAATTGTGTAAACTTTAAGGATTTTGTCAATGTTGGGTGGTTTGTGATTTACTGTCTTCATTGGTCGTGGTTATGGATTTGATGTAAAATTAATATGTGTTTTGTTGGTGCATGGTTTGTTATAGGATGGGATGGTTTGTGTTTTTGGTTCACGTGGTTCAGAATGCGATATATATCATATATATTAGTATTTGTTTTTCGTAATTGTAACTGTAATTGATAACACCATCGAGTTTAGGGGGAGGGATGTTGATTTCTAAAAATCAAGAATTGAAAAATGACCTAATGACGGGATTTGGATGGAGAGGTTTTGTTGTGTGAAGAATCTTCAAAGCGTTTCTTTAGAGATTTATGCACTAAGGTAACCATTGTTGTCGTCATCACATATCAATCCCACCGACATTGCATAGCCTCGTCGATGCTATCATCTCAGGCATCAACCTCTATATTTGACACTTTGGTAGGAGTGGAGATTATTGACAAAATAAAAGGATGAAAATGATTAAAAAAAAAAAATGATTGAAAAAGTATACATATTATTATTTAACATGTAAAACAAGAATTTAGTGTCATAAATTTTGGAAGAAAAAAAAAGTTCCACGTGAAAAAAAAACTTGTGCACATAATATTTCACCTCATTTTGAAGTTGCCAATGACGCTTTTGAAATGTAAACTTTCACATTAGACTTTTTATTTAACCCGCTAGTTATAATTTATAATACTTAAGTAGAGGAAGGGTTATTTAAAAACCCTTAAAAAAAAGAACGCGAGAACCATTTTCAGCCACACATTTTTCTTTCCTTTTCCGTTCTCCTACACATGGGTAAGTTATGCGGTGGCATTTTCGTAAATATTGACTTTTTTTTTTTTTTACTTACCGTAACCAATGCATTTGATTTTGAATAATAGTCTGGTACACATGTGTAGGAAGGTAATGTCTCATAAAAAGCCAAAACTTACTTCAAAACAAGACAAAAACAAACGAACAACCACCCAACCATTCATATCATATAGTAAAAAATAGCATTTCAAAACCCCATAACATACATATACATACATGAATCCCAATACATTTATTTCTATCTCAACTGTTTATGTACAATCTGAAATACTACCACTACTACTAGATTGACCCAAATGAATGAATGAATGAATGAATGAAACCTGGGATTTCAATATTTTATAAAAATCTTTCATGCAATTCAATTAATCTGATCTGTTTCATCTATTTAAACCATAAATCTTGTAAACCTATTTCATAATAGGCCCTTAAATACTCATGGGATTGTTGATTTCAGCTCAAAAGTCATAAGTACTGATTTCTCATCTGGGATTTGCTGTTCTTGGTCAGTTCTTACTTCTTAGCTATCTTCTTAAAATTCTTGTTTCTGGGTATCTTTGATTCCTTGAAATTGATGTGGGTTTGATTGTAAAAGTGAAAAAGGTGCAAACTTTTTATGGCCCAAGTCAACTATTTATCTTCTTCTTTTTTGGTGAATCTTGAAATTGAGATAAGATGTGATGATAGGAAAAAGGTGCAAACTTTTTTAATGGTTTTGATGAGAATTTCTTGTACTTTTATGGGTTAATATATTGTTAAAATCTGCAACATTTGTGTTGGACCTAGGTTTATGTATTTTTTGCTATAAGTTTAGGCATGTTTTCTATGTCATAATGTGTAGGTTTCTTATGTTTCTGCTTTCAGTTGATACATTTCTAGGAAATGTTTTTTGAAAAGGAAATGTAGTACTCCCTTCAGTAGTTTCTTGAATTTTGATTTTAGTTTGGTATATTGATTATCAATTTTAGGATTTCAGTAGTGAATCAAAGAGCAAAGAACATGGCTCCTGGGGGTAATGTTTACCAGGATGTCACCGAATCGCGCAGTGCACTTGCGGATTATGGTGTCAAGTCTGCAAATGTAGAAGGAAGAAGTGGCCTCAGATTATGCGGTCCTGCTGTTAGAAGGCCCGGAATGGCATCAAACAGTGCCGTTCACGAACTACTCGAGTGCCCTGTGTGCCTAAACATAATGTGCCCTCCCATTCATCAGGTATGCATATTGTATCCATTTATGGGTATATCAATATGAATATGAAATGTGTAATAATTGAGGTTTTTGTGTGCAGTGTCCAAATGGACACACAATATGTCTTGTTTGCAAAACTAAAGTGCATAATAGTTGCCCTATATGTCGGCAAGAGCTTGGAAATATAAGGTGTCTGGCCTTGGAGAAAGTAGCAGAGTCCATTGAGTTGCCTTGCAAGTACCATTCTTATGGTTGCCAAGATATTTTACCGTATCATAACAGGATGAGACACGAGGAGAATTGCAAGTATAGGGGGTATAATTGTCCTTACGCAGGTGCAGAATGTCCGATTACTGGTGATATTCCATTCATTGTGGCGCATCTGAAAACCGATCATAACGTTGATATGCATGATGGCTGTAGCTTTAACCACCGATATGTCAAGCCCAATCCTCATGAAATTGAGAATGCTACTTGGATGTTAACCGTAAGATTTTCCCTGATAACTATACATAAATAAACACACATGCTTATTCATGTATATATATGTATGTATGTGTGTATCTGTTTTTCGGTTTTTCCATATGGCGTCCGACCTAAACTTTAGGGTCCAGAGTTAAAACACTCTGAGCTAGTGCAACATTTCATTAACTGTAACTTGAGAGAGTCCGAGTGGGCTGTTTGGCTAGCAATTTGAACAGATTATACGTTTGGAATAAGCAGATGAGTTTGGATCTACTCTTTAGTTGATTATGCCTTTTGAAATGTTCAGTTTTGAATAGGCTACACTCAACAGATAATAAAAATCATATGTCTTTTATCCAAACATTTATAAACTGATTAAAGTTAGAGATGCAATGATAAGATGTTCTATGTCAAAACTCAAACCCGTATAAGCCCCTACATACTCTTTGCAGGGTGCATCCCCTTTATTCCCTTAACCCCTCTCCACAAGAACTAAATAATGTAAACAGTCCCTAACCATAACGTATTCATTATCTTCTTTGATGCAGATCTTCAACTGCTTTGGATATCAGTTCTGCCTGCATTTTGAAGCATTTCATTTGGGAACGGCACCAGTTTACATGGCCTTTTTGCGTTTCATGGGTGATGAAAACGATGCCAACAAGTTCAGTTACAGCCTTGAGGTTGGAGGAAATGGTAGGAAGATTAAATGGCAAGGGATCCCAAGAAGCATTCGTGACAGTCACAAGACTGTTCGTGACAGTCTTGATGGGCTGATTATAACAAGAAACATAGCACTGTTTTTTTCTGGTGGTGATGGGCAGGAACTGAAGCTGAAAGTGTCTGGCAAAATATGGAAAGAACAGTCTTGAGTTAGAACATGGAACTTCATTGTAGTCCTTTTTTTAAATCATACCCTTCTTAAGAAAAAAGTTTAGCCTAAATTCGGCAGGGAGTCGTATTTCGCTGATAGATTATTAATTCAAAGTATATAGTTGCACATTGGTGGGTGAATGGTCAGTTTGAATCTGTAGACTATCAGATGGTAACTTTATACAGTAAAAAGAGAGTATCATTTGTTTAGTGAATGAGTTACAAGTTAGTGTCATGTTCTTGGTACGAGCGAGCGCTAAAAATTGTGTTTAGAATTCAAAATACACTCTGAACATTGCCTAGGTAATTATATTTGTGTAGATACATATACTTAAACACGATCCTTAACTTCCTCGACTTACTACACAAGTATCTCTTTGGTAAAAACACTATAATGAAACATCTTTCTGCATAAAGCTTTTGAAACTTTTATGTACTCACCCAAATGTATGTTGTATTTGCTTTATTTAAAGTGAGGTACTTGTTCCTCTTTTAGGTCCTTCCAACTTTGAAAGACTTCAACCCAACACCAGATCTCATTTTTCCAATGACGTGAATTGACTATATCAATCTTTACCATGTTGCCAATGGTTGTTTTGAACTTTTGTGAAATCCTACTTCTCTAACGTTTATATCCTTTGGCCAATGACTTATTTTCCAATGACGTGAATTGACTATATCAATCTTTACCATGTTGCCAATGGTTGTTTTGAACTTTTGTGAAATCCTACTTCTCTAACGTTTATATCCTTTGGCCAATGACTTATGACGAGTCCACTTTTTACTAGAAGGGAACTTGTAATCTTCCTCTGGTTCTAAATTACTTGATCACTAAACGTACAATGCATCTAAATCTACTCCGACATGTGTAAACATTTTAGAGACCCAAAATAACCATTTCACCGCCTGTAAGTATACATAACATGTATTTGGTTTAAATCTCATGATTGAAACAATGGTCTGTAATGTTGAAGTTAACCCACTAGATAACCAGTAATAAGTTAAGAGGTAACGAGGAAAACATCTATGCGATTAGACTGCCAAGGGCAACGTTTTTTTGGAAAATTACCCCAAGATTTTATTTAATATTTACATTAATGACCAACCAGCTTTACCTTCAATGGTACATATCTTTTTGTAACTTATATGCATAAGATGATACGATTTGTTAATTTGGCTCGATCTTTACATCTCATTTTGACGTTCTAAGCATACACAAAACATAATGCCTTCATTATATAAACATATAAAGTTATAAACTATTGGTGCTCAATTGCTGTATAGCTAAAGATTGTAATGCATTTGTTATATAAACATATAAAGTTATAAACTTTGGACGTTTAATTTGTTAAGTGTAGCTAAAGATTCGAACCATATAATCTCATAAAATTCTATCTATATCTACATACTTTATTTTACTGCAGATGGAACACAAACAAATAATTCTACTTTCTGATCCACCGAATCAGCATGTACATCTAACAGAAGATGTTTGCCGCTGATCTGAAATTGCAGAGCTGGAGAAATGAGCCAACACAAAACAGACCAGCGAGTAATTAGTATGTTTTAAGTGCAGGGTCAGATAGGTCAGGTTGACCAGTCAAGGCCAGTCATTAAATCTCAACTTAAACACAGAATTTTGCAAATTGAAACCAAAACTTTATAGAGTATAAGTTAATTCTTCTACAACAAATACCCTACTATTGAAAGAAAGTTCAACAAAGTGTTTTGAACACACCCTTTTCACATTTAAAAGACCATTGAAAATGCAGACCGAAGTCTAACTAGTCATAATAATCCTTCAAGCATAGGCACATGCCTACATCATGAGCTTAGAGGACTCGTGAACCTCAAATCCTACAAGTATAGATACAATTATCAGGACCAACCTTTCAACGACTCCCGGCTAGCCCAACATGGACCAATCCAAGACTGGTTTCAGTTGTGACCAGTCCCTGGAAGGTCCTTGACCCAAAATTTCTCAGGGACTTGAATAATTACACACCTGTGCAGGGGACAAGGAGAACATAAGGAGAGGACATTGCAATATGATCTGGATGAGAATGCCAAATATACAAACAGCTTCAATAAAAAATAACAGGTTTTACAAACAACATGAAACTGACTCGACTCCTTGCATCGATTCTTACACAATGTTCAAAACAAGATAAATGGCTTCCGATAAATTATCAAACCACGTACCATGGTTATCACGACACAGTTCTTCCATAGCAAATGCAAGCAAGATACAGATTCTTTGCCCATTTCTCCTGCACAATTTGCCACCAGAACCAATATTAACAATCGAATAACATCTAGCATAAATGCCATGCGTCACTATAAATTAATATTTCACCCTTGAATTATAAGAAAGACGGATATTTCATTAATTCAGAATCCCGCCACAAGTCAAATGCAGCATTACTTTTTCATTTTTGAAAAACTTAGATTCAAATTAATCTGTAGTAAACGTTACACATTACTACTTCCATGCAATGAGAACTGAAACATTTGCAGGCTCATAATTTAGGATGAAATATCTACTTGTAACCCATCAATAACAAAACTACGAGTTTGACTCTCAAGGACCAACCAAGAAACCATTGAAGTATTCAGATAGGTGGAGATATACAAGTATTTCAATGAAGAAAATCACAAACGAAGGTTCCCCAATTATACTGACCTTAACATGAGTGCTTGGAAACTGTGATGTGCGTAAAGTTTCCTGTGTTTCATCACCGGGCTTGCGGCGTGGCACACTCAAGATAAGTGCCGTTTGATCCCACGTAGCAGCTGTTGATGTGATACGATAGCCATTATCCCACCTTCTGTGGATGCCCTCACTTGGATAAAGGAAATCAAGCTCGACCACCTACAAAAGCAATGCAGAACTTATGAAGATTTGTAAGATTTAAGATACATTCAAATGGTACATATAATTATCAGACATTTTAAATGCGAAGGATAACGATTCTATCAATGATAGAAGGCATGATACCTGATCACTGAAGCCAGCATTTCGAGACATGACAATACCCCATCGGGTACCAGCGGTTGCCATGGAGGTCACATGGAACCCCTCTCTCCATTTTTTATTTATCCACTTAAAAGGAAATGAGTCGCTTACTTTGTAAGATTGTTGAGAATACTGAGTCCCTGCAGCGATCAGTTTATAGTTATAAACAAGAGCCAAGAGTTGTGTATCTAGACCACTTAATCAAACAACTATCACCAAACCTTTCGACATCACCACAAGAGAGCTGCCATTGTTGGCACCAGCAATGGAACTGATATAATAGTTCTTCTCCCACTGTTCCATAATCCATTCCTACCACAAGGTAGAGAAAATAAAAGTAAACAACTTGTTGCTGACTTGCTGCACACCTGTAAAAAAAAAGGGTACAGCATGTACCTTGTGCAAGAAGAAGGGAGACAGCTCATAAACTTGACTTGTGAATCCGGTCCCAGCATCCATTATTAGAGCCCACAAGTTGGAGCAGGATGCCACAGAACTTATAAGTAAACCATCAGCATTTCCTCTCTCTACATGTTGGCTCAATCTTGCATCCGCAACATTGTAATGATACCTAACGCAAAATACACAATAATGTTTATAGATAATGTTGACGTTATATGAATTGACATCTGCAATTAATGAAACGTTAGAGTAACAAAGAAAACTACCAACCTCTGTTTCATTGGTTGCCTGGCATTGTAAATCGAAACCCACTGCGTTGCAGGAACTCCCATGCGGATTTTCTTTGTAGGCTGCCCTTCATCTTCCTCGTCAAGGTTCAATCTTCCCCGTTTTTGACCAACTTGGAATATAATCTGAGATCAAACACGATTTAAAAAACATTTTAAGTAACTATTTCATAGACATATATCAATACACCATTAACAAGGTGGATCACCTTTTGAGCACCATCTGTGTTTATTGGCCTTATGGCAGGATTGGGACCTAGCAGACCCTCAAACAAAGAAATTAGCTTGGAATAGTTTGGCTCTTCGTCGAACTTCATATTTACGACTATCTCCAGAAATTGCCTTACAGGTGCAGGGCAGAAGCAGCACAACATTTCTGGAGATGTGGCCATTTTCTTCTTGCAGACTAGAAATGATTTATTGTCACCCTAAGAAACAACAAGATATATCAATATAATAAACAACTTACACAATCTGAGCAATTCACATATCGCTTGACACGAACGACTTCTGTTTTTCCGCCGGACCACGGACACGTTCTCTTATCACAGCTTGAAGAGAGCGAATACAAAATTTTAATTTACCTGATACCCTTGCCAAGGCAACCTGCCACGGTGAAGGAAAATGAGCGTATAAGCAAGCGATTCCAAATCGTCTCTTCTACTAGCAGTCCTTCCCAGGTGCGCATGAACACTAGCATATCTAACCGTTCCTCTGCAATGACATGAAAATATACGATGGGTATGCTGCATGATGAAACCTAAACAAAATGGGTTATTTAAAGTATATAGTAAGTTGAACTTCACCTGAACATGTCAGGGCGCTGATCATAATCAACATGTTGACCACTAGCAGTCTCTCGCCACTTTGTTGCTGCGTTTCAAGTATCAATGTAAGTATTAGAAAAGATGGCAGAAAATAATCATAAAATTCAATCTTCAGAAGTGAATTATTCATTACCCAACCCCAGATCAACAAGAAATAATTTCTTCTCTTGAGATGTTGAAGGCTGGCCAAGTAAAAAGTTCTCTGGCTTTACATCTCCATGCACGTAACTACAAAGAAGAAGTCATATAATAAGATAGCATTAAAAAGGAAATACAACTATTAATTGAATCGGTAAGGGGAAAAATGTAGAGACGGAGAGCATACCCTCTTGCATGCATTTTGTCCAAAATTGATAAAGCCTCCACAGCTATACAAGATACCATTTCAGATGACATCCTGGAAATTTGACAAAGTCAACAAAAAAACATGAACAAAATTAGCCAACAAAAGAAACACAGACAAGGTAGAAGATACAAAGATAGTGCATTGTGAGAATAGACGGAAAATATTTGAGGATGGTGCATACATATCAGGAGAGCCAAAAAAAAAACTTTAGAACTTACGATTGCCCTGAAGAATTCCATACATCCCATAAACTGGGTCCAAGCATGTCCATGACCTAGTAGAAACAAAAAGGTGTTAATACAACAGACTGTTGATTTCTTATTGTTGTTTCAAACAGATGTAAAGAAGCCAATTATCATACCATTACATAGTACTCTCCTTGCTTTCCTTTGTAATGTACTTTAGGCACACCATGACTACCACCCAGAGTGCTATTTAAACCAAAAAAAACATCAAGTACACATCTAGTTTCAAAGGAAAACATAGTTTGATTATGATAGATCTAACAATAAATACATACTTGTAAACTTGCCACTCGTACGGAGGACCATAACTGCAGCCTTTGCTATTTCTGTGCTCAAACTTAAGAGCTACCTGTTACAAAAAAAAAATTAGAGAAGATAAGTTAGCCACAATTTAATTTCAAAGAACAAGACACTATCGCAACATTCAATACTGATTGGTTGGTACAAACTACAAAATATTACCTCTGTAGCCCCAGGACCAGATATTCGTTCAGTTCCACCAGAAACACGACGACCTACAAATACTTGACCAAACCCACCTTTTCCTAGCTTTCTCTCAACCTTATACTGTGGTGATCCACCTACTTGGACCTGAAAATCAGCAAAATGAAGTATCAAGAATTAGTTCTACATTCAACTAACCAAATGGAACATTAAAAAATTCAGAAGGTTTCACATTAACTCCTCCAAGAGCTCCACTTTTACATGTTATTTAAGATCACATTACATGATTATATCAGCATTAACCCAGCACAGCCTGAACAAACTGGAATCCATTTACAATTGTCTACACGTGCACTCAGTCTATCCAGGTAATTGCAGTTAATTAAGGTACATATAACAACAAAACCATAACATTTATCCATTCAGGACTCCAACAGCAATTATAACACCATAAACTTTCCACATATATCAAGGAATACACTAGGACTTAAATCCATCTTCCATGCTGAAAAAACAACAAAACCGATTATAAACTCACAATGCTAATAACTCACCAACATAACTTGTAACAATAACTCTTTTAGCAAGAACAGACACAACAAAAGAAATACCTCGGACACAATCAAGAAAAATTTAACAAATTTTTTTTCCTAAAACCAACTACTAATTACTGTAATTTAATTTAATTCCCTTATCAAACACCACAAATCTATCTTCACACAATACAACTATATACACACATATCCAATATGTCCAATTATTCACGTCAACAAAAATGAAGTATCTTGAAAAAAAAATGCAGAAATCAACATACTTTAGAATTATAAAATACGTATATATAATATATATATATGTATATATATATATATATATATGGCGCGTGAGCTATATATAGATATTTACCTTATCAGGAAAAGGAGCAGTATTCCCTTCTTCTTCTTGTCCAGTAACCTTATTAGCACTCAAACCGCCACTACCATCAGCCATCTCTACGCGCAGCCGCTATTTCTGTGCTCAAACTTAAGAGCTACCTGTTACAAAAAAAAAATTAGAGAAGATAAGTTAGCCACAATTTAATTTCAAAGAACAAGACACTATCGCAACATTCAATACTGATTGGTTGGTACAAACTACAAAATATTACCTCTGTAGCCCCAGGACCAGATATTCGTTCAGTTCCACCAGAAACACGACGACCTACAAATACTTGACCAAACCCACCTTTTCCTAGCTTTCTCTCAACCTTATACTGTGGTGATCCACCTACTTGGACCTGAAAATCAGCAAAATGAAGTATCAAGAATTAGTTCTACATTCAACTAACCAAATGGAACATTAAAAAATTCAGAAGGTTTCACATTAACTCCTCCAAGAGCTCCACTTTTACATGTTATTTAAGATCACATTACATGATTATATCAGCATTAACCCAGCACAGCCTGAACAAACTGGAATCCATTTACAATTGTCTACACGTGCACTCAGTCTATCCAGGTAATTGCAGTTAATTAAGGTACATATAACAACAAAACCATAACATTTATCCATTCAGGACTCCAACAGCAATTATAACACCATAAACTTTCCACATATATCAAGGAATACACTAGGACTTAAATCCATCTTCCATGCTGAAAAAACAACAAAACCGATTATAAACTCACAATGCTAATAACTCACCAACATAACTTGTAACAATAACTCTTTTAGCAAGAACAGACACAACAAAAGAAATACCTCGGACACAATCAAGAAAAATTTAACAAATTTTTTTTCCTAAAACCAACTACTAATTACTGTAATTTAATTTAATTCCCTTATCAAACACCACAAATCTATCTTCACACAATACAACTATATACACACATATCCAATATGTCCAATTATTCACGTCAACAAAAATGAAGTATCTTGAAAAAAAAATGCAGAAATCAACATACTTTAGAATTATAAAATACGTATATATAATATATATATATGTATATATATATATATATATGGCGCGTGAGCTATATATAGATATTTACCTTATCAGGAAAAGGAGCAGTATTCCCTTCTTCTTCTTGTCCAGTAACCTTATTAGCACTCAAACCGCCACTACCATCAGCCATCTCTACGCGCCGCCGCTACAGGTTAAATAAACCTAACTACAAAAAAAAAAAAATCCGATCGTCTCTTCGCCGGCGACCTACCACCACCTCTATTTACCAATTACACGGCGAAAAACTCAACAACCGAGCTCCGACATTCCCTATCCATAATATTAAGATGAGAAAACATATACATACGGATTCCTGTATCTATAATCATAATCTATGGTCAAACCCTAGGTAAAAATTTTAGTCAAACAACGCGTTCAACGATGCTTTGTTAAGAAAGATATGATCGGTAAATTTGAAGATTAGTAGAAATTTTGATAGGGTTTCAGAGAGAGAGAGATAGAGATAGAGATAGATACAGATTATTGTGTATGTATATATTTTTTGATTGATTAAATTTTTTAGGTCAAAATTTGGGGGGAACGGCTGTGTGTGTTCTTCCTTTCCGTATACAGATATTTTTGTTCCGTCAAACTAACAATAATAAAATAAATCATTACTTATTTATTCTTTGTATTATTAACTTACAGAATTTAAAAATCAGTATAGTTTTTATTTTTTGTTACTGTGTTTGGGGAAAGTAATTTTAGTTTTTTTTAATTTTAATTAATCTACTCATGTAAAATATATATTTTGTTAGTTTATATCATGTAGTTTGTGAGTGGTGTGGTTTGTTCTTAAAACATGCAACACTTTTTACGAGAGAAATGTATTCGCGCGTTGCGGCAGTGATGGACGTGGTGGTGGTGGTGCTGATGTAATGGCGGCGGTGATGGTGGTGGTGGTGGCAGTGGCGGTGGTGGTGGTGGCGGTGGTGGTGGTGGTGGTGGTGGTGGCAGCGGTGGTGGTGGTGGTGGTGGTGGCGGTGGCGCCGGTGAGTAGTGGAAGTTATTGATGTAATGTGACTATGATGTATGGTACATCATGCATTAAAATGTGTACATTGTTGAAATTTAAAATCAATATTGAAATTTTAAGTTCAATGTTGAAAATCAAAAGAAATTTGCTTTATAATATAAAAATATAAACTAGTGGTTAACTTCAATGTCTAACCCAATTTTATTTATTTTCATTTGTAGCTTTTTTTAGAAGGTAGCTTTTTCATGACATATATATATAGGTGGTTATTTTATGATCACTCTTAAATTAAGACCATTAGGACCATGTGTAAATTGTAACTTACACATCATCATCATCACCGACTACCACCATGATCATCTCCGACCACCACCATGATCCTCCGGCGACGACGACCACCGCCATCACGACTTACACATGTGTAAGTTACACATGTTACACATGTAAGTTATGAATGATTAAGATTTGGTTCTAATGGTCCTAAAACTAACTGTTATATATATATATATATAGGGGAAGTGAGTATGGGGTTGTCCCCATCTAAGCTTAGATGGGGAACCCCTCACATTTGGTTTTTATAATCATAAAATTCATGGGGGCCCATGTATTTATTTAAAATTCAAACAAATATTAAAATATTTGTATGTGAGGGGTTCCCCATCTAAGCTTAGATGAGGAACAACCCCATACTCACTTTTCTCATATTATATTATATAATACTTATAAATATTTAATATATTACAGTTTTTCAATATATATATATAAGTCGAATATATATTTATTCGTACAGGTTCGTTTAAGTTTTACCAAGTGGATACAAAGAAAGGGATTTTTGAGTTTAATTAGTATTCATTTGTTTAGGTTTAACTTAAACGAATACACACGTTAACAAAAAATTTCCTTTAAGCTAATAAGATTTTTCGTATGTACTTCTATAAAGGCAAACAAAGAACAAAACAACATACATATTTTTTGGTACTCAAAAATCATATTAAAATCACATATATTTGACGTCTTTAAGTTGGTTCGAAAGCATGTATTCACATACGCACAAGTAGATTTAGAGTCTTTAAAACATTTAGCACTTATTTTTCTGGTCAAGATGTATATATTAGTATTCATTTGTTTAGGTTTAACTTAAACGAATACACACGTTAACAAAAAATTTCCTTTAAGCTAATAAGATTTTTCGTATGTACTTCTATAAAGGCAAACAAAGAACAAAACAACATACATATTTTTTGGTACTCAAAAATCATATTAAAATCACATATATTTGACGTCTTTAAGTTGGTTCGAAAGCATGTATTCACATACGCACAAGTAGATTTAGAGTCTTTAAAACATTTAGCACTTATTTTTCTGGTCAAGATTAGTATTCATTTGTTTAGGTTTAACTTAAACGAATACACACGTTAACAAAAAATTTCCTTTAAGCTAATAAGATTTTTCGTATGTACTTCTATAAAGGCAAACAAAGAACAAAACAACATACATATTTTTTGGTACTCAAAAATCATATTAAAATCACATATATTTGACGTCTTTAAGTTGGTTCGAAAGCATGTATTCACATACGCACAAGTAGATTTAGAGTCTTTAAAACATTTAGCACTTATTTTTCTGGTCAAGATGTATATATATACTAGAAAGGTATCCGCACAATGCGGCGGACTGACAGAGTAATGGTGGCGGTGATGGTAGCGGTAGCCGGTCGTGGTGGCGTGCGGCGGTGGTGGCGGTGGTGATATAATGACGGCAATGGCGGCGGCGGCGGTGATTGATGGTGGTGGCGGTGGCGGTGGGGCGATGGTGATCATGAACCGTGGTGGTGTTGATGTGTGTGTATGTGTGAGAAAGAGAGACGTAAGTGTGTGTTTGATGTGTTAGAGATAATTAGGGGTATTTTGGGAATATTTAAAAAAGTGTTGGATTTTTTAAATTAGGAGAAGACAGTTTGCTTTATAAAAGATTGATGATTAATAAACCAAATCCTTACTATGAAAACGGATGGTTTTGCCTTTGGTTTTAGGCCGCTCGTAGTAATCCTCGTCCAAGCTCGTCCAACATCTCTTCGTTGTCGACGTTAATGCCACAACCCCTTTCTCCTCGTCGATTTTCACTCATTTCCTAAATAAGAACAAGATGGACGAGTGTGGTGGGCCCATTGCTTTTGTATCCGTTGCTGACTAAAATAAATTAGAATAAAAAAAGTTTAGGAAGAGATGAGGAAGATGTGAGGAAGAGGTCTTAATGCTAGGGGTAGTTCTTGGATTGAGAAAAGCTGACGTGGCAGTGAGGAAAAGGTGATGAAGATATTTAAAAACAAGCTTTAGTAAGAGAGGTCTTATATATATTTTTGCTTGCCATCCAATTAGTGATGAGATATTGAAATCCATTTTTCCTTTTCTTTTAACCCTTTAATATGCAAGATCCTCATTTTAAATTTTGGTTTAGGTCTTATTATGGTTTGAGAATTAGCCTCTACCTAAACACACTTGTATGTGCGCATTAGTGCCTCACAAAAATAAATAAGTAAAAACAGGTTGGTGTGAGGTTTTTTTTTTCTTTTAAGAGCAAATTTTATATTACTTTTACTTTACTTTATATAATACATCATTGTTAGGATTTGAGTCTTATTTTTTTTAAGAAAAAATCAAAAAATTTATTACCCTACCTAAATGGTGATGGTGCATGTGAGTTGTATATCAAATCGCAACCGATAAGTAGTTCGTCATCAATGAATGGAACTCACTCTTTGTGAGTATATTCAGATTCTACTCCCATTGTAAAATCACAATCAACACGTGGGAATATATTATTTTTTTAAAGGCTAACTTTATATTCAAAATTACATCCTCTGTGAATTACAGAGAACAAAACAACTTACAAGAAAGGATACTTACAAAATATTAAACAAACACCAATTTTCCCAACTTAAATCTCTAAACTTTCGTTCTGTTTTTAAACCACAAATATCCAAGCGTCTTGATCTCATGAATAATCTTTTCCGGGTTAACCTGCTCTTTTGAAAACCTTTTGCTATTTCTAGCACGCCACAAACACCAACACGCCACAAAAATTATCCCTTTTAAAGCTTTCTTTTTGTGTCTGCCCATTCCTACATGTTTGTGTACTTCAATCAAGTCTTTGATAGAGAATAAGAGGAAATTGTTTGCCTTACACCACGACTTGATATGATCCCAGACGTGAAAAGCCACCCTACACCCGCAAAGAAGATGTTCAGCTGTTTCAATAAATTCCCCACATAGACTACACCAACTATCTTCAATCTCAATATTCCGTTTAGCAAGAGCCGTAACTGTCGGAATGCGATCCATTTCGGCCCTCCAGACGAAAATATTACATTTCTTTGGGGTCCATTTAGGGCATTTAAAAACAAACCTGTTGCTATAATCTTGATCACTTATTAGGAATTCTTTTACCACTTTCACCGAAAATTCTTTTGTTTCGCCATCATTCCAGCTCCACTTGTCTACCTGATTATGCAGCTTGATCGAGTTGAGTGTCGTTATAAGCCTTCTCTTTTCATCTAACTCGAGACCACCATTTGGTTGATTGCACCAATCCCATCTTCCGTCGAAACAGTCAGATATATAATTATATCTATCCTTTACTATACATTTTTTATCCTTCTCGATTTTGAAAAGGACTGGAAATTCCTCCTTTAGAGGTTTACTTCCCACCCAAAAATCCAACCAGAATCTTATGTTATTACCATTCCCCACCTCGCCTTTAAACGCCCTGTTAAATTCGACCCCGCCCACCTTGATCTTATTTATATCCTTAACAATAGATTTCCATGTCCCAGATATAGCTTGTTTTACTGGAATAGGGGTCCAAGATCTAATACCATCATGAATGGCAATAATTACACGCCTCCATAACCCATTTTGATCCTGCCTAAATCTCCTCAGCCATTTAGATAGGAGTGCGGTGTTCACGTCCTTTAATCTAGCAATACCAAGCCCCCCAACATGTACTGGTGATGCCACTCTCTCCCATGATACCCAGTTTATCTTCCTATTATCTAACGAACCACTCCAAAGAAACCGTCTAATAATTGTTTCCAAACCTTGAATTACTTTCACAGGAGCCTTGAACATGGAAAAGTAGTAAGCATGAAGACTCTCCAACACCGATTTGATCATAGTAACCCTTCCCCCTATAGAAAGACAAGATCCTTTCCAACTCGACAGCCTAGCTTCAAAGATATCAAAAATGCGTTCCCAATTAGCTACCCTGTTCATATTTGCACCAATCGGGATTCCAAGGTGAATAAAAGGTAAAAAACCAGCCTTACAACTGACCCCTACCGCCATATTCTCAACTTCGTCATTCTCAACACCAATACCAAACAAGTTGGATTTTCCTAAATTTATTTTCAAGCCCGAACATAAATAAAAACATCTCAGGATTACAGCAAGTCTCCTGATGTTTTCCATTTCCCATTCCCCCATAATAACACAATCATCTGCGTATAATAAATGTGAAGTACACGGGCCATCACTAGAAATTTTGATACCCTTGAAACGTCCCACACTACACGCCTTCTTCATGAGACCAGAAAAAGATTCCATAACAATTAAAAATAGAAATGGTGAGATTGGATCTCCTTGGCGCATACCTTTAGAACAAGAAAACTCAAATGTAGGAGAGCCATTTACTAGAACTGCCTTATTTTCCTAGATTGGCCTTGGCGCATACCTTTAGAACAAGAAAACTCAAATGTAGGAGAGCCATTTACTAGAACTGAAGACCTTGCAGACGATAATATTCCCATAATCCAGCCACACCAAATTTCAGGAAATCCCATTTGGAGCATAACATCAATCAAAAAACACCAGTTAACATTATCATAAGCCTTTTCAAAATCTATTTTAAACAAAAACAGCTTGCTGTGAGTCTTTTTTGCCCATGCGATGATTTCATTAATCATTAGTGGACCATCCATAATGGAACGGTCACTAAGGAACGCAGTTTGGGTATTCGAGATCACCAAACTTAAAACCTTTTTAAGCCGATTAGAACACTTTTGAGATGACTTTGCTAACAATCCCTACCAATGTTATAGGTCTGTAATCCTCCAGCTTCACCGGATCTCTTACCTTAGGAATTAAAGTGATAAATGAGGAGCCACAACCTCTACTTATCGTCCCTGTATCGTGAAATTCGTGGAGAATGTTAACCAGATCAGTTTCAAAAAAATTCCAAAACTCTTTAATAAACTTGAAGTTGAAGCCATCGGGCCCGGGCGCCTTCTCATCGCCGCAATCAAACACTGCAACTTTTATCTCCTCTGTAGTAAACGATCCCACCAGATTATTTGCATCGGCATCAGATAACCTCGACTCCAAGAAAACATCCAACTTAGGCCTATGTTTCCAGGATTCTGTAAACCGTTTTCTAAAAAATTCGAATGTCGTTTTCTTTAACTCCCTCGGTTTTGTTAGCCACACATTATTAACCATTAGACCGTGAATAGAGTTAGACACCTTTCTATTATTTATCAACCCGTGAAAAAATCTTGTATTTTCATCTCCTTCCATAGCCCATCTACATCTTGACTTTTGCTTTATATCTTTCATCTTAAAACCCTCTAACTCTACCATCCGCTTTTTACATTCTAACCGGGTCCACACCTCCTCCTCTACCAAATCTCTGTCTTTCATTATGTTGTTAAGAGCTTCAAATTCAGTTTGGCATTGCTCAAATTCTTCACCCTCTTTCTTCCTAATTTCATCTTTCCAGCGTTTTAATCGAACCTTTAGCCATTTAAGTTTAGACATGAGATTCACATCTGGTCTCCCAACAGGCCAATACGACACCATAGCTTCCTCCACCACACTTTTGAAATCAGCTCTTCTTCCGACACGTGGGAATATATAGGTTCATTTAGGCATGTACCAATACAAGGACAAAACAACTCATAAAAAGGGATGCACATAATTATGCTATAGATAAAAAGAATTTCATGTGAATAGTAATTTTGCAACGCGACAAGTTTCGATTCCAACACGTCACATTGCGTTCCATAATAATATATATGATGTGTAAAGATAAGTAACAGGAGTAGTAGACAATATATCAAGTAAAATGCATATCATGTGTTCATATATTTGGTGCATTATTAACTCATTAACTCCTATTTGGTGCACTAGTATCAACTTTCCATCATCTTCAACAACTAAATTCAAATCTTTATCTATACTATTATATAAAAGAAATAACATCATCTCTCCTAAAATGTTGAAATGTAACAATGCGAATATACGAAATTACCCTTCTTTTATTTTAATTCAAATGCATTTCTATCTAAACCATTTTCACATCTCACTTCAATTGAATGTCCACTTATACTGTTAATACATGTTTTTTTTTTGTTAATGTTAGCTGTTATTGAAGCTACGTTATCATCGTGGTATCTCGCTTAATTGATTGCTCACTTATACTGTTTTTGGTAATCACGACATCGAACGCATTGTCAACAGTATCCGCTGCAACGCGCATGTATCATGCTAGTGTTATGAATGGATTTTGAATACAATGTTTAGGAGAAGACAGTTCGCTTAATAAAAGATTGATAATTATTAAACCAAATCCTTACTATGAAAAAAAAAAAAAAAAAAAAAAAAAAAAAAAAAAAAAAAAAAAAAAAAAAAAAAAAAAAAAAAAAAAAAAAAAAAAAAAAAAAAAAAAAAAAAAAAAAAAAAAAAAAAAAAAAAAAAAAAAAAAAAAAAAAAAAAAAAAAAAAAAAAAAAAAAAAAAAAAAAAAAAAAAAAAAAAAAAAAAAAAAAAAAAAAAAAAAAAAAAAAAAAAAAAAAAAAAAAAAAAAAAAAAAAAAAAAAAAAAAAAAAAAAAAAAAAAAAAAAAAAAAAAAAAAAAAAAAAAAAAAAAAAAAAAAAAAAAAAAAAAAAAAAAAAAAAAAAAAAAAAAAAAAAAAAAAAAAAAAAAAAAAAAAAAAAAAAAAAAAAAAAAAAAAAAAAAAAAAAAAAAAAAAAAAAAAAAAAAAAAAAAAAAAAAAAAAAAAAAAAAAAAAAAAAAAAAAAAAAAAAAAAAAAAAAAAAAAAAAAAAAAAAAAAAAAAAAAAAAAAAAAAAAAAAAAAAAAAAAAAAAAAAAAAAAAAAAAAAAAAAAAAAAAAAAAAAAAAAAAAAAAAAAAAAAAAAAAAAAAAAAAAAAAAAAAAAAAAAAAAAAAAAAAAAAAAAAAAAAAAAAAAAAAAAAAAAAAAAAAAAAAAAAAAAAAAAAAAAAAAAAAAAAAAAAAAAAAAAAAAAAAAAAAAAAAAAAAAAAAAAAAAAAAAAAAAAAAAAAAAAAAAAAAAAAAAAAAAAAAAAAAAAAAAAAAAAAAAAAAAAAAAAAAAAAAAAAAAAAAAAAAAAAAAAAAAAAAAAAAAAAAAAAAAAAAAAAAAAAAAAAAAAAAAAAAAAAAAAAAAAAAAAAAAAAAAAAAAAAAAAAAAAAAAAAAAAAAAAAAAAAAAAAAAAAAAAAAAAAAAAAAAAAAAAAAAAAAAAAAAAAAAAAAAAAAAAAAAAAAAAAAAAAAAAAAAAAAAAAAAAAAAAAAAAAAAAAAAAAAAAAAAAAAAAAAAAAAAAAAAAAAAAAAAAAAAAAAAAAAAAAAAAAAAAAAAAAAAAAAAAAAAAAAAAAAAAAAAAAAAAAAAAAAAAAAAAAAAAAAAAAAAAAAAAAAAAAAAAAAAAAAAAAAAAAAAAAAAAAAAAAAAAAAAAAAAAAAAAAAAAAAAAAAAAAAAAAAAAAAAAAAAAAAAAAAAAAAAAAAAAAAAAAAAAAAAAAAAAAAAAAAAAAAAAAAAAAAAAAAAAAAAAAAAAAAAAAAAAAAAAAAAAAAAAAAAAAAAAAAAAAAAAAAAAAAAAAAAAAAAAAAAAAAAAAAAAAAAAAAAAAAAAAAAAAAAAAAAAAAAAAAAAAAAAAAAAAAAAAAAAAAAAAAAAAAAAAAAAAAAAAAAAAAAAAAAAAAAAAAAAAAAAAAAAAAAAAAAAAAAAAAAAAAAAAAAAAAAAAAAAAAAAAAAAAAAAAAAAAAAAAAAAAAAAAAAAAAAAAAAAAAAAAAAAAAAAAAAAAAAAAAAAAAAAAAAAAAAAAAAAAAAAAAAAAAAAAAAAAAAAAAAAAAAAAAAAAAAAAAAAAAAAAAAAAAAAAAAAAAAAAAAAAAAAAAAAAAAAAAAAAAAAAAAAAAAAAAAAAAAAAAAAAAAAAAAAAAAAAAAAAAAAAAAAAAAAAAAAAAAAAAAAAAAAAAAAAAAAAAATTTTATTACCCTACCTAAATGGTGATGGTGCATGTGAGTTGTATATCAAATCGCAACCGATAAGTAGTTCGTCATCAATGAATGGAACTCACTCTTTGTGAGTATATTCGATTCTACTCCCATTGTAAAATCACAATCAACACGTGGGGATATATAGGTTCATTTAGGCATGTACCAATACAAGGACAAAACAACTCATAAAAAGGGATGCACATAATTATGCTCTAGATAAAAAGAATTTCATGTGAATAGTAAATTTGCAACGCTTCCAACACGTCACATTGCGTTCCATAATAATATATATGATGTGTAAAGATAAGTAACAGGAGTAGTAGACAATATATCAAGTAAAATGCATATCATGTGTTCATATATTTGGTGCATTACCATTTGTAACGGGCGTTACCATTTGTAACGGGCGTTACCATTTGTAACGGGCGTTACCATTTGTAACGGGCGTTACCATTTGTAACGGGCGTTACCATTTGTAACGGGCGTTACCATTTGTAACGGGCGTTACCATTTGTAACGGGCGTTACCATTTGTAACGGGCGTTACCATTTGTAACGGGCGTTACCATTTGTAACGGGCGTTACCATTTGTAACGGGCGTTACCATTTGTAACGGGCGTTACCATTTGTAACGGGCGTTACCATTTGTAACGGGCGTTACCATTTGTAACGGGCGTTACCATTTGTAACGGGCGTTACCATTTGTAACGGGCGTTACCATTTGTAACGGGCGTTACCATTTGTAACGGGCGTTACCATTTGTAACGGGCGTTACCATTTGTAACGGGCGTTACCATTTGTAACGGGCGTTACCATTTGTAACGGGCGTTACCATTTGTAACGGGCGTTACCATTTGTAACGGGCGTTACCATTTGTAACGGGCGTTACCATTTGTAACGGGCGTTACCATTTGTAACGGGCGTTACCATTTGTAACGGGCGTTACCATTTGTAACGGGCGTTACCATTTGTAACGGGCGTTACCATTTGTAACGGGCGTTACCATTTGTAACGGGCGTTACCATTTGTAACGGGCGTTACCATTTGTAACGGGCGTTACCATTTGTAACGGGCGTTACCATTTGTAACGGGCGTTACCATTTGTAACGGGCGTTACCATTTGTAACGGGCGTTACCATTTGTAACGGGCGTTACCATTTGTAACGGGCGTTACCATTTGTAACGGGCGTTACCATTTGTAACGGGCGTTACCATTTGTAACGGGCGTTACCATTTGTAACGGGCGTTACCATTTGTAACGGGCGTTACCATTTGTAACGGGCGTTACCATTTGTAACGGGCGTTACCATTTGTAACGGGCGTTACCATTTGTAACGGGCGTTACCATTTGTAACGGGCGTTACCATTTGTAACGGGCGTTACCATTTGTAACGGGCGTTACCATTTGTAACGGGCGTTACCATTTGTAACGGGCGTTACCATTTGTAACGGGCGTTACCATTTGTAACGGGCGTTACCATTTGTAACGGGCGTTACCATTTGTAACGGGCGTTACCATTTGTAACGGGCGTTACCATTTGTAACGGGCGTTACCATTTGTAACGGGCGTTACCATTTGTAACGGGCGTTACCATTTGTAACGGGCGTTACCATTTGTAACGGGCGTTACCATTTGTAACGGGCGTTACCATTTGTAACGGGCGTTACCATTTGTAACGGGCGTTACCATTTGTAACGGGCGTTACCATTTGTAACGGGCGTTACCATTTGTAACGGGCGTTACCATTTGTAACGGGCGTTACCATTTGTAACGGGCGTTACCATTTGTAACGGGCGTTACCATTTGTAACGGGCGTTACCATTTGTAACGGGCGTTACCATTTGTAACGGGCGTTACCATTTGTAACGGGCGTTACCATTTGTAACGGGCGTTACCATTTGTAACGGGCGTTACCATTTGTAACGGGCGTTACCATTTGTAACGGGCGTTACCATTTGTAACGGGCGTTACCATTTGTAACGGGCGTTACCATTTGTAACGGGCGTTACCATTTGTAACGGGCGTTACCATTTGTAACGGGCGTTAATTTGTAACGGGCGTCATGTAACGGGCGTAACCAGTCGGGCTTACGATGGTTGGTAACGGGCGTTACCATTTGTAACGGGCGTTACGCGACCAATTCATATAAATAGCTGCCAAGTTTCTGAACAGACGGACGGACTTTTGGGGGAGAACTTGCCTAAGGGTTTTTGATCAAAATATCTTTCCAGGAGCTGCTCTATTAGGGGTCTATCAGGTTTCCAAGCAAGATTTCTTAGGCGGATCCACTGAAGATTCACGAGCACCCATCTGGATCGTATCTACTTATTGTCTTGCAACTTTCTATTTACTCAAACGATTGGTACAATATGTTTTATTACTATTTCTTTTATCAATTTCAATTTAGCATGATTGGCTAATTCTATTATCATCCACCTTGATGTAATTAGACGAATGATGTGATTGCTATGTTTTAATTCAAGAGTTGATTTCAATTACCGTTGTGTCGTGATCTTGGTGATTTAATTCCTTTATTTGTATTAATTTGATATTGGTGGCATGTGTGTTCTTCGTTAGTGGTACTAGTCGAATGCATATGTGATTTTCTAACGGTCGCTTGTCTATGAGTGATTATCACTAGTTCATGGTATGATAGTGAATGTCAAATTAATAAAAGGAGTCATTTTGTCAACGTGTTTAGTAACGGTTGGTGGTACCACGTTATTTTCACATAGGCGCAATTGGTAATTTGGTAATCAAACAAACTATTTGTTGGTATGGTTGTCTAGGCTTTGGTGGTACCGGCTTGGGTAATTAGACTAGCAACTTAGGTGTTTGGGTGATTTGTGAGCGGTTGGTGGTACCACGTGAGCATTTCATCTTTGCACGGTTATCTTGTCAACTCTAAACGAATTTGGTCTTATTTGAAAGCAATCATGTTAGAAGTCTAGTGAAGTCAAGGTGGATGATCCTTATTATTATTGTTTGAGCTCTTCTTTATTTTCAAGTATTTGTCATCTAAATTTACTTCAATTTAATCGTCAAAGTGTTTCACCCTTTTTCCAAACCACTTACTATACAATTAATCCAAAACAATCCCTGCGAACGAACACGGACTTACCTCTTAACTATATTACAAACGATCGGGTCCACTGCCCGTGAGTGCGTAGTAGTGAGTTTTAAGGTGATTCTAGTTTATAAATTTTAAACTCGATTTAGCACATCAAGTTTTTGGCGCCGCTGCCGGGGATTGTGCGCTGTTTTAGTTGTTAATTTAGTGGTTTGATCCTTCCTCACGCGTGAGGAAGTTATTTGCTTTAATAGTTTAGTTTTTCTTTTCTTATCTTATCACAGGTGCAGTTGACGTGTTTGGTTAGTTGTGTTTTGCAGGTTTACTTTCTAGTTGATGAACTTGAGGTCTTCGGGTTTACCTCTTTATAGTCCGTTGAGAACACCATCTAGACGTAGATCTAACCTCACAACACCAACACCATTCTCACCCATTGCTAAGCCTACTCCTGATTCAGACGAGGAGGGGTTTAATTTGGACGAATTGTTTAATCTTGAAGTTAAGTTAGAGACCGAAATGGCGGATGAAGATAGGGACCCAAATGATATACGGTATGGCGAAAGGGTTCGCACTATTCCCGCAAACCGTGGTAGTCCTATTAGACCTCCTCAAATTGCTCATGACTTCAACCTAAAGGGTAATCATCTTAAGAGCATTGAGGAACAACAATTCGATGGTAAAAGGAAGTGGGATCCGTATCAACATTTAGAAAGATTTGAGAAGTTGGCTAGGTTATACCAATACGGGCAGAATCAAATGAATGCCGTAAAACTCGAGACATTTCCTATGTCTATTACCGGTGATGCTCTTGATTGGTTCAATGACCTTCCGGAAAATTGCATTACGACTTGGGACCAACTTAAGCAAGCCTTTATTGGTGAGTTCTACTCACTTAGAACCCAAAGAAAGTTGGAAAACTTGATAAGGTCGTTTGCACAAGACGAAGATGAAGATGTTGTTGATGCGTGGATCCGATTTAAAGAGATGTTGAGAAATTGCCCGGGTCACAATATGACTAAAGAACAATATGTCGAGCTATTCTTTGATGGGCTCGATAAGAAGTCCAAACGTGAGCTAGGGTATGCTTTTGGAGGTGGGTTCAACAAGATCACACCAAATGAGGGTTTTGAAATCTTGGAATCCATGGCAAAGGATAACGCAAACATGGATGATGATAGGTTTTTAAAGAATGAGAGAAGGTTGAAGAAGGGTACTAGCCAAGGCCGAGTTGCAAAGGTCGAAGCTAGTCATGATTCGGGAATGATTGGAGAGATGAGGGCGCTGGCTTCGCGCATGGATAAGGGATTTGCATCTCAAGAGGCTAGGTTTGGGGCCATTGAAAGGGATGTGAAGGTTGTTGCCGATGGATGTGACCATTGTGGAAATATGCATTATTCGGAAGATTGTCCAAGTCGGGGACCCGAAGATGTTAGTTACATCCAAAACCAACAACAAGGGAGCTATCAACGCAATTCCGGTTACCAAAACCGTCCTTCAGGTAATCCCTCTTATAACTCTTCTTTTCCTACTAACAACTCTCGTTTTTCAGGTAACAGGTGGCAAGGAGACAATTATCAGAATCAACCTCAACAACAACCTCAACAAGGACAAGGATCCGGTTCTTCTTCTTCTAATGCCGATCCAAATGACGAGTTGAGGGAGATGATGAAGCAAATGATGAGCAATCAGATTGAAACAAATACAAGTATTAAGATGATTCGGGATGATACGAAGGCATTGCATGAGAGGTTGGATCGGATAGATGGGAAGGTTGAGATGAATGCCAAGAATGCAGACTTGAACTTTAAGGATCTCGAGAGTAGGATGGCTGCCCTTTCTAGGCCACATGGTACTTTGCCTAGCACTACTCAACAGAATCCTAAGCCTCAATTTAGCATGGGGCCGAATCAGGGACACAATCCAAAGCCTCAGTCGAGTAATCAGGGATCATGGAGAAAGGATGCCCAGCCCAATGTCAGAAATGAGCACGTGAATGCTATCACCACGAGGGCAGGTAACACTTATGATTTAGCTTTATCTTCACCTAATAATTTGTTTCAATCTGTGCAGGTTAATGAAGAGGAGGAGCAAGTTGATGACGAGGTTGAGATGGAACCGGAACTAGCCGTGCCGACACCGGCCGTTCCACCCCAACCCGTTGCTAAACCTGTTGAGATGCCCGCTGAGGAACCAACTGTTAAGCCATATAAACCGAAGGCTCCATTTCCCCAGCGATTGGCGAAGGATAAGCTAAAGGAACAAATGGATAAATTTGTAAGTCACCTCAGAAAATTGCATATCAATATTCCATTTTTAGATGCAATTGTGCAGATGCCAGGATATGCAAAGTGCTTGAAGCAGATTTTGATGAATAAGAAGCGTCTGGAGGAAGTGACTAATGCAGTTTTTTTTTTTTTTTTTTTTTTTTTTTTTTTTTTTTTTTTTTTTTTTTTTTTTTTTTTTTTTTTTTTTTTTTTTTTTTTTTTTTTTTTTTTTTTTTTTTTTTTTTTTTTTTTTTTTTTTTTTTTTTTTTTTTTTTTTTTTTTTTTTTTTTTTTTTTTTTTTTTTTTTTTTTTTTTTTTTTTTTTTTTTTTTTTTTTTTTTTTTTTTTTTTTTTTTTTTTTTTTTTTTTTTTTTTTTTTTTTTTTTTTTTTTTTTTTTTTTTTTTTTTTTTTTTTTTTTTTTTTTTTTTTTTTTTTTTTTTTTTTTTTTTTTTTTTTTTTTTTTTTTTTTTTTTTTTTTTTTTTTTTTTTTTTTTTTTTTTTTTTTTTTTTTTTTTTTTTTTTTTTTTTTTTTTTTTTTTTTTTTTTTTTTTTTTTTTTTTTTTTTTTTTTTTTTTTTTTTTTTTTTTTTTTTTTTTTTTTTTTTTTTTTTTTTTTTTTTTTTTTTTTTTTTTTTTTTTTTTTTTTTTTTTTTTTTTTTTTTTTTTTTTTTTTTTTTTTTTTTTTTTTTTTTTTTTTTTTTTTTTTTTTTTTTTTTTTTTTTTTTTTTTTTTTTTTTTTTTTTTTTTTTTTTTTTTTTTTTTTTTTTTTTTTTTTTTTTTTTTTTTTTTTTTTTTTTTTTTTTTTTTTTTTTTTTTTTTTTTTTTTTTTTTTTTTTTTTTTTTTTTTTTTTTTTTTTTTTTTTTTTTTTTTTTTTTTTTTTTTTTTTTTTTTTTTTTTTTTTTTTTTTTTTTTTTTTTTTTTTTTTTTTTTTTTTTTTTTTTTTTTTTTTTTTTTTTTTTTTTTTTTTTTTTTTTTTTTTTTTTTTTTTTTTTTTTTTTTTTTTTTTTTTTTTTTTTTTTTTTTTTTTTTTTTTTTTTTTTTTTTTTTTTTTTTTTTTTTTTTTTTTTTTTTTTTTTTTTTTTTTTTTTTTTTTTTTTTTTTTTTTTTTTTTTTTTTTTTTTTTTTTTTTTTTTTTTTTTTTTTTTTTTTTTTTTTTTTTTTTTTTTTTTTTTTTTTTTTTTTTTTTTTTTTTTTTTTTTTTTTTTTTTTTTTTTTTTTTTTTTTTTTTTTTTTTTTTTTTTTTTTTTTTTTTTTTTTTTTTTTTTTTTTTTTTTTTTTTTTTTTTTTTTTTTTTTTTTTTTTTTTTTTTTTTTTTTTTTTTTTTTTTTTTTTTTTTTTTTTTTTTTTTTTTTTTTTTTTTTTTTTTTTTTTTTTTTTTTTTTTTTTTTTTTTTTTTTTTTTTTTTTTTTTTTTTTTTTTTTTTTTTTTTTTTTTTTTTTTTTTTTTTTTTTTTTTTTTTTTTTTTTTTTTTTTTTTTTTTTTTTTTTTTTTTTTTTTTTTTTTTTTTTTTTTTTTTTTTTTTTTTTTTTTTTTTTTTTTTTTTTTTTTTTTTTTTTTTTTTTTTTTTTTTTTTTTTTTTTTTTTTTTTTTTTTTTTTTTTTTTTTTTTTTTTTTTTTTTTTTTTTTTTTTTTTTTTTTTTTTTTTTTTTTTTTTTTTTTTTTTTTTTTTTTTTTTTTTTTTTTTTTTTTTTTTTTTTTTTTTTTTTTTTTTTTTTTTTTTTTTTTTTTTTTTTTTTTTTTTTTTTTTTTTTTTTTTTTTTTTTTTTTTTTTTTTTTTTTTTTTTTTTTTTTTTTTTTTTTTTTTTTTTTTTTTTTTTTTTTTTTTTTTTTTTTTTTTTTTTTTTTTTTTTTTTTTTTTTTTTTTTTTTTTTTTTTTTTTTTTTTTTTTTTTTTTTTTTTTTTTTTTTTTTTTTTTTTTTTTTTTTTTTTTTTTTTTTTTTTTTTTTTTTTTTTTTTTTTTTTTTTTTTTTTTTTTTTTTTTTTTTTTTTTTTTTTTTTTTTTTTTTTTTTTTTTTTTTTTTTTTTTTTTTTTTTTTTTTTTTTTTTTTTTTTTTTTTTTTTTTTTGTTTTTTTTTTTTTTTTTTTTTTTTTTTTGTAGTTAGATTTGATGTTTTATTGTCAAGAAAGTGCAGGCGAATTTTTGGTGTGAATGGGATTGAGGATTGTTGATGGGGGGGGGGGGGGGGGGGGGGGGGGGGGGGGGGGGGGGGGGGGGGGGGGGGGGGGGGGGGGGGGGGGGGGGGGGGGGGGGGGGGGGGGGGGGGGGGGGGGGGGGGGGGGGGGGGGGGGGGGGGGGGGGGGGGGGGGGGGGGGGGGGGGGGGGGGGGGGGGGGGGGGGGGGGGGGGGGGGGGGGGGGGGGGGGGGGGGGGGGGGGGGGGGGGGGGGGGGGGGGGGGGGGGGGGGGGGGGGGGGGGGGGGGGGGGGGGGGGGGGGGGGGGGGGGGGGGGGGGGGGGGGGGGGGGGGGGGGGGGGGGGGGGGGGGGGGGGGGGGGGGGGGGGGGGGGGGGGGGGGGGGGGGGGGGGGGGGGGGGGGGGGGGGGGGGGGGGGGGGGGGGGGGGGGGGGGGGGGGGGGGGGGGGGGGGGGGGGCGGGTGTGAATGGGATTGAGGATTGTTGATGGCTATAGTGAAGCTCAAGTGTGGGGGGGGGAAACCACTGGATTCTCTCCTAATCTCTAGTCTATAGAATCAATTGATTAGTTGTGTGATGTCATGTGCGTTTGTTGCCAGTAAGTTCAGTGCATTATTTTTGATTGGCATTTTTCTTGATACTGTTCACACACATCCGGTACGTGCTCTTATTCTTTTTGTCTATTGTCGCTTACCCCTATTTACCTTAGTTTTGACCTATATGGACAGTGAGGGCATTGTCCATCTCAAGTGTGGGGGGGTGGCAAATAGGTTTAAGCTACCGGGTACATCACTTTTGTTGTTTTGCCATTGAGATTTCTACCGGTCTTGGATGTGTCCCTCTCATAGGCTTTTGGATTTTGTCCAAGGGTAGGAGCTCCATTATCGAGCTCTTTACTGTGATGTGCGCATTTGGAATTGGTGTTTTCAATTTGGTGGAATAATGGAAGTTGATATGGTTTTTGAACTTGAGTTGAGCTTGTCCTTGTGGTAAATTGCTTTTGTCACTTAATTCATATCTTAATAAGCAATTTTACTACAAACTGTTTCCTTGGCAAAATTTTTAACCGGCGAAATGTGTTCTGAACGATTATTTGGCTAGTCCTTCGGGATTGATAACATTACTTGTGCACTCAAATTTATCCCTAACACCAAATTGTGAGATTTCATCATTTTGTATAGTTGTGTTAGGTTGCGGTTTTGGTTTGATTGCCTTGTAACTTTGTCCCTCTCTTAGGCTCTCGGATTTATTCGGGAGTAAGGGTTCCATTTCGAGCCCTGTACTAAGATGTGCATGTTTGAGGTTAATCCATTCCATTTCCGGGTTCTTCTCTTGATATGAGTGTGCCGGTGATGTGTTGATTCTAGAACTTGGCCTGGTGATCGTGACGAGACCGCAGTGAGATCACTTTTGTGATATAAGTACATCGGATGACGAATTGGCATTTAGGTTTGACCATACTTTTTCGTTCTTTCTTTTCACCATTTTCTTTTGTACTCACTTACTCTTACTTACACATACATACATTCCATTCCTTTCTTTGTATATTTCACCTTTGTATAAATCCACTATTGTTCATAAACTTCCCCTCACTATACCGTTAGTCTAGTCGTGGTGGGCCGTTGATTGTCATTGGTTTGTTGGATGGTTTGGGAGATACTTAGTGGATTGCCTAGTGGCATGTTCTTGTCTTTGAGAATAGGTCACGTGGTCATATTATGGAGGTTGGTTTTGGATTGTGTTAATGTTTAGACATATTCATCATTGTAAAAGAGGGTGCCTACTAGTAGAGTAAAAGTGGTTCAGAAAAAAAAAAAAAAAAAAAAAAAAAAAAAAAAAAAAAAAAAAAAAAAAAAAAAAAAAAAAAAAAAAGAGAAAAAGAACTTGGGCTACTAGTGGGTACTTCTCGAGTTTAATTGTCTAAAGTTTTGTTGTATAATTTATAAGGGAAGGTTTGGTTGATATGAGTTGTTTGAAGTTGATACACCACAATGGTGTCGGGTTTGTCTTGGTATCGTTTGAGGTGTCATTAGCGGGTTAACATCTTATGGGTTTGGTTTGTTGGCAATCAATGGTACGGGTTGGCTAGACTAATTAGTTCACTTTTCGTACATATCTTATACTTTTTCTTTGTTTCATTTTCAATTCTTACCCTCACTACCATATTCCATTATACATAATCCATATACTTTGACTTTTCTTTTCTTCATTAACCTATATTCCCATTCCTTCATTGTAAATGTCCCTTATACATACCTTAGCTTAACTATACAACCTACCTTAATGCCTATTTTGATGATGTGCTTGGTGCTTACGCCACGTCGGTGGAGCTATGATCCCGGTTCAAGCCTATGGTAAAATAGCATACATCACGACCGAGCTATGAGTGATTCTACAATATATTCAACCCCAAAGTAAGTTTGTTGGAGTAGAATGAGTTTGATAGGTTCATTTGTTTCACTTGTGCTTAGTTGTGTTATCATGGCTTGCGGATCGTTCAGGTATTGTCAAACATTTCGGGTTTTCATTTAAGATTAAAACTGCTTCACCCAACCTTTTTGTCATTTGACATGCTTGGTGTGGCTTCTTTTTGATACTCGTCATTGTTTATTTTGCTCCATTGTCAAGGATTACTTTATGCTTTAATTCCGGATTTGCTTGAGGGCAAGCAATGCTCAAGTGTGGGGGGATTTGATGTGTCATATTCTATACCATTTCCCACGTGAATTTAGGACCATTTATTCGTCGTTTTTATAGTTTTATTTCCAACTTTCGATGCTTTGAGGTATGTTTAGTGTTTTCAGGTTGGAAAATGATTATGCGGATGAATTGGTTGATTTTGATGATTTATGGAAGACGCGGGAGAAGGATTCGGTTGAAACCAAGTGAAAGATGAAGAAGACGGAATCTGGAAGGCATAACGGCCGTCACAAATGTGACGGGCGTTATATAGTCAATGTTGGTTCTTACGGTTACGTGGTTGTAACGGGCGTTCAATGTGTGACGGCCGTTATGTGTGAAGATTGGCAAGTTACTGTGACGGGTTCCTTACACCCGTATGGTTTTCAAAGGATGTGTGACGGGCGTAACAATGGTTACGGCCGTTACGGGTTACGATGGTTGGTAACGGGCGTTACGCGACCAATTCATATAAATAGCTGCCAAGTTTCTGAACAGACGGACGGACTTTTGGGGGAGAATTTGCCTAAGGGTTTTTGATCAAAATATCTTTCCAGGAGCTGCTCTATTAGGGGTCTATCAGGTTTCCAAGCAAGATTTCTTAGGCGGATCCACTGAAGATTCACGAGCACCCATCTGGATCGTATCTACTTATTGTCTTGCAACTTTCTATTTACTCAAACGATTGGTACAATATGTTTTATTACTATTTCTTTTATCAATTTCAATTTAGCATGATTGGCTAATTCTATTATCATCCACCTTGATGTAATTAGACGAATGATGTGATTGCTATGTTTTAATTCAAGAGTTGATTTCAATTACCGTTGTGTCGTGATCTTGGTGATTTAATTCCTTTATTTGTATTAATTTGATATTGGTGGCATGTGTGTTCTTCGTTAGTGGTACTAGTCGAATGCATATGTGATTTTCTAACGGTCGCTTGTCTATGAGTGATTATCACTAGTTCATGGTATGATAGTGAATGTCAAATTAATAAAAGGAGTCATTTTGTCAACGTGTTTAGTAACGGTTGGTGGTACCACGTGAGCATTTCATCTTTGCACGGTTATCTTGTCAACTCTAAACGAATTTGGTCTTATTTGAAAGCAATAACTAATCAATCGAGTTTCAGTTCATGGTATCACCTGTGGTTGTCGACTATACCGATCATTTTCGTAAGTATGATCATAGAGTAAAACTTTATGATGTTGCCGTGCCTACAACTACTGAGATGTTTAAAAGTCTTATAATAATTTCACTTTCACTTTGATCTTGATCATTTTGGTTCATTGGCTCTAAGCACCAAACCCGTTTACTATTCCCTTGTCGGGTCCGAGCCTAATGCCATCCATCGAGCAAGCAACTCACATGGGGTATAATGTTGGTTCTTGTTCAACGTTTTCTTCTCATAATCTACCAACCTTTTCTCTATGATTTTTTTTTTAGCTTTAGATTGTGTAAGGATCTATGAGCTAGTTGAATTGTTTATTTGCTGGGTTTTAAATATTGGTATATACCGGCCAGTAATACTGGTACCGGAGGGTATTTCGGTACAACTATCCCGGTATTTTGTCCAGTATTTTTACTATTCAATACCACCCGGTATTTTCGATATTCTGTATTTTCCGGTATTACCATTCCAGTATTTTCTGTATTTTCATTTTTTTTTATCTTTTTTAAAAATAATTTCATGATATTTTGATGTTATTTGTGAACTAAAATATCTACTTGGTATTATTTTTGAGTGGATTGTAATTGTATTTTGACTATTTTCGTTAAATTGTAACAAGTTTTGTAAGATTTTTATAAAATGTTAAATTAAATTAACCGTACCGGTAATATCGGTAATATCGGAAATAATCACAACACCGCTACGACCAAAATACCGGTTTTTAAAACATTGGTTGGCTCTATTAGTTTTTAATATCGTGCATTCGTGCGGTTCATGGATTTTGTTTCATGTGTTTATTGTGCGAGTTTTGTTTCTTTAAATTGAAATCAGGCTAACAAAGTGAAATAAGAAATGAAATATAATGAATACAATAACTAGATTGTTAATTTTACTTGTTATATTTTTTATCATTCGAATTTTATTTAAATATCAAATGTTATTGTTATCAATGTTATATTTATAAAAAATCATCAATTTTATAATTATTATAATTATAAAAAATTACACACACTAGTGTTGTATGAGTAATTAAACTAACCATTATGTTCTCATTAATGTCATTTCCCCCCTTGCATGAGGTCTTGTGTTCAAGATTTGGAGAGGACATATGAATTAAGTTCTTTTATGAGGGCTTGACTTGGGTATACCCATGTTCAAGTCTGAGAGGGCAAGGTTTACCCTTATTAATCGTCGTGCCTTCGGGCGGATTAATAGGGGGTTTTTCCCCCATTGGGTATTTGAAATAGGCATTTCTATTTCGAGGGAGCTCTCTAGCACGGACCCGGTTAAGACAACGTATGCTAGACCTCCCGCTGTCGAATCGCGACACGAAGTTTCCAGCGAAATTCATCTTTAAAAAAAAACTTCAAATTGAATTTTTTATTTATTTACTTTAAATTTTTTAATATCCCAATGCATTTTACAATACATTAAATATCCAATTAAACATTTTCAAATAATAAATTTGAACAAATATATAATTTCGTTAACTTTAATATTGATTTGAAAATTTTGAGAGTAAATTTAGAAAAGCTTGTTTGTCCTATTTTTGATATCGTGACGTGTGTCTAAGGCCCTACCACTGTTTAAGTGGATAAGACCAGGCAACGACGTCGTAAATATCTATTTCCCGATTGTCAACATTATACAAGGTTTAATGTTACACAGTACATGACTACATGCCCCTTAACTTTAACAAATAAAAAATTTGCATACCTTATCTTTCACAAAAGCAACTTTGTCATTAACATTTATTCGGTCACAACAGTTACGGGTATTTGATTCCTATAATTGTATCCAAGCAATACTTGAAGCCGGATAGTTTCTTAATTTTTTAAAATATTTAGAAAAGCAAAAGTTTTCAATGAAATGTGAAGAGCTTGAAAATTTCAAACTTTTTACGATTAACAAACAAATTTTAGATGAAAATAAGTGATATAGCTAACGACGTCTAATTTTCACAAAAAACCCGAATTGCAGTGTTGGTCATTAGTGTAAGAGATCTATAAAATTTAAATTTGACCTACAAAAATATTACATTTTTGTTGATAAAATCATAATTATTATTTAACCTTTTAAAATATTTATGAACCTATCATCTAAATAATTGTTACGTGAAAGATAGGTTGGTAAATATTATGTACTTTTAAATTTTGATTTTTATGATGATACGTAAATGCTTTATTATATTATTATACATATAGATATAGATACAAAGATATGTTTAAAAAAAAGAAGGTAAATGAGTAGAACCCTCTGGTCCCATGTACCGTTTACCTCATTAAAATGATCGATGTGTTTTACATTCATTTTGATGATAAAAAACACAAATACACCAAACTCGGAAAAACATGTAAACATTTGATGGTGAGATCGATTGTGATGATGTGCTGCTGATTTAACATGTAATAAATTTGCACTTCATTAAATTTGTGTGTGTTTTGCTATTATATATATATCTTTACCTTTGTGCATTTTTTTCATTTGTGTTTATGCAGCTTTGGTAAGTTTTAATTTATCATTTTAGGTGACCAAATTCATCAATCATGAAAAATAAAAATTGGATACACAATAAAATTTTCGAAATTGAAACTATATGATAATAAAGTGATCAAAATCTACTACTCTTTCTTTCTTGTGCTAAATCTTTTTTATTTGGATTTATTTCTTTCACAAGTACATAATTTCATGAGGACGCTTTTATATAACTTTTTCATGTCACCAAATAAGAATAAAAGGAATCGAGAGAGAATTTTGGTATTTCATTTATGTATTTCTGAATAAAATGAATGAATTAATTATACAAATATACACGTGTATATATAGTACCACTAAACATTTGTAACTAACTCTCTAACAACCTAACTACCTCCTAACAATATAACTTCCTATATCTAACATGTATCGATATTTATCATTTATATACAAGAGTTACATTCCATTACATTTCCTGAAGAATTTGCTATGCCATTTATATCGAGTAGTAATATTATTGACTGTTGCACCTTCTCCTTTACCCCCCCCCAAGTTGGCAGTGTGAAAGGATCACAAAAGCCAAACTTGGAGATACATTTGTGATGGGGGGGTCTTGCTAAGGCCCTTGGTTAACACATCAGCTGGTTGATCATGAGTGCCAATGAATTGAGGTAGAATTTGACCATCTTTGATCTTATCCCTTACAAAGTGACAATCTATTTCAATATGTTTAGTTCGGGCATGTTGTATAGGGTTGGATGTAAGGGCAATAGAAGAAGCATTGTCACAATAGATGAAGGTGGGAGCAGTGAAATGATACTGAAGATCATGAAGGAGACTTTTCAACCATGTAATTTCACAGGTGCAGTCAGCAAGTGCCCTGTATTCAGCTTCAGTTGAGGAACGAGAGACCACATTTTGCTTCTTTGACTGCCAAGAAAGAAGACAGGGACCAAGGAAGATGCAGTACCCAGTGACTGATCTTCTAGTTGTATGACAAGCTGCCCAATCACTATCACAATATGCAGAGAGAGTAGAGTATGCAGCCAGTGTGATTGAGGATGATTTTGGAAAGTAAAGTGCCTGGCCAGGTGAAAGTTTGATATATCTAAGTACCTTGAGAAAAGCCTGCATGTGTGACTCCCTAGGTGAATGGGTGAACTGACTAAGAAGTTGAGCAGCAAAAGAGATGTCAGGTCATGTAATAGTGAGATAGATGAGCTTGCCAACTAAAGTTCTATACAGAGATGGATCTGGAAGCAGGGGACTTTGAGATTCAGCAAGGTTGATATGTGGATCCAAAGGTGTGTTTGATGGCTTTGCATCAAGAACCCCAACAGTGGTAAGTAAGTCTAATGCATACTTCCTTTGAGACATTGACAAACCATTGGCATTTCTGAGAAATTCAATGCCAAGGTAGTAATGGAGAGGACCTAAATCTTTGATACTGAAGGTGATATCCAGTTGTTGTTGGATGTTGGAGATGATGGATTGACTGGATCCAGCAAGTAGGATGTCATCCACATAGACAACCAGGGCAGTGAAGTCAGTGTCAGTGGCTAAGGTGAACAAAGATGTGTCAGAGTAACTTTGTTTGAAACCAAATTGCAACAGAAAGGTGGTAAGCTTTGTGAACCACTGTCTGTTGGCCTGTTTTAAGCCATAAAGTGACTTGTTGAGTCTGCACACTGTATTTGGAGGTATGTGTTTGTTGTATCCCTGTGGTATTGACATATAGACTTCCTCATGTAAATCTCCATGAAGGAATGCATTGTTCACATCCATCTGCTCAATATACCAGTTTCTTTGAACTGCAATGGCTAAAATAGTTCTAACAGTGACCATCTTTGCCACAGGGGCAAAGGTTTCAGTGTAGTCAATGCCTTCCTTTTGGGTGAAACCCTTTGCCACAAGTCTGGCCTTATAACGTTCAATACTACCATCAGCTTTGTATTTGATCCTAAAAACCCATTTGCAGCCAATTGGGGTTTTTCCAGTGGGTAAGGGAGTGAGAGACCAAGTATTGTTAGCCTCTAAAGCACTGATTTCCTTATGCATTGCCTCTATCCATTTTTCATTCTTTGATGCTTGAGTATAAGAATGTGGTTCACTATGAGAGTGAAGAGAGTTGAGAAAGTGTTTGGTTAAGGAAGAGGAAATGTTAGAGTAGTTTAGAAATTTGGAATGGTGGAATTTGGTAGTAATGTTATTGACTACTGTGGAAGTGGATTTGGGTTTGATGGAGGGACAGTAGTAATCTTTTAGCTTGATAGGAGGATGGGGAAGTCTGTTTGAGGTTCTGGTGGGTAGACATTGGGTTGTGGATGAAGATATGTTGGTGTTGCTATGAGATTCAGATATAGAGGTAGTGGAGGGTGAGATGTTTTCTGTTGAAGGTGGTGTTGGTTCAGTAGATTGTGTGTTGGAAGTATGATCAGAGTTGGCAGTGGAGTGGACAGGGGTGTCAGGATTGATTGTGGGTGAATGATCAGTAGTGTGAAGTGAATTGTCTTCATTAGGTGTGGGAGAGTGGTTAGTGGTATGGGGTGTGTTGTTAGAGTGATCAGAGGAAGAGTTTGTTGTATTGATTGGAATGTGAGGTTGGGTGATTGGGTTTGTTGATGTAAAAGAAGGAGGTGGGGTTGTGAGTGTGGGAGCAGGGATGGTGTGTGAGGGTAATTGAGAAGGAGATGTGGGGTGAGGAGATGTATGAAAAGGGAGGATGTGCTCATGAAATATAACATGTCTACTGACAAAGGTGGTGTGGTTTTTAGTGTCATAAAGTAGATATCCTTTCTGGTTTGTTGGATATCCTAAGAGAATGGAAGGAGTGGCTCTTGGAGCAAATTTATCAAGAGGGTGTTTGGAAGCATATGTTTGGCAGCCAATGACTTTTAGAAAGGTGAGGTCAGGAGTGGAGTTGTAGACATATTCAAAAGGTGATTTGGAATTTAAAGGTTTGGTAGGGAGTCTGTTTATGATGTAAGCAGCAGCAAGGATACAATATCCCCAAAAATGAAGAGGGAAATTTGCTTGGAATCTGAGGGCCCTGGCCACCTCAAGCAATTGTTTGTGTTTCCTTTTGTAACACCCGACGTTTAAAAATATGGGTTTTCAAAAATCTTTCACCTAACGGTGTTAAAATTGCGGAAGTAAAGACTGTAAAAGTCAAAACCGATAAAAACATTTCGGTTTCTGCATTTAGTTGGTGTTACACGCCATATCAAACAATAGTTCAAATGAAAACCCAACGGTTGCCCAACATTAAACAACCGTTCACACATTATTACATATATTCGACATCAAAAAGAAATGTAATCAAAAGTCTCCATAATAAGCAACTAGGGGTAGCTAAGGAATCTGCATGCTTTCTACCCACGCTCTCACGTCCTGCACCTACAAGTCCTTCAAGCTAAACCTGAGGGAACAACCACATTAAAGAAACAAGTGTTAGCTATAAGAATAGCTAAGTAAGATCACACTTAATTTAAAAGCATTTGTCCAATTAAAACATTTCTTCGTTAATAGACAAACTCATTAGGCACAACACACAACACACATATCTGCATAACAACTTCATATCAATTAGGATAATCATCCTAAATGTGCCTATCCTGCATTAGTTCACACATTGTCACACATATCTTCGTTTACTGCATATAAGTGTGCCCTGCATCACACCCGACTGGATGATCAACCAAAGGCTAATCATCGTATGTCGTTAAGGAATGGCAAGCCAATCCAAGAGTAATCCGTATGTGGAGGTTGGTCAAACCCCTCGTATTACTCGCCCTGCATTATAAAGACCATGTTGCAAGGAGCCACCCAAGCAACAACTACGTCAACGTACTCGTCCGGCTAAGACTTGTACGGGTTAAGCTTAACACTTTCCCTGCATTATATTTACGAGCTCGATTTCACACATAATAGTTTAGGCAACACACATAACCTAAACATAATCACACATTACCTTCATTTCGTTTGGGCCCTTAAACGTGCAAGTGACATGGCAACCTACCAAGTCTAGTGAGCTAGGTGTACAAGCCATGTAGTATGCATATGTCACACATTAACTCCATTTCTACATTTCACACATAATAAGATACTTCGTAATTCTACATAAACTACATATCAATACACTACATTAAACAATACTTCATTTCACTACATTAGGGTCTGCATTTCAGGTCTCATGATCAACTACATATCCCATAGTACCTCCCGTGTAACCCGAGATACCCACATATATCATATGTTACCATTAAGGAAGTTATAAGTATGAAACCTTTGCTTGTTGAACCCTCAGCGTGACAAAAGTAGTGTATCTTACCTTGATACAGCTTAACAACAAGCTACAAGCACAATACAACGATGACTAGGTGTCTCCAATAACCTAGAACAAGTATAAGATCGAAATATAAGCTAAACGACACCTTTTGTAAAATCTGGGCAGGTGGTGCGCCGCACCTGCCAAGTGGTGCGTCGCACCAAACCTCCAGAAATTTCCTATCAACAATAGGTGCGCCGCACCTATCCTTTGGTGCGTCGCATATCGGGCTCCCATCAAAAACCAAAAACCTAAACTGGGCAGTGGTGCGCCGCACCACTCCCTTGGTGCGCCGCACCTGGGGTGCAGATCAGCAAACCAATTTTTTACACTTTGATCAAACGAATTTCATACGAACCCATACCCCAAATCCAACCTGGGGACTTAAAATTAATCCTTTTAATTGCACTTTCATCACCTTTAACCATCCTATTAATCCTTTAATCCTTTACATCATGAATCAATCATTTAATCACCCGAATAACATGAAATCGGTGAACGTTTAATCAAATAACCCAACCCAAACCCTTATGGCCTGGATTAAGACTAATATAAGACTCACACAATCATATTTCAAAAGAGGAATACCAATATTACCTGTATTAGGTGACAAAGATCCAAGATCTAAGCAATACACGATCGATTTGGCTCCAAAACGAATAGATCCAAAGAGAAACTTGAGAGGGAAGGAAGGGGATCGGCTAGGGCTTTGTTTAGGGGAATAAAATCTGCAAATGCCAACCTAATGACACCCCTTAACTCCCTAAACCCGTTTTTAACTTTCCTTCTATGTCAAAACTAGCCCCTAAGCTTCCTAATCCTTCATTATTGGTCACAAACTACTTTATTGACCATATACATCATTAATCCTTCATTAAATGTCACTACATAGACATTAATCTTCATATTACACACATTTATACTACATTAACATTTAGGCTTACAAGCCTCACACATAACACACATTAACTACATATAAGCATTAAATCTAAAATAGACTTAACGACACACACAATATTGACTTAACGACATTAGTCAACTAGTAAAGAAAAGTTTGGGATGTTACACCTTTCCACCCTTGCATTTTGCTGGGGTGTGTAAGGACAAGTGGTTTGGTGGATGATGCCATTGGCATGGAAGAATTCTTGTAAAGAGCTGTTTAAAAACTCTGAACCATTATCACTTCTAACAGTTTTGATAGTTGTTTTGAAGTGATTTTGGACAAATGAGTGAAAAGACTTAAGATGGGAGGTGGCCAGTTGTTTACTTGGTAGGAGATAAACCCAAGTGGCTCTTGAATAGTCATCCACTATTGTTAAGAAGTATTTACAATTATGAAGGGTAGTTTATTTGTAGGGTCCCCATATGTCTATATGAACAAGATCAAATAAAGATTGTGCATGAGATGTGCTCTGTGTGAAAGGCAGTGCATGTTGTTTTGAAAATGGACAAATTTTACATTCATTCACAGAATTTGCACAAGTAACAGAAGAAGAAAGACATTTTATTTGCTTGATTACATGAAATGAGGAATGACCAAGTCTTGAATGCCACAAGTAGGTGTCATCTTTTCTTGTGGTTGAGAGATTGAGATGCTTGAATTTCTCTTCCTGGTGAATGAGATACAGACCATTACAGAGGGTGCCATGAGCCATCCTCTTGTGTTGGTCATGGAAATAGCATGAGAGTGGAGTGAATAAAACAGAGAGGTTGAGGTCTGTGCCTAAAGTGCTTACAGAGAGCAGATTATAATGAAAGGATGGAATGTAAAGTACATTGTGAAGAGTGATTGTGGAATTGATTGTGACTGAACCATATTTTGTGACTTTGGTGTGTGTTCCATCAGGTAGAGTGACATAGATGGGTGGGTCACATGTGTGTATATCATGCATATAAGATAGGGAGGTTGATGGTCAGTAGCACCACTGTCTATTACCCAAGCATCAATCAAATGAGCAATTATAGAGGCAATTAAAGCATATTTTTGAGCAGTTAAATGAGAAGCAATCAGTCTGTGAGTACCTGCAGTGACATTGGTGTTCTGCATACCAGTCTTGGCTTCAGAGTTGGAGTTTTGCATCAAGAGAACAAGCTGGATGAGTTGGTTCTGTAGCTGGTCCATTCTTGCATACATTGCAAGTTCAGAGTTGAGGCCAGTTGGGGAGGTAGATGTAGAAGCTTTGGGTCCA
>CM067169.1:152450598-152493066 GCA_034093135.1 Erigeron breviscapus | reverse complement strand
GTGTGTTCGTTCATTAGTGTTCGTTCGTTTGTGTTCGTGAACATTCGTTCATGAACACAAACGAATGAACATGAACAAGTCATTATGTTCGTTTATCTGTTCGTGAACCGTTCGTTAAGTTAAACGAACGAACATGAACAAGGTTCCATTCGTGTTCGTTCGGTTCGTTTACAGCCCTATCCAAACATACTATCACGGTTATCCTATTGGAGATAGCCTTTGTTTTACCATATATGTTTTTATATCAAATAATCCAAATACCATGTTTCATTTATAAAAACATAAAAAAAGGTTTATGACTTATAGACCACCTTAAACAACAATAATAACTTAGATACTGTTTAATTAAACTTGATCTCAACTTGTTTTTATGAACAAGGGAGAGACCTCCAATTTAAACTATCTTATCTTATACAGTAAAGTAATCTATCTATATTTACAGAAATAGTTATTCATTTTACATTAATAGCACTTAAACCATCGGTGCTGTTAACTGTACCAAACATTTTGCCAAAGTATTATTATGAAAATGGAAAAATATGTTATAATTCGGGTTTGATTTCACGTGTGATCACTTCATATATATATACGTGTATAGATTTTTAGTAAGGAAAATGATTGATATGCCTAAATAATAGGCCTAAAGATGTGCCTAAAAATCTAGTGATGATACATGACATGTTTAAAGGTGGAGATTAAGAAAAGAATGAATGACATCCATGTGTCATCTTGAATGTTTTAGGCATATTTTTAGGCCTATATTTTAGGTTTATATATCATTATCCATTTAATAATAATGTTCAATAAATCTAGGATTTGGTATATAGCATTATAGCCTATAGATGAGCCAATTGTTGGTTGTTAATTAGAAGAGTGGTGGGGAATTAGGTAAATTTTGACGTGGACATTAATTGAAGAGTGATCCAAGATCTTGTAGGCTAGAATAATAAACCATTGGATTGGCTTAACTTCAGTACTGTCTCACTGAGTTTGTTTTTTTTCTTTCATTCTGACTTCTGGTACTCTTGTTGTGTGTGTTTTAATTGAGTGCTATTCAAATCCCTTGTCTGTCAACACTTCATTGGTTGTTACCCTTAATTTGTGGGGGCTCCCTTCTTCTATTCTTTACAATAGCTTCTAGGTAGAGTTTGAAATGAGAGATAGTGGTCAGACCAAGACTGAATTATATCTCTGATGAAATTGCAGACATCACTTTTCTACAAATTACCTAATACTGCCAGAACATGACTGATATCCTCTAAATTATACTAAGAGTTAATTACACTTTTCGTCCTGTGGTTTGTACCAACTTTCACAGACCACCCCTGAGACCATGAAATTACGTGTTTCATCCCTGGGTTTGAAACTCCGTCAACGCTTTTGGTCCAAGCCACCAACAGACATTAAATAGGTGGTCATGTGACCTGCACTCCGAGGACATAATGGTCATTTGATAATCATAAGACAGAAATGTAATTAATTTTTATAGAAGTATATTTTTTTCAATTAACATCATCATCGATCCCTATCATCATCTTCATCAAAGTATTAATTTTTTCTTCAATCATTATCAAGCTATTACATCTAAAACTAACAAAACTAAACATTTATATACATCTTCTATACCGTCAACTAGGAAAAGAGATCGAAAAAGAAAGAAAAAGAAATCCAAAAGAGGGACTCTTGTTTGATGCTGCACTTCACAAAGACCAAAAGCAAAATGCCTTGTTTCTTTCGTCTACCGCCCACACGCACCACCTCTATAATTCTCCTCCAATTAAATCTTCATTTATTCAATTCTTTCATTCTCAGATCTCAATAGATATCCCATTTATATATTATCTATATTATTCAAAAACACAAATATACAAAATCAATGCATATATATGGAACCACCACCAAATCTATATTAACCCATCCATATTATCCAAATACTCTCACAAAAGAATATAGATACATATATAAATATAGATCTGGATGTATGTATATATATAGACATAAATCTGAAGATGTGGTGTGAGGGGGGTGATGGAGATAGAAGCAGTGACTGGGCGGCGGTTGACAATGGTGATTAGGCGGAGGCGACAATGGTGTTTGGGTTGTCGGCAGTCAATTGTGGCCGGATTTTGGTTGGTGTTTTTTTGTTCTTGATGCTATCCGCCCAAATCATCTCACCCGACCCATATGTGTTCGAATCCTTTTCGGACCCAAAATACAGATACTTAATAATGAAAATGGTGTATTGTATTGGGTTATAGGCCATGAGCAGGACTTGGATTTAGTTATTGATGATGGTAGAAGAGATTTTGGATTCGTTGTTTTTATTTTTAATAAAAATATAGATTATGGTCTATGGACTGTAGTTGTAGATATTATTATATATAGGTATAGATATAAATCTGAAATGTGGTGTGAAATTTTGATTTTTTTCTTAAAGGAAAAATATGGGAATGGATGAATTTTTTTTTATTTCTTTATGTATATATACAAATTAGGGTTCGAATGAATGCATAACAATAACAATTATGGTATAGATGTATATGTTTAAAAGGGATTGGAGGTTAGGATGTTAAAGATTTGGTGTTTGTAAGGGTTGATAATGATGATCATAGATTGATGGATACAGAAACCTATTACACGATAATTACATTTTTGGTCCTATGATATTGAAATGACGATTGTGTCCTCAGTGTGCAACCTATTTAACGTCTGTTAGCGGGGTGGACCAAAAGCGTTGACGGAGTTTCAAACCCAGGGATGAAACATGTAATTTCGTGATTTCAGGGATGATATATGAAAGTTAATACATACCACAGGGACGAAATGTGTAATTAACTCTTATACTAATGAGAAGTGAGCATTAGGCTTGTCATCGTTTCAACTAAACTCCAATAAATAAGAGTTGTAGATATTGCCAAAAGAAGTTTATACGTATATATAATCGAAGTAGCCTTTGTTGGTTCATTTGGGAAGAAAAATAGAGAATAATAGTCACAAAATGAAAATGATGATTATTTTATAGCTTTTGGTAAATGAAAATATAAAAATTCAGGATAATAATCATCTCTAGTTAAAAAACAACTTAACTTATCAAGTTGTGATTTTATGGAAAAATGAAAATTTATAAAAGTATAACCAGACTCACGGTATAAAACTTTTCTACATATATATTTCTTCCTGACAAAGACCAAAACGTCAAATTGTTTTTCACCTTGAAAAGATTCTCATCCATAATCTCGGATATAATTAACTTAAGAGTAAATTACATGAATGGTACCTGAAATATACCCAGAATACTCTTTTGCTACAATCTTTTGAATCTCTACTCGGACCATACCTAAAGTTTTCAAATCCTACTCTTACGGTACCTAAAACTGATGACCGTCTATTTAGCTGTTAAGTCCATCCACTTGAGGACTATTTTTGTTATTTTCTTACCAAGAGGACCAAAAGTGTAATTACTTCTATAATAATAAAATTTATTAATTAACAAAATATTCTTATACATATACTTTATTTTTTTATTTGGTTTTTTTTAGTTATTTTTTTATTTTTATTTATTTATAATAAAGTGTTTTTATTAAAAAATAAATTGAAAATAAAATAAATCAAAAAAAAAATCAATTTTTTTTATTTTATTTTTTAATAAAAACCTATGACGTATCACCTCCATAAACTACCTATTATTAATATCTTTATTTTTTGAAATGAGTTTTTATTATAAAAAATTATTAATAAAAATAATACGGTATGATATTTATTTTTGTTTTTATTATAAAAAATTATTAAGAGGGGGGAAATGTTTTTATTTTTATTTTTTAATTATTATATAGAACACTTCCAAAAAACAAAAAAAAATCTTTTTTGATAATGATACGGTGCGAGTTTCGCCTTAAGTATTAATATGGGTAGCTAGTGGTGATGATATGTCATAGAGTTTTAAAAAAATTAAGAAATTTTTTTATTTATTTTTATTTTTTGATTTATTATTATTATTTTGAAAGATTTTTATTTTAAAAAAAATATAAAATAAATAATAAAAACAATAAAAATAAATAAATAAGTGTGTATATGTATATTGTTAATTAATAAAGTTTATTATTATAAAAATGATACCACTTTTGGTCCTTTTGGTAAGAAAATAACAAAAATAGTCCTCAAGTGGATGGACTTAACAGTCAAATAGACGGTCGTCAGGTTTAGATAACGTACAGTAGGATTTGAAAACTTTAGGTATGGTCCGAGTAGAGATTCCAAAGATTATATCAAAAGGGTAATCTGGGGTATACTTCAGGTACAATCCATGTAATTTACTCTTAACTTAATGGAAATGAATATGATGATGCATGCATCCCGCCGAACGGTTCATGAACGTTTCGCTGAACTTTCAGTTCGTTTACATTTCTACTCTCTGGAGTGACAAATCTATGATGTTTTTCTCCAGAAATGTCTGCCAATCTCTTGAAGACTATTGAATTAAAATCAAATTTTAAAGCATATAAAAGAATAATGTTTAAAAAAAGGAGTGAATTACAGTTTTGGTCCCTGTTGTGGACATCAAATTACGTTTTCATTTCTAGATTCCATAAGTTACTGTTTTGGTCCAAAAGAGTTTCCCCTATAAATGCTTTTGCTCTAAATCACTAACCAACGTTAAATGTAAGGTCATGTGATGAATTCGCACATGACGACTAATTTAGTCTTTTCAACACAAGTACCAAATATGTAATTAAACTCTAAATTTTTTTATCTATCACCATCATCTATGTCTCTATATGTATATCTATCATCATCTTCTATATATATTTGATAATTTGAGTAATTGAATAACATAATGTGTTCTTCATTCTCACTATACAAAAACAACAACCAGATTTTGATATGGAGATTTGTTTTCCATACACATTTTCATTTGTTGGATTTAGATGCGGTGGATGTTTGTGGACAATTTGAAATCTGATTTTATCTGTTCTATTAAAACAACAGTTCAATTAAAACATGGGAGACAACTTACCAGAGGCCCCGAGACTGGGGTTCGAGGGGCCGAGTCGACCCGAGGGAGACAACAAAACAACAAATGAAAGCGATCTATTAGCTCCAAGAGAGAGGGGTGCCCGAGTGGGTACCCCGTTTGATGGGATAGGAGATGCACAATTATCAAGCGAGCTTAGGCGAGGGATAAGATAACCATTGTTCGAAATTCTTTGTTCAAACACAATATTGTTTGTTTTCTTTTTGTTGTTTGTCTTTATTGTTTGTCTTCCTGTTTGGAAAGGAGTGCCTTTGCTCATGTCTTCCTGTCCGGAAGTGTACTTGTGTTCATGTCCGGATTTGTTAAGTTGCTTGTTTTTCTTGCTTGTATGTAGTATGTATATATTTGTATTTATTATTAGTTAGTTACAAAAAGCAATAGAGTTAATTACATTTTTGGTATTATGGTAAAGAAAAGACTAAGATACCTATCATATGCAGGTCATGACCTTATATATAACGTCCGTAATTATTTAGACCAAAATCGCAAGCTAGCAGAGCAAACTTTTTCGGACCTAAGTAGTTATTTATGAAACCTATGGATGCAACCTGTAATTTCGTGTCCACGACAGGGACCAATATTGTGAATTACTAAAAAAGAATTGAAGTTTTTTTTTGATTCGTGACACGAGAACATGACTTACCTCGATGCGTACCGAGTCCCATAACAAAACACTAGTCATGCTACGTGTCTGGAGAAAGGTCGATTCATCCACCGAGTCGTCTCGTTTTAACTTTGTTTTGACTCGACTCGTACAAGTCGACCTGTGACTCGTACGAGTTTGATAACTATGTGTGTGTGTGTGTGTGTTTTATGGAAAGGTTATTGTTAAAATCTTTATATTTACAAAACCGTGAGAACTCTAAAATTTGTATTGGATCACATGTGAATAATGACTTCATTATTCATATGTGAAAAATAAAGATTTATATGAGAACAAATATTTTTTTTAATATGTAAAATTACGTATAACTTGATTTGTTCATATGTAAATGAATTCGTTTATATACCATTCACATATGAAAATATAAAATTATCAGATTATAATTTAAAAATTCTTATGATTTTTTAAATTTAAATGGTTCTCACATAAATATTTTGAATATATACTTCAATATTTGTGCTATTTAAAAATTGATTGTCTAGCATATATAAGAGGGACACACTATATTCGAGTCAGGCAAATTGATCCTTCATCATGCTATGTATAAACTCTGTAAATTTCTAGCACCTTGCTAGATTATGTAATGAAATTGCTAAATTGCTGTTCAAAAAAAAAAAACATTCAAAGTTATATTAATTAATATTCAAGTAAGCAATATTTTGTCACCATTAAAATGAAAAATGAAAACAAAAAAAGAGATTTTATAAGTAGCGATTCGCCTTCTTTCAATAGTAGTTCTCTCTCTCCTTCATCTGATCCTATCTCTTGGTTGGCCTGGTCTGGTTCTTTCTTGAATGTGGAATTTAGATCGTATCTGTTAGAAATCCAAAAATGGTGTTAAAATGTAATTATTTTAACAATGGAAGGAGTATTAGTGAAAGTTAGTCTAGTGTATAAATACTCCTTTCCATACCAATAATTGTAAGCTTTTCCCCCATTTCCTTAATTAATCACAATAATTCAACTATATTTCTCTCTGATCTTCATCTTCAACCTCCAAAACACACACTACACCTTTTCACACACTAACTCCATTTTTGCACAAATCGAGCTCAAATTTCTGTTTAACAATTGGTATCAGAGCAAAATCAGTTAATCTGAACGATCCATAGCTCGATTTGCTGCAATTCTCATCCAATTTTCGAATTTTTTTCAAAACCGTTTTCACTGTTCATCAAAATTCACACTCTCAAATCACATAAAATCACAGTTATTTGTTCACCAATAGATTCGTGATAGTTGAAAACATAATCCTGTCAAGTTTCAAGTTCCAATTCGATCTAAATCTCGAGATTGAATTTTTGGATTTTGGCGCGATTTTTGGGTTTTGAATCTGTTGTGTTTTGTGTTGAATTTTGTTAATCGGTGTGTTGCTAAGGTGAAAACAAACAGTTTGCAAGTGATTTCAAGTTCTAACTCCTAGTAATTCGAAAGTTATTGAAGCTTTAAGAAGTCATTAATGGAGTTTTTTCTGGAAAACTGGTAAAATGATGAAGATGAACCTAAAACGATCTTCATTAAGACGATCTTCATAAGATCGTTTTGGTATTTGAAAGTCAGTGCTGTGTGGATTGTTGTGTGGTGAAATATTTGTTTTTGGCTAACTAATCCAGAAGGATTGGTTTGGTCAATACAAATTCTTGAAAAGAAATCAAGACGATCTTCTCAAGATCGTCCCATTTCCTTGAATCGTTTCATTTTCAAGACCGTTTCAGTTCAAGATCGTTTCATTTCTCATACTTAACCAAAATTTTCACAAAAATTTCCAAGACGATCTTGCCTAGAACGATCTTCTCAAGATCGTTTCATTTTTTATACTTAACCAAATTTCACCAAAATTTCCAAGACGATCTTCTCAAGATCGTCCCATTTCCTTGAATCGTTTCATTTTCAAGACCGTTTCAGTTCAAGATCGTTTCATTTCTCATACTTAACCAAAATTTCATCAAAATTCCAAGACGATCTCACAATCTTGCCTAGAACGATCTTCTCCAAGATCGTTTCAATTTCCAGACTTAACCAAATTTCACCAAAAACCTAGAACGATCTTGCTTAGGACGATCTCACCTAAAACGATTCTCACCAAGATCGTTCCAGCTTCACCAAGATCGTCCCAGTTCCTTTGAATACTTTCATCAAGATCGTTTCACCAAGATCTTTCCAATTCCAAGTCTTTTGGCGGGAAAAATAATTTTTGCCCAGGATCTTAAAAAGGGATAATTCATGAAGATTTAAAATTTGATAGCGTTAAAAAATTTTTAGGCCAATTTTCATCCGTTATCGACGCGGTTTTGGCGAAAATTTTTAGAAATTATCAAATTTTTCCTATGATCATGATATCCAAAGTTTACATGAAATTCAAAGTTTCGTGAGAACATATTTCGGCGAAAAATTTGGAGGGAAACCTGAAGTACAAAATCTCCAAATTTCAATTTTAATTCTTTCACTTCAATTTCAATCACAATTACCTTTTCATTTCATTTCACCCTTTGCTAAACAAAATGTCAAGTCCAAGTATCTCAAATTCAGTCAAAGACGATTTCGTTTTCAATTTGTGGTTAACTTCTTCACCTGAGAAACCAACTTCATCTGAAGAAAAACTTCATAAAGGTGGACTGTGTTCATGTTGTTCATCGAGACCTTTTCCAAATCCTTGTCAAGTGATGAAGATATTGATTCATTCAACTGCAACTGAAAATGTCAAATTTCAAGAGGAAGTAGTCACGTTACAGGCCAAGAATGTCAAACTGAAAGAACAAATGATCTACGTTCAAGCAGTGAATGTGAGGCTTAGAAATGAGATGAAAGAACTTCAAGTTGAATTTGGAAACATTGCAGTTTGGAATGAAATTGACACACAAACTTTGAAGAAGAATGATGAGTTGAAGTCACAAATGAAAGCTGCGATAAAAGAACTTCAAACACAATTGAAAACTTCCAACAAGAAGCTGAATGATAGTATCTTGGAGAGCAAATCAAGAGAACTTATTTTGCAAGAGAAGAATTCAAGTCTTCAAATTCAGTTGCAAAATGAGACATCCATTTTCTTAACCATGGAGGGAAAATTCGTTGATGAGATGAACAAAGTTGAGAAGGAGAGACAAGATGCTTGCAAGAAAATCAAGACTCTTGAAGAGAATTGTTTGCAATTTCAATCAAATGAAACATCTCTACGAAAGAGAATCTCTGAACTTGAGATGGAATTGCAAACACAATCAACATCTTGTGACACTCAAAGTGATGATGGCTCAGTTTATCATGATGCAAGTCCAATATTTCCTACTGAACTTGATGCTCCAAAGAAAGTTTGCACTGAGTCCATCCCAAAGAACTCAAAGATCAAAGTTTCATCACCTGCTGAACGTAAAGCTTCTCAATTTACTAACTATGCCTTATTCAAGGATAGAAAGTATTCTTCGAAGCCTACTATTGATGGAACACAGACTCTCATTCCATTCTTATCATTTGAAGACAACTCTCAGTTCATCTCTCAAGCAAAAGCTCAGTGACCAAGATCAAATGGAAACCTGTCTACAAACCAAAGTCAACTGAGTCAAAGACAATCAAATACTCACTTTGGCAACTCTATGAACTTGCACCAAAACCAATTACCGTGCAAGAAGTGAATGTCTTTGCATCTCCACTGCGTCCACAAAAACTCAACTTTCAACAACCTCGAGTTTTCACCCACCATGGACTGCAGATTCTATTCGTCGAATCGATGACACGTACATTTGGAATGTCAAGACAAAAACGTTGGGCCTACACAAAAATGGGTCCCAAAGGTTGTTCATAAGTGATTCGATGAAAATGGCTTATACACATGTCAGTGTATAACCCGGGCTAAAGATGTTGTTTATTGGACTACTACTTCATAATGATTGATTCCCCAGTTTCGACTTCAAAGAGACATGATGAACATGTTGCCACACATTCATCATGAGGGGAAGAAAGAGGATAATGAAGTCGAACAAGTTTGTTGCTTTCTTGAATTTTGATGGGGAGAAAGAAGAATTCATCAGTTGAGGGAAAAAAAAAGATAAATTGTTGACTAAAGTGATCCCCAAATTATTCTTTGAAGATAGTTATCGCCAACGTGGTGGGTACGCCGCGGGTACACCCTTTACATAAGCGTTGGTGGTACGCAAATATGATTGTTTGATCGAGGGGAAGTTTGTGATGAAAAAGATGTTTGTCCAAATGCTTCAAGAGAAAGATTCATTAATTAAGGGGAAGTGTGACAAAGTTAAGATTGTCAAGAAGAGGCTTCATGTTCAAATCTAAAGAGCCAAGATCAAGTTTCCGCAATGCTCATACTCTGAGAAGTTCAAGACTTAAAGATACATCTTTAAGGTAAGTGTGAAGATTAAAGATGTAAAGCCAAGTTTGATGGAAGATCTTGAAGACAATGAGAAAGCTTCGAAGACCTTCATCAACAAATTCGTATTTATAGATGATATCGTGCATGAATTACATTTCAACACCAAGGGGAAGAATGTTAGAAATCCAAAAATGGTGTTAAAATGTAATTATTTTAACAATGGAAGGAGTATTAGTGAAAGTTAGTCTAGTGTATAAATACTCCTTTCCATACCAATAATTGTAAGCTTTTCCCCCATTTCCTTAATTAATCACAATAATTCAACCATATTTCTCTCTGATCTTCATCTTCAACCTCCAAAACACACACTACACCTTTTCACACACTAACTCCATTTTTGCACAAATCGAGCTCAAATTTCTGTTTAACAGTATCCAAGTGAAAGGTTATCCCAAGTGGATGCTAAGATAGCAAGCTTATAAGTTGAGTTAGCCCACAGGGATAGACAGTTGGCTAGTCTCATGCCCCAAAAGGAGGGGCTGGTCGCTCAATTTTTTTCTCAAGAAAGACAGACTCACCAATAGCCAAATGCACAGTTTCCGGTCCTATTCTTACTGACTTTCTCCTCGACCGAAGGTCACTTCACTCTTTATAGCAAGGAGGCTTTTGCCAAAATTCCCCGACTAGTTTCTGTTAGGATTCATAACTATTATCAAGAACAATTACACGAGTACGCAACGGAAAGAATCATATGCAATATATTAATTAACAAAGTTAAGTGAATGTGTACCTTTTACCAAAGCTCCAATAATCAATAATAATCATTATTATTATTAGGGTTTAAAGCAAAACCCTCTACGATCGCACACACGACACGTCGAACAAAACCCGGAGATTGCTAGATCTTGAATCACTAAAAGCCAAAAGCTCCAAGCTTGCTTTTATTTGTTTCTTCCGATACAATGGAGAAACAAAAAACCTTGTTGTAGAACAACCAAGTCACAATTAATGCTAAATAATTAATTATGAATGTTCTATACGGATGGAACAAATCTAAATATTTAGGTTTTGTTCTAATAGTGTTTCGACCGAGAGATATATATTTGAGTTATTTTTTTTAAGGTTAATTATCTACCAATAAACTAAAACAGGATTGTAAAGGTCTTATGACAATACATGGCGCGATCTTGATCGACACGTGTCCTTTTAATTTAATAATATTATTTAAATTAAATTACTTTTAAATTTTTAGTCTATCCGTTTTCTTAATGATGATATTATAATTATTATTTATTTAGTTTCCAAATCCATTATATATTCTAAAACCTAAATGTATATATATACTCATTGGGTTCGTCCATAACAAAAAAGCAAAGAACCTTATTCTTAAGTTTTACAAAGAAACTAAAACAAATAATACTATTATTTTTTTTGGTTTGGTGATGTTGTTGGTCGACAACGACAAGAATAAATAAACAAAAGGTTTTAGCACAAGCATAAAGATAGCCATGGTTGAATTTCTTCTTTCTTTCTTATTTTTTTTTATATATCTAAGATCTAAAAAAGTAAAAAGATAAACCGAAGACAAAAAAAATGTCGAGAACCACGAGAACTTTTTATCTCATTAATATGTTTAGGGATAAATATTGTAATTCCATAAATACAATTTAAATAATTATTAGTTTAAAATATAATACCCCATAAATATCTCCATTAGTTACATACTCAATCTCTTTCCAACTTTTATTTTCTTACGAACTTTTTTTCATCATCTCCACTTTCTCGCTTTCTAACTTCGTAAGTGAGATATGATTTTTATTATCAAAAAAAATTAAGAAGACCCATCTCATGAACAATTAATACCACCACCTGAAGAGACATGTCACTAGTTCATTGGTTCTAATAAGTTTGCACCTGCCTAGTCGGACTTGGGACCATTTAAAACATTGGTTGATTATACATCTGCTCCTAGTCCAGTTGCACTTTTCATGTATTGTGTATAAATTTATATTTTTGTTGTATTTGAAATGGTTTCAAATGGCACGATCTGGCTAAAATTATTAAAATTAACAATTTTCAGGAATCCAGTTACATACTTGTTTTGTATGATTATGGGCTATTAAGTTAGGCATTTTTCTTATGTTCAAAAGAAGGAAAAAAAAAGAAGGTAGGCATATCTTTTATATATAGAAAATAGGCTATTGGGAAATCGAGTTTCACAATGGTGTATTTTAGGAGAAAAAGATGATATGTTTACCAATCCGTAAAAAATGTGCACTCATGTTCATATTGTAAATTTACAGATATTACTGAACACTTGTGAATATATGATATGTTTACATGTGCACATATATGGTCACAAATTATATGTGTACTATACACTAGCGAACACATATGTTTAATTGTGTACCTACGCATAGGAATAGATATGTACACTGATGAATGAATATGTTCATATGTGCACCTACGCGTAGGAATGGATTTGTACACTAATGAACACATATGTGTATTGACATATTTTTCGCATAAAATCGATATGTACACCAGTGTACGAATATGTTCATATGTGTATCTACGCATACAATATGCTTATATTAATTCTTTATTCTTATTATGGCTATTAACTAAAGTTATGTTTCTGTAAAAGAATGAAATAAAAAGGATTGGCATCACTCATTTACATAAATATCTATATTGTTCACGCGTGTCTTTCCTCTAACTTATATTCAAATAATAATAATTAAAACAATAAATTCAAATTTAAATGCTCCCATTTTTCATGGAGCAATATACGTTTTTGACATAACATATTGACGTAAATGTCCTTCTAGTAAATTTGAACATTAATATGTCATTTTAGCTGATCACCTTTTTACAATAATGCCACTATTCCATATTAGCCCTTGATTAAATTGATCTAATGGATAAAAATAGTTCTCATGGTTCTCGACAATTATTTAGTTCTCACAATAACTCAACCCTATATATATATATATATATATATTTTAAATCTTGCAATTTTCAGTGTTTTATTGGATGTGCTCTTGTGAACTATTGTTAGAGATATTCATACGATTGAATATTCGTTCTAGCCTACACATGTTCATCAATTCAAAAGGTATATTTTTTTATATATTTTGTCGGTTGTTATCATCAAAATTATTGTGGTGTAATTCGATTCTAATGAAAAATTCTAATCGTGTGATATTCAATCTTACACATATACATGCTTAAATACATTATAAGCATGGGGTATTTTAGTATGAGATTGATTCACTTTTATGGTTGATTTTCTTCCTATTAAGTCGATATAACTAATAATAATTAGTAATGTACTAACATTCTTTTTTTCAAAATACTAACAAATCATCATAACTTTATTCTAGGTTCACATTAACATTTAAATTATATATAATGTTAGGGTTATTATTATTAGGATATATATAGGGTATAAATATATTCTAATAACTTAACCTTCAAGCTAACACATTTTGACTTGGACTAGAGTTTAATTAATAATTACATTAATTATTAATTAATATTTAATAATTAACATTTATTAATTAATAAATAATTCTAATTAACATATCTAGTTAATAATGTCCAATTATCTTTTCTCTCATTTGGTGATTATAAATATGTAGATACAATATATACATATTACCGGATATCTAAGTGTCATCGCGTGTGACCCCGTAGGCTTAAACATTTACGGACATGCGTTTATTTAACGTGATCATATTCCAACAGCTCCCACTTGAGCATGTTATATAAAAGGCAATAACATTGGTTAGCGTCTAGCAACACGCCAATGCTCCCGGAAATATTTAAGTATAGTTTCTTAAAGTATCATTTGAAATGGTTGAGGCATTTATTTATCCCTTTGTTTCAGATACCTTGTTAAATATGAATATGGATCAAAGTCATTTCATAATTTAACGATTCTGTTTCTCATTTCTACAACTAATTAAGATTACCAAATTAATCGAGACACATCTGGAATTCATTTGGGTATGCGCATACAAACATCTTAATTAATTAATGAGGGCGCCAAATGGTATCATTCTTCAATTATTAGTTGAAGGAACAAATCATATTTTGACTACACGTGTTAGTCATGTCATTTCACTACATTTCTGAAAATAGCCCTTTTGTTACTACCTTATTCAGGATAGTTAGAACTATATCAAGAAAATGCAATCCATACATGCATAACCTGCTTGTATCTCAAGTCTAAGGATAAGTAAAGCAACCATTTCACGAATTTCACTTAATGACGCCGATCCATAAAGTGATGATTCGTTAAGTGGGGTAGTCCAATATGCATCCTATGAATATTATGTGAGTTTGGTAGGACCATCTTCAATATTGTAAGAATATTACCAATCACTCAGATTTGTCTTAGTTTAACTATATTCCCATATAGTTAATCGACAATGGACATTTAGAATATAAAATATTCATGGATTTAAACATGCAAATATAGGATACAATTATATTGAAATGAAAACAAACATACCAAGTACTTTAATTCATTTATTAAATAATAATTGTTCAACATCCTTTATCCAAATACCAATCACAGATTTACATGATATAACTAGCTAATTTAAGTCATATGCCCTCGGCATGCTTATCGAGCTTTCCTTTTGACAATGCCTTTGTAAAAGGATCAGCTAAGTTATAATCTGTGTGAACTTTGAGTAACTTGATTTCTCCTAGTTCGATTTTGCTCACGAACATAGTGATATCGTCTATGATAATGTCTGGCACCTTTCTGAACTCCGGGTTCGTTAACAATGATGATTGCATCAGTATTGTCACAATACATATCTAAAGGTGTGTTATATGAGGGCATCACGTTAAGCCCAGAAATAAACTTTCTAATCCAGACTGCTTCCATGGCGGCTTCTGGGGCGGCAATGTACTCAGACTCTGTTGCAGACATGGAAATTCATACACCAGAAATAATTCTTTAGTAGCTTGCAGATACTTAAGAATGTTCTTCACAGACAGTCCAGTGACCTTCACCTGGATTCTGTTGATATCGGCTAACGATATTTTGCGCGAACGCTAGTTCAGGTCTAGTGCATCTTACCGCATACATTATGGATCCCACAACCGAAGCATAAGGAACCTTTGCATACGCTCTACCTCCTCAGGTGTAGAGGAACCTTGTTTGCTAGATAAGCCAAGTCCTTCTTGCATGGTACGAAACCACGCTTGGAATTCTCCATCTTGAATCGCTTCAAGATCTTATCAATATAAGCACTTTGACTTAGTCCAATCAACCGTTTAGTTCTCTGTAGATCTTGATTCCAAGAATGAATGCTGCTTCACCAAGTCTTTCATAGCAAAACACTTTCCAGATGGGATTTTACATCTTGCAACATTGGAATGTGATTTCCTATTATCAATATGTCATCTACATATAAGACAAGGAAAGTAACATTACTCCCACTAGCTTTGCGATATACACATGGCTCATCAGGATTTTGAGCAAAACCAACCTTTTGATTTCCTCATCAATCCTTTTATTCCAACTTCTTGATGCTTGCTTTAGTCCATAAATGGACCTTTGAAGCTTGCACACTTTGTTGGGATATTTTGGATCAACAAAACCTTCTGGTTGTACCATATAGACTTCCTCGTCTAGATAACCATTCAAGAAAACGGTTTTGACATCCATTTGCCATATGTCATAGTCATAGTACGTTGCTATGGCTAAGATAATCCTAATAGCTCTAATGTCCGCTACGGGAGAGAAGGTTTCCTCATAGTCAACTCCGTAGAGCTGAGTATAGCCTTTCGCCACGAGACGAGCTTTATAGGTGTGTACATTTCCATCCATGTCGGTCTTCTTCTTGAAGATCCATTTACACCCAACAGTTCTACCATTAGGTGGAAGATCAACCAAGCTCGAGACTTGATTGTCTTTCATGGATTTCATTTCCACATTCGCAACTTCAAGCCATTTGTCAGATTCTGGATCTGATAATGCAGCTTTGAAATTAGGAGGTTCATCATCTTGACTTGAGGTTCATCACTTTGAACATCCCCCCCCCCCCAAGTTGATGATCGCTAGTGTTTTCAGAAGGTGACACATCTTCCTCTTGAGTCTCATCAAGTTCGACAATCCTCCCACTGTTTTCTTGAGTGATGAGTTTCTTTTCAAAGAACTCAGCATATCTAGCAACTTTAACAGTATTTTCGGTAGGAAAGTAGAAATAGTAACCTATCGTTTCCTTTGGGTATCCTACAAAGATGCACTTAACTGATCTAGGTTAAAGTTTGTCAGGCGTATCTTGCTTCACAAGTGCCTCACATCCCCATACTCTAAGTAAGACAAATTAGGGACAATTCCATGCCACAATTCATGCGGTGTTTTGTCAACCTTCTTGGTTGGTGTAACATCCCAAACGTTTTATGTTTGACTATTTGACTTTCCGTTAGTTAACGTTAGGTCCGTTATGTTTATGTGCCCTATATGGGATTATGTGAATAAGTGCATATGTGCTTATTATGAAATGATTAATATGATGATTAATGAAAGTAAGTTAAGTAGTTGAGTGCTTGTTAAAATGTTAAGACTCCCGGTAGAGGTTTAAGCTAAGAAAGTTAAGTTATGAAGTTGAGGGGTCCTAAGTGTAACATTAGGAGTTGATGGCCAGGATTTTAGGTGCAATTAGGTATCCCTAATTGTCACAAAATCAGATCATACGTGTGTGAAACCCTCCAGCCGATCTTATCTCCCTCCCAAAGCAATTCATCATCAAAAACTCTTCGTTTCTAGGTGTTTCGTCCAAGTTTTGTCAAGATCTTGAATCCTCTAAGTCATCTACAGGTAATATAGGTAATATTCTCTTTGAAATCTGATCTTATGAGTCATAGATGAGTATTCAATCCAGGTCATGGGGTTTGGGTTGGGTTATTTGATTAAACGATTATCGATTTCATGTTATTTGGGTGATTGAATGAGTGATTCATGTTGTAAAAGATTAAAGGATTGATTGATGGATTTAAGTCAGTAAAAGTATTGTCCAAAGGCTTAATTTTATGTCTCCAGGTCGAATTAATGATTGGTGTTCGTATGAGATTCGATTAAAGGGTTAAAAAGTTGGTTTTTGGTCGAACTGGCTTCTGTGCGGCACACAAGGCTTTTGTGCGGCGCATAAAAGCAAGTTTTGAAAATTGGATTTCTGGTGGGAGCCCGTTATGCGGCGCACAGAACTTCTGTGCGGCGCACAGATGGTTTGCTCAGAAAATTGGATAGTTTATGTGACGAATTTGGTTGATTTGTGCGGAGCATAACTTTTCCATGCGGCGCACAAATGGGTCCAGACTGGTACTTAAGTTTCGTTTAGCTTATAGAACGATCTTATACTCATTATAGGTAGTCGGGAGCACTTAGCAAGCACTGTAAGATACTCATAACTGGTTGGTAAGCTATACCGAGGTAAGATAACATCTTTTGTCACCTGATGGTACAACAAAACACAATTTTATAAGTTAAACTTCCCAAATGAATATGTATGCACGTTTTATGTTTATGGGTGACTATGGGAGGTTGCTAAGGGATATTATACTTACCATTTATGATGTATGATATACTTATGCAGGTTACAAAGGTGTGAGGTAAGTATACATGTTATGAAATGATGAAATGTTTATGTTATGTGATCATGAAAAGATGAAATGATTATGCTAAATGTTTGTATACATGGCTTGAACACCTAGTCACTAGACTTATAATTAGGATTGCCATGTCACGTGCACGTTAAGGACCCTAAAGTAAAAGATGATATGTGATTAGCTTAGGTGAAAGCGTAACCTAAACTAATATAAAGATTAAAGTCTCGAGCAATATGTAAAGTCTTGTGTTAAGCTTAACCCGTGCTAGCTCCTCGGGGCTGGTGCGTACGTGGTCACGTGGTTTGGGAATCATGATACCTCCCGTGGCATAGTTACGTTTGAGTATTCCTGGTGGAGTAACTAACCACCATTGCATAAAGGCATAAACGGTTTATTCAGTTGGAAATGACTTTGTCAATTCCTTAACGACGCCGATGGACCACTTGTAACACCCGACATTTAAAAACATTGGTTTTCAAAAACTTTCACCTAACGGTGTTAAAAGATGCGGAAGAAAACTTTAAAAGTTCAAAACCGATATAAACTGTTCGGTTTCTGCATTTATTGGTGTTACATGCCATACCATAAAATAAGTCTAAATGTAAACCCAACGGTTGCCCAACACAAAACAACCGTCAACATAGTACTACATAAATTCTGCATAATATCAAAATGCAAATGATGTCTAAAGAGGTGTAGCATCTAAGGGTAGCTAAAGCCATCAGCATGCTATCTACCCACTCCTCGCCCTTCATGCCTCATCTATCCTTCAAGCTATACCTGAGGGAACCACACATTTCAAGAAACAAGTGTTAGCTAACGAATTAGCTAAGTAAGATATCACTAAAGTTATAAAGCTTTGTCCAATTAAAACATTTCTACTTTGTTGACAAAACAATAAGGCACAACCCACATAACACACACACATACAACCTGCATATCAACTTAGGATGAATCACCCTAATTGTGCCTATCCTTCTTTTATATCACACATAATCACACGTATCTTCGTTATCTGCATATAAGTGTGCCCTGCATCACACCCGACTAGATGATCAGCCAAAAGCTACTCATCGTACGTCGTTAAGGAATGGCAAGCCAATCCCGGAGTAATCCGTATATGGAGGCGGGTCAGACCCCTCGTATTACTCGCCCTGCATTAAATGACCATGTTGCAAGGAGCCACCCAAGCAACCTACGTTCACGCACTCGCCGGGCTAGGGCAAGTACGGGTTAAGCTTAACACTTCCCTGCATTATAAATTTACGAGCTCGGTTTCACACATTATTAGTTTAGGCAACACACAACCTAAACAAATACATACATTTCCTTCATTTTGTTTGGGCCCTTAACGTGCAAGTGACATGGCAGCCTAGTAAATCTAGTGAACTAGGTGAACGAGTCACATAAGCATGCACACATCAAGAATCTACATCATGTCTACATTTCAAGCATTGCAATATACTACATAATTTGCATAACAATCGCTACATTACTCCATACTTCATTTCACTACATTTGGGACTGCATATTAGGTCTCATGGTCAACTTCATATCCCACAATACCTCCCGTGTAACCCGAAATACCCACATTTATCATAAGTTACCGTTAGGAAAGTTATAACAAGAAACCATTGCTTGTGGAACCCTCAGCGTGTCAAAAGTAGTGTATCTTACCTCAAAGAAGTGCACGACAGTGAATAACCACGTTACCGTGCAAAGCAATTAGCCTCGTCTACCTAAAATTAGTAAACGATCATTAAACAACCTATTACTTACATTAATAAAGTCATATCTCAGGCCTACACACCTACAACATGACTCATGACACGACATATGCATTGGAGGATCAAAAGTTAACCCTTCATTAATTCTGACCCTGTTGCGCCGCAACTTATTTGTCTGCTTTGGAGTTGCGCCGCAACCTATTTTCTGCAGTTGCGCCGCAACTTACCTAGTTGCGCCGCAACTTCCAGTTGCGCCGCAACTTATAATTCTGGAATACTGGTTGCGCCGCAACTAAGCGTTGCGCCGCAACCCCCCTTCGACCTGCACTTTTACAAAAATCGTTTTCACCCCCAATTCCACCCCAAACGACTCTAGATCTAAAATATAGATTCAAAACACCATAATCCTTCATATTTAGACCATTACAAAACATTTCAACCATTAATTACACCATACATGGCTTTAATCCATCAAAACCACTATTAATCTTCATTAAACGATTCCCCCATAATCCAATATTTATTCCTAATGACTCATATAATCAAAAGGACCTGAAATCAATGATTTAATACCTGATCTACCTGTGGATGACGATAGGGATGCAAAAACACTTGGCTAAACACCACCGATTCACACGTTGGAAGGATTTTCGGCTTGCAATTGATGGAGGAATGCTATGGGGTGGCTTAGGGCTTGTTTAGAGAATGTAATGGCTGCAAATTATGATCTAGTGACACCCTCTAATTCCCTAATCCCGTTTTTAGTTTTCCTCATATGTCAAAATCAACCCCCAAGCTTCCTAATCCTTCATTACTAGTCAAAAACTACCCTAGGGACCATATGCAACATATATACTTCTTTAGATGCCACTACATAGGCGTTTAACTACATTATATAGACACAAATCCTGCATTATACATTTTAGGCTTTCAAACCTCACACACAATCACACTTTTACTACATATATGCATTAAATCTACTATAGACTTAACGGCACACTATGTTGACTTAACGACGTTAGTCAACTGTTAAATAAAAAGTTTGGGATGTTACAATTACCTCCCCCTAAAGAGGATTCCGTCCCCGGAATCTCATCAGTAAGGAACAACTCCGGATACTTCTCCTTCATTACTGCTTCAGTTTCCCACGTTAAGCTTTCTCCATGGTTATGCTTTCACTTTATCAACACAAGGTCAATCACTTTTCGGCGTAACTTCTTTTGCTTCCTTCCAAGTATCGCCACCGGTTCATCTACTATTCTCTTCATTGGGTCAATACTCACATCTTCAATAGGAATCACACTTGACTCCTCAGCTAAGCACTTCCTCAAGTAGGATACATGAAAGGTGTTGTGAATTCCATCCAATTCTGGAGGTAATTCCAACTGATATGCCACATCTTTAATGCGCTTCAGAACTTTAAATGGTCCAATGAAACGTGGACTCAACTTTCCATTCTTTCCAAATCGAAGGACTCCTTTCCATGGTGAAACTTTTAGCATCACCAAATCACCAACTTGAAATTCAATCGGTCTCCTTTTCTTGTCTGCATAGGTTTTCTGTCTGTCTCTCGCCACACGTAAAGCTTCTTTAGCTACATTAACTTTTTCAGAGGTGATCTCAATGATTTCGGGACCGGTTAATTGCTTCTCACCGGGCTCCATCCAACAACTTGGAGTCCTACATCTTCTTCCATATAGCATCTCAAATGGTGGCATTCCAATACTTGCATGGTGATTATTGTTGTAAGCAAACTCAATCAACTTCAAATGTTCATCCCATGCTCCACCATACTCTAGCACGCACGTCCTCAACATGTCCTCCAATGTTTGAATAGTTCTCTCACTTTGCCCATCGGTTTGAGGATGATAGGCGGTACTCAAATTTATTCTACTACCCAACTCCCGTTGAAGACCCTTCCAAAAGTTAGACACAAATCTCGAGTCTCGATCCGAAACGATAGATAGAGGAACTCCATGTTTCGAAACTACTTCATCAATGTAAATCTTTGCCATCTTCGTTAAAGGCACATCTTGTCGGGTAGCTAGAAAATGGGCACTCTTCGTCAATCTATCTACAATTACCCATATCATATCATTCCCTTTTGGCGTCTTTGGTAGCTTCGTTACAAAGTCCATGGTGATATGATCCCATTTCCACTCCGGGATCTCTAATTGATGTAACAATCCATATGGCTTTTTATGGTCGGTTTTCACTCGTGCAAAAGTCAAACATTTCGCTACAAAATGGGCTACTTCTCCTTTGATATCCGGCCACCAATAAATCGGTTTCAAATCTGCATACATCTTGGTAACACCGGGATGAACTGAGTATCTACTTCTATGAGCTTCTTCAAGGATCAATTCTCGATTACCATCAAGCAATGGCACCCAAATTCGACCCTTGTATGTCTTAAACCCACGACTATTTGTCTCCATCACAAGGCGTTTCTTCTTTCCAATACTCTCGTTATCAATATTATCCTTCATTAGCGCCTTGACTTGAGCTTCTTTAATACGGTCCAATAGTCCCGACTTTGCTTGAACTTGCATACTCATCAATTTGCAAGAAGAATTCTGCACCTTCCTACTTAGTGCATCCGCCACTACATTGGCTTTACCCGGATGGTATTTGATCTCACAATCATAATCCTTAAGTAACTCCATCCACCTTCTTTGTCTCACATTCATCTCCTTTTGATTAAACACATATTGCAAACTCTTATGGTCGGTGTACAAAGTACATTTAGTGCCATAAAGATAATGTCTCCATAACTTCAATGCAAATACTACTGCCGCTAACTCAAGATCATGGGTCGGGTAATTCTTCTCATGAGGTTTCAACTGGCGTGAAGCATAAGCAATCACCTTGTCCCTCTGCATAAGGACACAACCCAAACCCGTAATCGATGCATCACTATACACAACCAAATCATCAGTACCTTCAGGCAAGGCAAGTATAGGAGCTTCACACAATTTCGTCTTCAATGTTTGGAAAGCTTTCTCCTGCTTTTCTGTCCACTCAAACTTCACTCCTTTCTTCGTTAATCCGGTCATTGGCTTAGCTATACGAGAGAAATCTTGTATAAACCTTCGATAATAGCCGGCTAAACCAAGAAAACTCTTGATCTCCGTGGGAGTCTTTGGCTGCTCCCACTTAGAAACAGCTTCAATCTTCGCGGGATCTACTTTAATACCTTCATTAGAGATGACATGTCCAAGAAACTGAACTTCTCTAAGCCAAAACTCACATTTGGAGAACTTAGCATACAACTTCTTCTCCCTCAACACTTCAAGGAAGGCCCTTAAATGCTCACGGTGCTCAGGTTCACTCTTAGAATAAATCAAAATATCGTCAATAAAAACAATCACGAAATGATCCAGAAAAGGGCGGCATACTCGATTCATAAGATCCATAAAAGCTGCCGGCGCGTTTGTCAAACCAAAGGGCATGACAAGGAACTCATAATGTCCATATCGAGTCCGGAAAGTTGTCTTTGCTACATCTTCCTTCTTAACCTTCAATTGATGATAACCGGACCGCAAATCTATCTTAGAAAAATAGGAAGCACCATGAAGTTGATCGAAGAGATCATCAATACGCGGAAGAGGATATTTATTCTTAACCGTTCGCTTATTCAGCTCACGGTAGTCTATGCACATGCGCATAGATCCATCCTTCTTCTTAACAAAAAGAACCGGAGCTCCCCAAGGCGAGGAACTAGGTTGTATGAACCCTTTGTCTAATAACTCCTGAAGTTGAGACATTAATTCTTTCATTTATGTAGGAGCTAATCGGTATGGTGCCTTTGCAACAGGTGTAGCACCAGGTATAAGATCAATCTGAAAGGTAACTTCACGATCGGGAGGAATACCGGGAAGATCCTCGGGAAAGACATCCGGAAAATCAGAAACCACATCCACACTAGCTATAGAAGGCTTCTCCTTTCTTGTGTCAATAACATATGCAAGGAAATGGCTTTTGTTCTTTCGTATACACTTAAGAGCCTTCATCATACTGATAATCTTTATTCCCCCTCTCTTCTTATCTCCATAAACCGTGACAACGTTACCATTGGGCGTAGAAAACCGAATCATCTTTTGTGAACATAATATAGTAGCTTCATTCTGTGATAACCAATCCATGCCTATCACTACATCAAAACCGGCTAAAGTAGTAGGCAATAGATGGACCGGAAATGAGCGACCTTCAATCTTGATATCACAACCCTCATAACCCTCACGTATGTCACTAATGGTGCCATCGACAATCTCTACTTCAAATGTACAATCTAAAGGGGTAATGACTCTTTCAAGTTTAGGGGCAAACAAAGTAGACACAAATGACTTATTTGCACCGGAATAAAAAAGAACAGAGGCAGGTTTTGAATTAATAAGAAAAGTACCACACACTACCTCGTCGTTGTCCTTTGCCGTCTCCACTGTCATCTGTAGAGCTCGAACTTTAGTAGCTGAAGTGGCTGCTTTCTTCCCGTCATTCTTCATTTGTGGGCAATCGGCAATAAGATGACCCATTTCTTTACACTTGTAGCAACGAGCCTTGTCCTTACATTCAGTTGCAAGATGTCCCAACATACCACATTTGTGACACCTCCTTGTCTTATCCGTACATTGACCGTCATGAGAAGTCTTGCAAAAAGCACACCACATACCACTCTTCTTCTTATCCTTGTCCCCACTTGAATTAGAACTTCCTCGGAACTTCTTATTATTATTATTAGAATTAGAAGACCAATTAGACCTCCTCTTAAATCCCGACTTCTTGTCATCCACTTTCTCAACTACTTTTTCAGTTTTGAAGTCATCATCCAACCTCTTTGACTCCTTAATCGCCGCCGACAATGTCACATGTTGCCTACACAAACCTCGATAGTTAGCTGGGAGGCCATCACAATACGCCTCAACCTGATCTTCATCCCTCCGAACCAAATGTCCTACAAACTTCAACTTCTCCATAAAGGAATGTGCATAGTCCGTAATTGCACCGGGTCTTGCAACCAAAGATCTAAACTCCTTTCAATAAGCCTCAACTCTCGAGTTCCCACATACTCCTCTAAAAACTTCTCCTTAAATGTACCCCAAGGCATCACAGCAAGTACCTCAGGGGCCATGGAGACTGTAGTAGCCCTCCACCAGTTACGGGCATTCTTGTTCAACATCCTACTAGCACACAAAACCTTCATATCATCTGGATAGTAACAAGATGCAAATACTACCTCAATATCTTCAATCCACTCCATAGCACCCACTGCATTTTGGGTACCATCAAACTCCTTGGCACCACATTTCTGAAAGCTCTCATATTTAAAGTTGCTAATGCGTGGTGCATTCACAACTCTAGGTCCACCACCATTCACCCCATTAACACCCACTGCTGCAACAACATTCTCATGAGCATGTTGTGATCTCGCCATTGATGGTTCAGCACTTTGGGAGGGATTAGAGTAATTCCCATCCGAACGCTCACCCCTTTGTTCACTCCATTCCTTTCAGCATCTCTTTCTGCCCTCAATTGTGCTAACTCTTCTTCATTTCTCATCAAAAGAGCTCGAATAGCTCTCAATTCTTCATGTAATTCTGCTTGATTGGGAACCTGTTCAATCACCGGGTTTGCCCTATCAATTTCCGACCTTGTGGGCTGAGCACCCGGAAGTGGCCTTCGTGGAGGCCTTTGGTCAACACCATTCCCAGCCCCATTCCCATTAAGCGGAGCACCACTAACATTTGTTCCATCTCATTGACTGTTAGCACGAGTGTTAACCATGTTGTCTACAATATAATGACGGTAGTTAGTAAGAATTAAAGTGAGAACAAGGTACTTAAGGCTACACGACACCTACATAAGCTGCATAAAGAATCACAATAAGCCTCAACCTAAACTCTCACTCAATCCCAACCCGTCCTAATGCACTACATCTCAAAGCTAGGCACACCTACGTAGTCCTAACTTATCCTTCATCGGTTTAAGTCCAAAATCCTACGGTCATGGTCGAACTTTGGTTCACTTAAACCAATTCTCTGATACCAACTTGTAACACTCGACATTTAAAAACATGGGTTTTCAAAACCTTTCACCTAACGGTGTTAAAAGATGCGGAAGAAAACTTTAAATGTTCAAAACCGATATAAACTGTTCGGTTTCTGCATTTATTGGTGTTACATGCCATACCATAAAATAAGTCTAAATGTAAACCCAACGGTTGCCCAACACAAAACAACCGTCAACATAGTACTACATAAATTCAAAATGCAAATGATGTCTAATGAGGTGTAGCATCTAAGAGTAGCTAAAGCCATCAGCATGCTATCTACCCACTCCTCGCCCTTCATGCCTCATCTATCCTTCAAGCTATACCTGAGGGAACCACACATTTCAAGAAACAAGTGTTAGCTAACGAATTAGCAAAGTAAGATATCACTAAAGTTATAAAGCTTTGTCCAATTAAAACATTTCTACTTTGTTGACAAAACATTAAGGCACAACCCACATAACACACACACACATACAACCTGCATATCAACTTAGGATGAATCACCCTAATTGTGCCTATCCTTCTTTTATATCACACATAATCACACGTATCTTCGTTATCTGCATATAAGTGTGCCCTGCATCACACCCGACTAGATGATCAGCCAAAAGCTACTCATCGTACGTCGTTAAGGAATGGCAAGCCAATCCCGGAGTAATCCGTATATGGAGGCGGGCCAGACCCCTCGTATTACTCGCCCTGCATTAAATGACCATGTTGCAAGGAGCCACCCAAGCAACCTACGTTCACGCACTCGCCGGGCTAGGGCAAGTACGGGTTAAGCTTAACACTTCCCTGCATTATAAATTTACGAGCTCGGTTTCACACATTATTAGTTTAGGCAACACACAACCTAAACAAATACATACATTTCCTTCATTTTGTTTGGGCCCTTAACGTGCAAGTGACATGGCAGCCTAGTAAATCTAGTGAACTAGGTGAACGAGTCACATAAGCATGCACACATCAAGAATCTACATCATGTCTACATTTCAAGCATTGCAATATACTACATAATTTGCATAACAATCGCTACATTACTCCATACTTCATTTCACTACATTTGGGACTGCATATTAGGTCTCATGGTCAACTTCATATCCCACAATACCTCCCGTGTAACCCGAAATACCCACATTTATCATAAGTTACCGTTAGGGAAGTTATAACAAGAAACCATTGCTTGTGGAACCCTCAGCGTGTCAAAAGTAGTGTATCTTACCTCAAAGAAGTGCACGACAGTGAATAACCACGTTACCGTGCAAAGCAATTAGCCTCGTCTACCTAAAATTAGTAAACGATCATTAAACAACCTATTACTTACATTAATAAAGTCATATCTCAGGCCTACACACCTACAACATGACTCAAGACACGACATACGCATTGGAGGTTCAAAAGTTAACCCTTCATTAATTCTGACCCTGTTGCGCCGCAACTTATTTGTCTGCTTTGGAGTTGCGCCGCAACCAACCCGTTGCGCCGCAGCTCAAACTTCCAGTTGCGCCGCAACACTCTGTGTTGCGCCGCAACTTATAATTCTGGAATACTGGTTGCGCCGCAACCCCCCTTCGACCTGCACTTTTACAAAAATCGTTTTCACCCCCAATTTCACCCCAAACGACTCTAGATCTAAAATATAGATTCAAAACACCATAATCCTTCATATTTAGACCATTACAAAACATTTCAACCATTAATTACACCATACATGGCTTTAATCCATCAAAACCACTATTAATCTTCATTAAACGATTCCCCCATAATCCAATAATTATTCCTAATGACTCATATAATCAAAAGGACCTGAAATCAATGATTTAATACCTGATCTACCTGTAGATGACGATAGGGATGCAAAAACACTTGGCTAAACACCACCGATTCACACGTTGGAAGGATTTTCGGCTTTTGATGGAGGAATGCTATGGGGTGGCTTAGGGCTTGTTTAGAGAATGTAATGGCTGCAAATTATGATCTAGTGACACCCTCTAATTCCCTAATCCCGTTTTTAGTTTTCCTCATATGTCAAAATCAACCCCCAAGCTTTCTAATCCTTCATTACTAGTCAAAAACTACCCTAGGGACCACATGCAACATATATACTTCTTTAGATGCCACTACATAGGCGTCTAACTACATTATATAGACACAAATCCTGCATTATACATTTTAGGCTTTCAAACCTCACACACAATCACACTTTTACTACATATATGCATTAAATCTACTATAGACTTAACGACACACTATGTTGACTTAACGACGTTAGTCAACTGTTAAATAAAAAGTTTAGGATGTTACAACCTTATGGTTTACCCATCATGTCAGGTGTGAGGAATCCATATATGGTCTATGACCGCCTACACACAACCCCACATCCCTATGTAAGTGACATAAGTCACTTAGCCTATGTCTTGGCAAAGAAATAAAGAAAGAAAGATAAAGAAAGAAAGTGTAGGCACATTTTAGGATATGATGAACCTAAAGTGTATGATATGTATGTTTATGTATGTATGTAATATTAACATAAAATGCAGATTTTGTTAATATATGTAATTGGCAAATGTTTTCAAATGTATGTTATCTTACTTAGCTAATTATATTAGCTAACACTTGTTCTTTGAAAATGTTGTGCCTTCAGGATAATCAAGTTTGAGCTAGGCGAAGATTAGCTTGGTGAGACTTGGGTAGAAAGAATAAAGAAGCTTAGCAAAGACATTGAATGCTTAGACTTCCTTTTAGCCTTATGTTTTCGGCTATTGTGTTATGTTTAAGACTTGTAATAATGGGCATTTATGTTGGTGCCATTACTTGGATTTACTTTTATTGTTTTGATGATGCTTAATAGTAACACCAATTTTAAAGGTACCATCCGCTACGGATGGGGCAGATTTTAAAAGTGATCATTTCCGCTTGTTTTAAACGCCGTTTGGCAAAGATTTTTCGAAAATCCAAGTTTTTAAATGACGGGTGTTACAGTTGGAGCCATATTGAGAATGCGTACAACAGTCTCTAGAGCATAATCCCAAAATGAAAATAGGAGAGTCGTAAGGTTCATCATTGATCTCACCATGTCCAACAAGGTTCGATTTCTCCTCTCAGATACACCATTATGTAGGAGTAAGCTGTTGAATAATTCCACAAGCTTTTAGATAATCCTTAAACAATTGGCTTAAGTATTCTCCACCTCGATCCGAACGAAGAATCTTGATGGTTTTACTGAGTTGGTTTTCTACTTCATTTTTAAACTCCTTCAATGTTTCAAAGACTTCATGTTTATGTTTAAGCAAGTAAACATAACCATAACGACTGAAATCATTCGTAAAAGTAATGAAGTAGCTAGCACCTTTCCTTGACACATGTCTAAATAGGCCACAAACATCGGTATGTATGAGTCCAAGCAACTCTTCAGCCCTCTCCGGTTTATGCGGAAACGGTTTTATTGTCATCTTGCCGGAAACACAGGACACACATTTTTCAAATCATTTGATTGTAAGATACCTTCACGTTGAAGTATTTCAATGCGTTTCTTAACAACATGAGCAAGACGACAATGCCAAAGATAGGTAGAGTCCAAGTTAGGCTTGACTCTTTTGTGAAGATACCCGAAGAACTGGCTAAAGCAGGTTGCTTCTTCTTCTCGTTCAAATCAGCTAGATACTTAGGACAATTCCTCTTCCAGTTTCCCACTTCTGCATAGTGATGACAAACCTGGTCCTTAGCCGGATGCTCCTTTTTTGCCGGAGGGGTCTTTTTCGGTTTTGAGACAGAAGCACTTTTATTTCCCTTACCAACGTTCTTGTCCTTAGCTTTCGGTTGTTTTGCTTTTTGAACCTTTCCCCCTTGATCATAAGAACTTGGGGTGTCTCAGATTTATTGGGAAGGTTTTTCTCATACTCAATTAACATAGCATGAAGTTTAGCTATGGTTTTGCTCATGCTGTGCATATTGTAATTGCGCACAAAACTCTCAAAATCCCTTGAAAGAGACTTAAGAATCATGCCAATAGCAATAGGCAGAGGATACACATAGTTTAGCCTTTCCAAGTACTCAAAGTAACTCTTCATCTAAGTACATGAGCACTCACCGGTTTCCCATACTCGTGTTTGCAATCATGGAGTGACTCAATTAGCTCAAATAATTCAACTCCAGCTTGTTTTTTGTACATAGACTTGAGTTCGCTGATCATATCATACGGAATGTACAATTTGAATTGCTTTTGAAACTTAGGAGTCATGCTACCAGCATCAAACAAGCAACCTCAATATGTCTATCGTACTGAGTATTGTATGCTTCCAACTGCACAACAGTGGCACTCACATCAGGGATAGCGGGCATCTGATTTTAAAGGAAATCAGTTTTCTTTTCAAGTCTTAGGACAATCCTCAATTGACGATACCAGTCATTGAAATTGGTTCCAGAAAGTTTTTCTCTTTCTAGCATCGACCTGAAAGCCGATTGGTGTATGTTTTGTGAAGGATTTGTTGCCATTTACAAAACAGATTCAAGTTCAAAAATCAGTATTTTCGATAATAAATTCCTTAAGAAATATAATTACCAAATGTTACATCATTTAACAATTAATTTCATTAAGGCTAGGATCCAATTGACATACCATCATTTCATCAGTTGATCTGCTAGAAATGACGTACTCAAAAGGTAAGTGACGATCAGTAATTGCATTACAAGTACAATTTCTAGATTTATGGGACTTACAAAAGACACTTATAGGGGTATTAAGTGTTTTGTAATCATGTTTTGTCCCATCTTATGCCACGGGTCAAGGTCTCACCTCTTAACTCGTTTTAAGTCGCCCAATTAAGAACTTGTAAATAGTCTACCACCGTCTCAATGAGTAGTAATTTACCTTGGAGTTGCAATTCACCTACGTCTCACGTAGAGCAAAAAGTACTTGCAAGTGTTCTTAGCAAAGTGGGTGGCAAAGACTTAACTTTGATTGGGTAATGCAATTGATGTGAATCAAAAGTTTATGTATGAAGATTCATGCACATCTTCATAACATAATGTTTAATAAAATCATTTTTATTGTCTTATCAACACAAAAGAGCTCGGTAGCTCCATTTGAACGTACAAAGAAGCACATAAGTAAAGGTTTGCGATAGACGCAATTAAGAACCCACTTCTTTAGGGAGCTAGCGCATCCCGACTTATACCTCTCTTAGAATTTGTTCAAATGGATGAGTTGGTGTATCTTTTGATTGTAAGACACCAATTTTATTAAAACAAAATCATATTTCGATAATTATTAGTCAAGTTTATTCTTTTCTTAAAACAATTTTGCATCACCATTTACAATAATAGCAAAATAATAAACTTACTAACTATTAGCAATTAATCATGTAACGATTTATGGTGGGCAACCTAAATCATGGTCACTATGGTTAATGTACATGTTTAAGAATGGCTTGTTAGATCCAGTTTTACTGAAGAAACTGGAGCGTCTCCAGTTGCATCTGAAGACCCATTGATTTGTCCAGAAATATATGAAGTCAAGTGGCCAGTGTACAGTTGGTGCCAATGAAGACTTCCTCCAGTTGAGATCTGATCATAAACCTGAAGACATTCCAGATGAAGTCAAAGACAACAAGTGGAAGAAAGAGAATGACTATGGCAGCGAAGCCCAGTGGACATTCTGTCCAGATCGAGAACTGGAGATCCATCAGTGTAAAGTACTTACAAAGCTTTACACTGATTACGAGGAAGACCTTTTTACTTTATGTACTATTAACCGGACAATACACATTGTCTATGTTTAAAGTACAAAAGTGCATAAAGTAGGTTGGATAAAGTGACTTTATGTCTTACTTTATCAAGCATGTTCAAGGAATTAAATGCTATTCCTTAAATGCTCTCAACCATATTTGTACGGCCAAAGTTGACAACCCAATGTCAACTTTGCCTATAAATAGAGGTATTTGCACAACCAAGAAATACTTTGCATATTTGACATTTGCATATTCTTGGTGAACTTGTGAAATATTCTCACAATCACAAAAAGGAACATTTCACAACTCTAAGTGTTTCGATTGTCAAGAAAATTTCCAAGTATTAGATCGATTGTATTTCATAGGTTGTTAGGATACTTACATTATTGTATTATCTTGGTTCTGCAACAACCTTGTAATTCATTTAAAGTTAATAAATAAATTACACTTGAAAACATTACATATCGACTCATCATATTTACTTTACAAGTACTTTAATATTGCATTGTCTTTACTTATTACTTATTGTCACCTTTATAAGTAATCTAACCATTAACCTGGTATATACACACTGCAACTGGTCGTCTCCAGATCAATGTGTATATTGAAAAGTAATCTCACCATCGACATAGAGGTGTCTTCAGTTAGTACCATCTATTGAGTTGAGACTTACAAGTGGTATTAGAGCAGAAGGCTAATATACTTGCCTAGATCTGCTTAGATTTCTACTACTGAAGGTGAGAATGGTTCTGGTCACGATGAAAATGTTAATAATACTGCTCCTAATCAAAATGCTAATAACAACCCTCCTCCTCCTCCTCCTAATGCCCCTAACCATGTCCATGTAATTCTAACACTCCTGTTCCCAAGTTTGATGGAAACAGTGAGGCCTTTGGTACATGGAAGGCCATAATGCTTTTGCATTTTAATGGGATAGAAAGGTATATGTTGAAAATCCTCAAGGATGGACCACATATACCCATGTCTCATGGGGTTAGTCCTCTTCTTGACCCTACTGGATCTAGAAGGGGTACTAGAGAAAAGCCTGAAGACCATTGGTCTGATGAGGATCATAGGCTTGTTGATCTGGACACCAGACTCAAGAATATGATCCTGGGGGCTGTTCTTGAAGACCTTATTCCAACACTTGTGTTGTTACCCAGTGCCAAGGCAATGTGGGATGGATTGGTCCTTCAGTTTGAAGGAGGTGATGACACCATTGTCACCAGAAAAGTTGCTCTAAACAAGAAGTATGAATCCTTCTTTGCTTTACCCAATGAGAGCCTGACGGGTACTTATACCAGATTCACCAATGTGATTAATCAACTGAGAGGGCTGGGTGTAGAGAAGGATAAGGATATTCTTCTTGAAAAATTTTGTGATATTCTTCCCTCCAAATGGGCCAATATGGTTCTTGGCCTAAGACAAGGTAAGACCCTACACAGTCACACTCTTGCATCCCTTTATGGAGCCTTCAGATTCACTGAAGATAACAATGCACAAAGACTGGTGGCTGAGCAGGATGCTTTAAACCATGCCCAGAGTTCCAAGGTTGCTAGTCTAACTGAGAAACCTTGTGCTGCTTTAATATCTACTGAGAATGTCTAGTCACATTCTATGAAGGAGAAGTTGAATAGTTTTCTGAACTCAGGACTGACCACTGAAATCAGTGATGATTGTGATGAAACTGACAATGATGATCTGGTGGCCATGATTGCTAAAACCTTCAATAGGTTTAAGCATAAATCTAATAGATTTAATGGTTCCAACAATGCTTCCAGCTCCAACTCTCTGGACAAGGCCAATCTTACCTGCTATAAGTGTGGCAAGAAAGGTCATTTTATGAAGGAATGCAGATCTAGTCAGTCAAACAATCAAATTGGTCCCCCTGTCCCTTTTAAAAATCGGCCTGATGATAGCTATAAAGCTAAATACAAAAAGCTTAAGGCCCATATTGCCCTCCTGTCTATTGAAAAAGAGAAAAACAAGTGCATGATGGCACAAACTGAAGGAAAATGGGAATTCTCTGATGACTCATCTGATGATGATGAAGAGATAAGGGACATGTGTTTCATGGCCTTGGATGACTAGCAACATGTGGTGAAGGATGATGTCATTGCTGGAAGATGGGTGGATATCATTTTAAAAAAGGTGTGTGATTATGATAATCAACTTGACCCTGAACTAAATCTGGACCTTGCTGAATCACTTAACAGTGATTTGATTTTTGTGGAAACTGTTAGAACTGACAGTGAAAGATATTTAGAAACAGTTCTAACTGAATTGAACAATTTAAAACCCCAACTTTCAAACTTGCAAAGTGTCCAGTTGGCTCTCAAAGAGTCAGTTTTAAAAAGTGAAACTCTTGAGCTGGAAAACCAAGAGTTAAAAACTGCTTTGGATAAGGAACAAAAACTGATCAAATTCTGGATGAAACCATCATGATTAAATTATGATGGTTCCACTAGAACACATGCCCAACAACAAAAGGCATATAACAGTGGTGATGTTGACATGGCAGTCATCATGCCCGAAATCCATAGTTTGCCACAAAGTCTTAGGCTAGAAACCCCATATGATGAGCCTGGGAAAATTAAAACTGAATCTGTTGAGACCACCACCCCTGAGGTCAAAACTGGAGCTGATCAGGCTAAAGCTCCAGTTAAAAAGGTTGCTGGTGATAAACCTTTGCCTCAAAAGTCTAAAGAGCCCAAGACTCAAAAGACCAAGATCCCTGCTGAACCTAAGTCCAAGGTTCAGCTGCCTATTGATAATGATGTTTTGTCAAAACTGGAAAATCAACTCCAACAGTTGTCTAGACAGGTTCAGAGTTGCACTGCCAGAATTAAAAATCTGGAAGGAGCTTCGTCTTCTTCAGTTGAAAAACAAAATGTCAAAACCCCTTCAAAACAAAAACAAAATGTTCCATCTGGAACTATGTCTGAAAAGAAATAGAGGAAGAAGCCTCTCAAACCAATCGTTTTTACTCCTGGACCTGAAGCTGATAAAAATGCTCCAGCCTCCAGTTCCACACCACCAGAATCAACTGTGACTTCCCAGGGAGAGTCCAGTGAACCCATCAAGAAAAGATGGGTTCACAAAAAGAACTAATGACTTGTGTGGGTATGCAGGGCGATCGAAAGAAGAACACCTGGTATCTGGACAGCGCAGCTGGCCGGACTATGACCGGATGTAAGCCCCTGCTGGAAGAGTTCACTGTCCAAGATGGACCGGCAGTGACGTTTGGTAATGATGAGAATGGAAAAACTGAAGGATATGGTGTAATCAATAATGGACAAGTCCAGTTCACCAGAGTTGCATTTGTGAATGGTTTAAAATATAACCTGATCAGTGTCAGTCAACTTTGTGATGATGGATACAAGGTATTGTTCGATATTTCTCAAGGCACCATATTTAACAAGGATTGGAAAGTGGTGATGATTGCTCCAACAAAAGGCAATGTATACATCATGGATATGGAACCAGCTCCAAAAGAGCAGTGTTTCTATACCAAGGCAGATGAGGACACCAACTGGTTATGGCACTAAAGGTTATCCCATCTCAACTTCAAAAATATCAACAAGTTGTCTAGAAAAAAACTGACTGATGGGATACCTCCAGTTTCCTTTAAAAAGGAAAAGCCATGTCCAGGGTGTGAGATGGGCAAGCAGAAAAGGGCCAGTTTCAAGACAAGGCAAAACTTCAGTATCACTGAACCTCTTCACATGCTTCATATGGATCTTTTTGGTCCAGTGAATGTTCAAACTAGAGCTGGAAAGAAGTATACTCTAGTTGTGGTTGATGAATACACCAGATTCTGTTGGGTGGTATTCCTCAGATTAAAAAGTGATGCTGCTGCTGAAATCATCTCTCTCATCAAGAGAATTGAACTCAAATATACTCAAAAAGTTTGTCAGTTAAGAAGTGATAATGGGACAGAATTTCAAAACAAGACTCTTGAATCATTCTGCACTGACACTGGCATCTCCCAGAACTTCTCATCAGCACACTCTCCAGAGCAAAATGGAGTTGTGGAAAGAAAGAATCGTACACTGATAGAAGCTGCCAGGAGTATGCTATCTGAATCTGGTCTTCCCACCAGTTTTTGGGCTGAAGCAGTGGCAAGAGCTTTCCAAACCCAAAACCGGTCAGTCTACATCAAGAGACACAAGAAGACTGCCTATGAAGTCCTTAGGAATCGTAAACCAAAGATTGGATATTTTCATGTATTTGGTTGTCCATTTTATATCTTAAACGATTCCAGTCAGCTAGAGAAATTTGATGCAAAGGCTGATGAAGGTGTTTTCTTAGGGTATTCAGATATTCGAAAGGCCTTTAGAGTATACAATTATAGACTTCAAAAGGTTCATGAGTCAATTCATGTCACAGTTGATGAATCTAATGAAGCAATCAATAAAAAACCAAACCTTGATATTTCTCCAGTTGTTCCAACCAGTTTTGGTGAATCTGACCCAGTTCATCAGTCAGATATTTCACCAGACAATGTTTCCAGTCACAATGATGTGGAACTAGTTACAAAGAAATTAACAACCAGTGACACTCCATTTTATCCCTCCATCAGTTTCAACTTACCACAGAAACTGGTGATTTGATCAGATTTTCGTGCCACTCCAATATCAACACCAGTTCAAACTCCTCCAACTTCTCCAGTTCTTCAAGATATGCCTTTAACTGAAGAATTTCATGATGCAAATCGTGACCTCATTGACTCTGATGAGGATGTTGAAGTGGTTTGGGCTGATCCTCCTCCAGAAGCAACAACTGAAGAGGATCATCTGGTGACTTGCACTGATATTGTTGTTCACCGTCCTAGTCAATACTCTAAATGGACCAAAGCACATCCAATTGATCAGATTATTGGAGAGTCCAGTAGAGGGGTTCAGACTAGAAGAGCCACTAGCGAACAATGCTTAAATGTCACCTTCTTATCACTGATTGAACCGAAGAAGATTGACGAGGCTATGGCAGACCCAAGCTGGGTAGAAGCAATGCAAGAAAAACTTATCCAGTTTGAAAGGAACAATGTATGGGAACTTGTTCCTTGTCCACCAGGGTTAAAAAAAGAACCCATTGGTACTAGATGGGTCTACTGAAATAAGATGGATGAAGATGGCAATGTTGTGAGAAACAAAGCCAAATTAGTTGCCACGGGTTATTGTCAAGCAGAGGGCGTTGACTTTGATGAGACTTTTGCTCCAGTTTCTAGACTTGAAGCCATCAGAATTTTCTTGGCTTATGCAGCCCATCTGCAGTTCAAAGTCTTCCAGATGGATGTCAAAAGTGCGTTCCTTAATGGAACACTGGAAGAAGAAGTGTATGTTAAATAGACTCCCGGCTTCATTGATGAAAAGCATCCTCACTGGTATATAGACTGAACAAAGCTTTGTATGGTCTGAGACAAGCCCCAAGAGCCTGGTATGATACCTTAACTAAACATCTTCTCAAAAATGGCTTTCAAAGAGGTGCAATAGATAATACCTTGTTTATCTTAAAAGAAAAAGGTAATATCTTATTGGTACAAATTTATGTTGATGACATTATATTTGGGTCTACTGATGATGCAATGTGTAAAAGGTTTTCTAAAATCATGTCATCTGAGTATGAAATGAGTCTAATGGGTGAGTTAACATTTTTCTTGGGTCTTCAGATTAAGCAAACTGAAAATGGTATTTTCATAAACCAAGAAAAATATGTCAGAGATTTGTTAAGAAAATACAAATATGATTCAATCCCATCTAAAACACACCAATTGAAGCTCCTTTAAATTTGGACTCTGACCCAACTGGTAAACCAGTGAACAGAACTGAGTATCGTGGAATGGTTGGTTCACTGATGTACTTAACTTCCAGTCGACCAGATATAATGTTTGCAACATGTCTATGTGCCAGATTTCAGGCTAACCCAAATGAATCACATTTGCATGCTGTTAAGCGCATCTTCAGGTACCTGAAAGGGTGTCCTAGCCTTGGTCTTTGGTATCCCAAAGGCTCAGGGTTAGATCTAATGGGTTATTCAGATTCAGATCATGCAGGTTGTAAGATAGATAGAAAATCAACAACTGGAGGTTGTCATTTCCTTGGAGGAAAACTGGTGAGTTGGACCAGCAAGAAGCAGACGTCAGTCTCTATGTCCACTGCTGAGGCAGAGTACATTTTTGCGGCCAGTTGTTGTGCCCAGATTCTCTGGATCAAGAACCAGTTACTAGATTATGGTCAAAAATATACAAGGACCCCAATCTTTTGTGACAACACCAGTGCAATTGCTATATCTCACAACCCTGTTATGTACTCTAAGACAAAGCATATTGACATCAGGTATCATTTCATTCGTGATCATGTTATGAAAGGAGACATTGAAATTCATTTCATCCCCACTGATAAACAGCTCGCTGATGTTTTTACAAAACCCTTTGATGATAAAACCTTTATACATCTCATCAGTGAGTTGGGAATGCTAAATCCTTAAAACTGGAGATTTTATTATGAACGCGTCAGTGACACTGATGAAGTTCTCCAGTTGAGGAGATCCAGGTAATCTTTGCTCGCCAGGCTATCGAACGCCTTTGTGATACTATCTTGGCACTATTTGATTTCTGGATCATCATTCTAGGGGGAAAGACTCAAAATATTTTTCTGACTAAAATTCAATTTGTTTGAAAAATTGCAACTAGAGATCTCTCCAGTTGGAAACTGGCACTGGACTAATCTTCCAGTGTACATGTTTGGTCCTGTCTTAAAACTGGTGGTCAACCAGATTTCATAACGTTGTATAATACTTGGTCAATTTTTGTGACACGTGATGGTACTTGAGTGTTTTAACCCACTCACAACTGTCACATGACGTGTCAAAGACATTTTTGTAAAATGATGCAGTTGATGTGCTAAATCGAGTTTAAAAATTATAAACTAGAAATACCTAAAAACTCACTACTACACACTATCGGGCAGTGGACCCGATCGTATGCAGTATAGTTATAAAGTAAGTCCAGGTTCGTTCATGGGGATTGGTTTGAATCAATTGTTTAGTAAAATGGTTTGGAAAAAGGATGTTGCTTTGATTCTCTCAATAACTTTTAAAGACAAAACGCATAAAGTAAAGGTAAACTTCAAACAATAATGGTAAAAATCATCCACCTTGACTTAGCTAGACTTCAAACATGATTGCTTTCAATTAAGAACGAATTCATAAAGAGTTGACAAGATAATCGTGAAAGGATAATATGCTCGCGTGGTACCACCAACCGCTCACAAATCACCCAAACACCTAAGTTGCTAGACTAATTACCCAAGCCGGTACCACCAATGCCTAGACAATCTTACCAACAATTAGTTTGCTTGACTATCAAATTACCAATTGCGCCTATGTGAAAATAACGTGGTACCACCAACCATTACAAAACACGTTGACAAAATATTCCTTATATTAAAATGACATTCACTATCATACCATGAGCTAGTGATAATTGCTCATAGACAAGCAACCGTTGAAAATCACATATGCATTCGACTAGTACCACTAACGAAGAACACACATGCCACCAATATCAAATTAATACAAATAAAGGAATTAAATCATCAAGATCTCGACACAACGATAATTGAAATCAACTCTTTGAATTAAAACATTAAGCAATCACATCATTCATCTAGTTACATCAAGGTGGATGATTGAAGTATTAGCCAATCATAATCAAATTGAAATAACTATCAAAGTAAAGGAAGAACATGATGTACCAATTGTTTGCGGAATAGAAATTGCAAGACAATAAAATAGATACGATCTAAGCGGGTGCACGTGAATCTTCAATGAATCGGAAGATGTTGAAATCTTGAATTGATCCTTGAAAGAGTTCCTTGAAGTGCAGCCCTTAGAAAGAATTTTTGATAATTTGGTAATTAGGTTGTTAAAACTATTTATACCCCCTGATTTCTGATGCAAAAACTGACCAAAAACCCTTCAGTGCCGACCCCTCACTGCGGCGCACACATCATCAAGCCATTCCCCCCGACCCCTCACTGCGGCGCAGTGGGCGTGTAATGCCCCCACTGCGTCGCAGTGCATATACACTGGTCCAAAATGCTCCTATGACAAAGCTGACTGCGGCGCAGTGGACACATGCACCTCCCACTGCGTCGCAGTAATAACTCACTGGCTTGAACAATCCATTTTTCCACTAGCCGACTGCGGCGCAGTGGGCCATGATCACCCCCACTGCGTCGCAGTCCATTCTTACTGGTCTCGATGTCCACTTGCCATATGGATGACTGCGGCGCAGTGAAGGCAAACTTGCCCACTGCGTCGCAGTGTAGATGTACTGGTCTCAAATGGCCACCCGACAACACATGAAGACTTCATATTCTCTATCTCTTTGCACGTATCGAACTCTCCAATCACTTTTATGGCCTCAAATTACTCGAAATTGCACCAAATGGAAACGTCACCTGTTTAGAACCTGAAACCACTAACAAAACCCATAAACGTGCCAAATGCCAGCAAAATCGACTAAAAACATATAATAAAAAGGCCAATAACGATGTGGGCGATGGGTATAAATTGGTCACATCAAATCCCCCCACACTTGAGCATTGCTTGTCCTCAAGCAAATCCAACATTTAAAGAAAAAGTAATCCTTGGCAAAGAAGCTAAATAACAATTACGAGTATCAAAAAGAAGCAACACCAAGTATGTCAATGACAAAGAAGTTGGGTGAAGCAGTTTTAATCTTAAATGAAAACCCGAAATGTTTGACAATATCTGAACAATCCACAAGCCTCAATAACACGACCATGCATAAGTGAAACAAATGAACCTATCAATATCATTGAACTCCAACGAACTTACTTTTGGGGTTGAATATATCAAGAATCACTCATAGCACAGTCGTGATGCATATCTTACCATAGGCTTGAACAAGGATCATAGCTCCACCGACATGGCGTAAGCACCAAGTACATCATCAAAATATGGCATATAAGTTGGTTGTATAGTTAGGCTAAGGTATATGTAACGGATATTTACAATGAGTAAGGGATTGTAGGTTAGAAATGAAAGAAAACAATCAAAAGTATAAGGTGTGTATGAAATATGAACAAAATAGTCTAATCAAAAACCCGTACCATTGATTGCCAACAAACCATGAACCCATAAATTGCACATCCGCTAAGACACCTCAAAAATACCAAGCAAACTCGACACCATTGTGGTGTATCAACTTCAAACAACTTAAAAACAACCAAACTCTCCAATCATAATGATTAATCACAACTCTAGACATATAAAAATGAGAAGTACCCACTAGTAGCCCAAGGTCTTTTTTTTTTTTTTTTTTTTTTGAACCACTTTTACTCTACTAGTAGGCACCCTCTTACAATGATGAACAATGTCTAACACACTTACTTTCTTTTGAACAATCCAACACATTCCCGAATACGTAAACCAATCTACGTCCTACCCAATTCAAAGCATAATCCAACCAATCCACCGCCAAAATTCTCATAAACCGTCCAACAAACCAATGACAATCAATGGCCCCCCAGATTAGACTATCGGTATAGTAAGGTATAATTAGGTAAAGTTTACATAAATGAGTGGATGTATACAATGGAAAAGGCTAAGTTAAAAGGATGTAAAAGTAAGGTTTACAAAGAAAGGAAGGATGAAAATGTAAGTGAGTATAAGTATAGTAAGGGTATGAATATACAAAAGGAGAGGTGAAAATAAAGAAAGAAAGAAAAGAATGGGTCAAACCTATATGCCAATTCGTCATCCGATGTACTTTTATCACAAAAGTGATCTCACTGCGGTTTCGTCACGATCACAAGGCCAAGTTCTAGCTCAACACATCACCGGCACACTCAAATCAACAAAAAGAACCCGGAAATGGAAAAAATTAACCTCAAATTCGCACATCTTAGTGCAGAGTTCGAAATAGAACCCTTACTCCCGAATAAATCCAAGAGCCTAAGAGAGGGACAAATTACAAGGCAATCAAACCAAAACCGTAAACACCTAGCACATCTATATATGAACAATGAATCTCACAACTTTAGGTGTTTGGGAATTTTTGAGTATGCAAGTAATGTTATCAATCCACAAGGATAAGCCCAATAACCGTTCAGAACACATTTCGCCGATTAAAATTTTGCCAAGGAAAATTTGTAGTAAAATTGCTCATTAAATTATTATGAATTAAGTGACAAAAGCAATTTACCACAAGGACAAGCTCAACTCAAGTTTCAAAACCACATCAACCTCTATTATCCCACCAAATTGACAACACCGATTCCAAACATGCACATCACAGTGAAGAGCTCAAAATAGACACTCCTACCTTTGGATAAAATCCGAAGGCCTATGAGAGGGACACATCAACAAAACGGGTAGAAATCTCAATGGCAAAACAACAAAAGTGATGTACCCGGTAGCTTAAACCTATTTGCCACCCCCCCCACACTTAAGATGGACAATGCCCTCAATGTCCATATTCGGTCAAACAAAGGTAAATAGGGGTAAGCAACATAGAAAAATCAGAGCACATACCGGAATAAGGACTGTGTGTGAACAATGTCAATAAAGATGCCAATAAAAAATAGCGCTGAACTTACTGCCAGCATATGCACATGACATCAAAGTGAGCTACTAACACGATCACACAATCAAACAAATCCAACTGGTCCTCCCCCCACACTTGGGTTCCACTAGGTATTGCCATCAAACGGATAGACCTGTCCAACTTCAAATAGCAAGCACAACCAAATATCCATACAAAAATTAAACTAATCTACAGTCTCATGCAGAAAATTAAAGAAACAAAAGAAAAGAAAAGAAAAGAATACAAATGTTTCATCACCCCGTAGGGTGGATACCAGACATCAATAAATAAATAACAGTCATCCAAATCATAACCAAGCACATATGAGCCATCCCACGGTCACTGAAACTGGCCATGATAGCCATAGGGAAGTCCGGATGTATCAAAAAGATCGGTGACCCAAGTTCGCTCCCCCTCTTGACCAGAACTAGAGGCGCCAACATCTCCTCCAGAAGGTCCACCACCAAAGCCCGATCCAGATCCTGCAACAAAACCAGGTTGAAAAGAAGATGACCCACCAACGAATCCCCCAGAACCACCAGCATCTCCACCAGACGGTCCACTAGTCCAAGGTCTCCAACCCGCACTAGTACCTGCATCAACAGAAGACCTGCCTCCAAAAGACCCAAACTGCACAGGACCACGAGGAGATCCACCAAGATCATGTGGGAAGAAAGAACCTCCTCCCTGACGATATGT
>CM067169.1:152424183-152449598 GCA_034093135.1 Erigeron breviscapus | reverse complement strand
CTGGACTCGCTCCAGACTCGACTACTGGAGCCTTACTGAAGGTCTGTCCAAAAATGTGTTCTACTGGACCTACTCCAGACTTGGAATCTGGAGTCCCTCTAAAGATTTGTCCAGAAATAATGGAAGACCAGTGAGCAAATACTTGTATAGGAAATCTGGAGTATTCTCCAGATTAGCTCACTGGACTTCACCCCAGTCCAGATCTACTCTACTGAAGACATTCTCACTGAAGTCTGAAGTAAAGAAGACTGACAAATGGCGGAGTCCACTGGAAGTCTTACCAGATCTACACTGGAGGATTGTCAGTGTTCTAGACCTTACAAGTCTGAACACTGATATCGAGGATGACTTTTGCCTTTACACACTTTCCAAAGAACATTCCACTTGTTCTTTACCAAAGTTTATACGTGTGTAAAGGTGGTTGGCTAAAAGGATACAAAGTCATTTGATGTGACTTTATCCTTATTCCTTATCCAATACATTTAATGTTCTTGTCAGATCATTAAATGTATGCAACCATATATGTACGGCACAAGAATTCACTGGTGAATTTTGTTGCCTATAAATACAAAGTCATTTCCTTAAGAAAAATACTTTTAAGCATTCCTTTTGCATTTAAGTGAATTTGTCTAAATACTCTCGATCTTAAACAGGGATACTTCAAGACCAAAGATGACTAAGGTTAAAATTGAACCTAAGTCCCCAAAAGAAGTCAAGCCATATGTTCAGAAATTGTGAAGAAAGAGTCATCTTCATTAGGTAACAAACAACCTAAGTTTAATCAGTATTTTAGTTCTCCTAGGTATTCTCAGACGACCTCTAAGTGCACTTTGAAGGTAGTTAGAGATACAATCTGGTTGGTTGTAACCTAATAACATCAAGAAAAAACAAGACCACAGAACCCATCAAGAAGAAACCTGTTAAGATAAAAATAACAAATTGTTTCTAACTCAAAGAATGTTCGTGTTTCAGGTGACTTGTGCTTAACTAGTAGCAGTAAATGGATTCCTAAAGATAGATTTTTACATGCTTCTAGAAAAGTCAAGCTTGATGGAAATACAACTCATGTCAAACAAGTGTGGATTGTTCGTAGATCAAATTCTTTAGATAGTGCTAATACATCTAGGACTAGTCCTGCTTGTCTCAAAACTTGTGTATAATCCGTTACTTTACATTGTTTGTAATTCGTGTTTCGTGTTTGAACTAGTATGTGTGCTTGTTTGTTATTTTCAATAAAATGTTTGTTTGTGTGCTATTTTAATCTGTTTCATAGATAGTTTATGTTTGTTTATGTGTACTTGCATGTTTTTCCTCTAACCTGCAAGGACCCAGTATATGTGGGTACCTAAACCATATTCCTTGTCCTTGCAGGAATATCTCATTTGTGTTTGGTATGTTGACTCGGGATGTTCAAGTCATATGACTGGTAATAAGTCGTTACTGAAGAACTTTGTTGAGAAGTTTATGGGAACTGTCAGATTTGGAAATGATCATATCGCTCCTATTCTTGGTTATGGAGACATTGTTAAAAATGGAATTACAATCAAGAGAGTTTCCTATGTTGAAGGCTTAGGTCACAATCTTTTCAGTGTTGGACAATTTGTGACAATGATCTTCAAGTGCTTTTCAGAAGATATGAATGCAAAGTGCAAACTGAAGAGGGTGTGGATATTCTTACTGGTACAAGAGATAATAATTTGTTCACAATTGATCTCAACAACATTCCAACTCCTTCTTCTGAGATCTGTCTTCTTTCGAAAGCAACTGCACAAAATTCTTGGTTATGGCATCGCCGTCTCTCTCATCTTAATTTTCAAACAATCAATGCTCTCGTGGATAAACAACTTGTTGAAGGTCTTCCGGATTACAAGTATGAAAGTGAACATGTTTGTCCAGCTTGTGCAATTGGGAAGATGAAGAAAGCTTCACACAAACCAAAGAAGCACTTAAGTACAGAAGGTCCTTTGCACCTTATTCATATGGATTTGTGTGGCCCAATGAAAGTTCAAAGTATCCATGGCAAGCGATACATTCTTGTGATTGTCGATGATTATTCTCGTTATACTTGGGTATTCTTCTTCATGCAAAGAGTGATACTCCGAATGTGATTATTGATTTCATCAAGAAGACCCAAGTAAATCTTAAATCATCAGTTAGAATTGTTCGCTCAGATAATGGAACTGAATTCAAGAATTACTCTTGATTCTTTCTTCAAATCCGTGGGTATTACTCATCAATTTTCTGCCGCCCGAACCCCTCAACAAAATGGAGTTGTTGAAAGGAGAAATCGTACTCTTGTTGAAGCAGCTCGAACTATGCTTGCTTATTCTAAGTTGCCTTCGAATCTATGGGCTGAAGCTGTAGCAACTGCTTGTTTTAACTCAAAATAGATCAATCATAAACAAGAGGTTTGATAAAACTCCATATGAGGTGATAAACAAAAGAAAGCCCAATGTGAACTTCTTGTACATTTTTGGATGTGTATGTTATGTTCTCAATGATCGAGAAAACCTGGGCAAATTTGAACCAAAAGGCGATGAGGCATATTTCATCGGTTATTCAGAGAATCAATAGCTTATCGTGTGTATAACCGAAGAACCAAGAAGATCGAAGAGAGAATGAATGTTAGATTTGACGAACTCTCGGGAATGGTTCTTGAACAACATAGTTCAAGACCCGAACTTCAAAGTCCACAAGCTTCCGCAACAAAGACTACTTCAAATGTCAAATCATCATTCCTACTCCAACAACACAAGATTTGGATATCTTGTTTGAAGAATTCTACCATGATCATTCCAAAGTTTCTGAGCCTGGATTGCATACAAATGAAGCATCCAGTTCCAATACTAATGACAATCTTCTTCTGAACAACCTGATTCTTCACCAGTGTGAATCCCAATGAGTCTTCACCATCACAATCATCAGATGTTTCTTCTTCATCTGATTCTCCTCCGCCTACTGATAATTCTATTTTGCAAAGTGCACCTCAACATATCACTCAAGTGACAAATCAACCAATCCTGAAGTTTATGATCATGACGACTTTGTTGAACCAATTGCTACTTCGTTTGAACAATTAACAGAACAACATTCTCCTGATTTTATTGATTCTGAAGAATCTGGTGATCCACTTGATCCAATTCCTCACACAACCAAATGGACTAGAGCTCATCCAATTTCTCAAGTCATTGGTAATCCAACAACTGGAGTTCAGACAAGATCCGCTTCCGCAAATGAATGTTTGTTTGTGAATTTCCTAGCATTGTTGAACCAAAGACAGTCAGTGATGCTCTTCGTGATCCTGATTGGGTGAAAGCAATGCAAGAAGAACTTAATCAGTTTGAACGTCTTGAGGTGTGGAAATTGGTTCCCAATCCTTACAAGAACAAGGAGCCAATTAAGACCAAATGGATCTTCAAGAACAAAAAGGATGAAAATGGAATTGTTGTATGTAACAAAGCAAGATTGGTTGCAAAGGGATATTGCCAACAAGATGGCATTGATTATGATGAGACTTTTGCACCTGTTGCTCGTATTGAGGCCATTCGGATGTTTCTTGCTTATGCTGCATACAAGAATTTTACTGTTTATCAGATGGATGTGAAGACAACATTTTTGAATGGTATTCTCAAAGAAGAGGTGTATGTTGATCAACCAGAGGGCTTTGTAGATCCTAAACGTCCAGATTATGTATACAAATTAGATAAGGCATTGTATGGTCTGAAACAAGCCCCTCGTGCATGGTATGATGCTCTCACTGCCTTTCTTTTGAAGTTTAGAATTCGAGCTTTAGTGTGTGTTAATGGAGGTTTCTAGTGAGAGAAAGTAGAGAGAGAGTAGAGAGATGTCAGGGAAAGATTAGTATTATGGGGTTAAAAGGTTACAATGCATTATAGAGGGGGTTTATATACATATGAACAATTTACACTATGCCCCCTTCCATATTAACAAAGTTACATTATAAGTACAAATTAACATAAAGGTATACAAATCAACTACTACATCTATATTTCTAACAATCTCCCCAGTAGTGATTTGTGAAAAATATCCAGTCTTGTCTTTCTTTAAGCTCTCGTATTTGGTCTATCTTTGTTTGGATGCCAGAACCAGTTTTTCTGGAACAATCATATTTGCTTCAAAATTTCTTGGAGGAATGTTATGTGGCCCTGGAAGATGATTAGGCTCGTACTTGATCCAGCAACCTCCTTTCCGACGAACAACATACTTAGACTTCTGAACATTCTTTGCTTCTCTCATAATTCTAATGCTGTCTCTGTACTCGAGTCTTTGATTGATCTTGGAGATTATTTTATCAAATACTTCCTTTTTCTTTTCATCTTGCTCATCTTCTTCAAACACAGCAACACATTTTTACAAAACTCCAATGTTCCATCAGAATAAGAAGCAAGTTCATCCATACGAATGAAAATCTTCTTCTTTCGGCGATTTAGAAAGACAACCCCAAAAGATGGTTCTTCTATGACATGACCAATACTGAGCTGTTCAATGTCTCTGGTGTAAAGACTTTGATCTGGATATGGTACATTAATCTTTCTCTTAACAACTTCAAACCAATTTGAAAGTCTTCCAATGAAGCGTATTGAATGCAGCTTGACATGTATATTTTAACAGCTTCAAAGGCAATAACATCTTCTTTGTATCTTTGCATTGCATTCAAGAAATGGTTGTAGAGAAAGATAATGTCATCAACTGGCAGCAGCTTGAACTGAGCTTCTGTGAAACTGTACATTTTATTGTTATCTCTTTTCATGAAAGCAAGGGACAGAGATAGAAACCCTTTTAAAATACTCTGACCAGCACCAAGATCTTGTGATTTCTTTGTTCTTCAAGGAGCTTGGGATTATATTGCTTGGTGAGTTTAAGAAGCTCTTTGTATTCTTCTACTTGTCTTGCTTCCTTAAACTTGTACATTGACTCCAACTCAGGTCTCTTTGTTTTGGTCACTTTGGTAGCTCCACAAAAGATCGGATAAGCTCTTTCTTCCAGAAATCTAGACTTCTTAGCTGCCTCCTTTGGCTTAACACCCAGAGCAACCATTCTTTCTTTATCCCTCAAGAAGTATCCCCGATTAATGAACCTCCTTTGTTCATCAGTCAATTCAGTTGGAAAATAATCAGGGAGAACTTCCTCGGATACGATTGCTTCTTTCAACACTTGTTTATATGTTGATTTCTTGAAGTTCTGAGATGCAGCCTTAGGAGTCTTTCTCAATTCATCAAAGCTATTGAAGTCTTCAAAGTTATAGTGTTGAGGAGTAGTGAAACCCTGAGTAGAAGATTCTCCAGCATCTTTTCTGCTTGATGAACCTGTTTCAAAATAATCAAGATCTGGGAAGTCTTCAAACACAGGTTCCTCAACAGCTTCTACATTTGTTGGATTCTCAACTATCTCCGGCTCATCCAATGTTACATTATCTTTTAAGGCTTCAATATCTGCATCTCTCTCAGCATATTCAACTATCTCATCTTCAATCACATACCCTTCATCTTCATTTTCAACAATATTTTCATTATCTTCTTCATCATCATCATCAGAACTATCACCAAAAACTCACTACCTCTTCAATCACATCTTGGTTACCACCTTCAGCTCTTTCTTCCATCACCACATCTTCAACAATTCCTTCAACTCTTGCCGAAGTATTATCAATATTCGTTTGACCTTCTCCTTGGTTCTCCCCTCGGGGTGATCATCAGAATCAGGATCATCCCGTCGAGAAGCAACCGAGGCCGGTCGGCAAGATTCTAATGCTAACAATCTTAATTCAAAAGCAGCAAGCTTTGCATCATATTCAGCTGTTTGACGTTCAACTTGATCTTGTAAAGCTTTTACTCTTCTTTCAGTTGCAATTTCTCTTTCTCGCACCTCAAGAGCATTCAACACTCCTCTTTCAGTAACAGTCAACAAATCCCCCTCAGACCTTAAGATATTCAATAAAACTTCACAAGCAGAGTCTTTGGTAGGTAAATTTGTTGATGTTGATGGAATTTGATTTGGTGTTGGTGTTCTTTGTGTTTGGTAGGAGGTGGAGTAGCCAACCCGGGGGTTGTTGGCACACTTGTGGTGTGACCTAAATTCAGCGATGCTGATTCAGGATTTTCTGCGGATCCTCGGGTTATACCCTCACCAGCAGTTTCAGATTCAGTGGCTTTGCAACCAGAATCGGGTTGTGTCCTAGACTGTGATAAATCACTGTCTGGGACTTGTTGTTGGGTAACACCTCTAACAACACCGGGGTCACTGAGAATGCCCGTTAATACAGTCTCAGGTTGATCCTGAGGAACAACAGTGTCACTACGGCGTTCATACTGCTCCCCAGTCTCGGTCTGAGGACTGTTACCTGCGGCTAAAGCTGGCATGATGGTAGCTAAGGCAGGATTTCCAAGCTGTCCTTGAGGGTCACACAAAGTGGGTCCCTCTCCGCTTGTTCCGGCACCAGTACTCAACTGGGCTTGTGAATCAGCGTCCCTAGGGGATCTAGACTCTTGTGCATGAACTGAAGGCGAGAGGTGGGGCTGGTCCTCTCTAATTTCAACACTCTCATCCTCCAAATGAGGAGAGTGTGGTGAGCGTGGCTATTCCCCGTGTATTTCTGAGACTAACTCCTGTTGTGAGGAGTCAGAATGGCTGGGAGAGTTTGGTGCAAGCGAGAATGGGCAGTTCCCGACTTCTACCCTAGGGTAAAAAACCCGGCTAGACACATTGGTTTGAACTAATGGAGGGCCAACGTTTTCTTTATGCCCTTGTCCTAACACGGACCGCACATCCTCTCTGGTATTTTCAACTCCTCCCTCAAATCCGCCTTGTTCCTCTTGCACAACATCATCTCCAGTGCTAACATGCTCAGGTCTCAACCTCAGATTCAACATTATGCACAATTCTTGTTGCTTGTTCAACATCAAACTCCGCTGAGGCACCAGGTTGTTCATCCACATCTGCTGTTTGAGATTCATAACTTTGTCTTGCAGATCTGGACGACTTATGTTTTCGTTTCTTCTTCTTTGATTTCTGCATTAAAACACTTCTAGCAGCCATTTTAAGTCGTCTCCCTGGTGGTGGAGTTGGTTCAGCAGTAGCTGAAGCAATTGGTGTTGGATTAAGTACAGGTGAAGAGCGAGGTGGTGTAAAATTGGTGGGTTTGGTGAAACAACGATGGTAAAGGTGTAGATTGTGAAGGTGAAGATTGCGAAAAGTGAACGGTTGGTGTAGATTGTGAAACAGGTGATGAAATAGGTTCAGGTGAAGCAACATCTTGCAAACATAACTCTTTTAGACTTTCTTTTCCTCTGCTAAGAGGCCCCTTCATCACTAACCCCTCTTTTTCTTTTTGACGAACTAGGACCCTCACTTGGCGACCTATGCTCAGCTTGGGAAGGAGTCTGTCGGCTATCAGACCCCATCATGAGACTAACCACTCAAGATAAGCCCTAAGGTGAGGACTCTGAGCAGGAACCAGGTTTATCAAAAATGGTGGAATCGGAAAAGGTCTTACAGTTTCACAACTTGTGCCTCTCAAGTTGGATTTATACATCGCAATCACACACTTGAAGCTGTTCTCCAACTTTGGAATTTCTTCTGCATTATCAAGAACATCTTCGATAATCAGTGTGAAGAATCTGATAAAGGGAATATATTTTCTGTCTTGTTTATCCTTTCCCTTGACAACTTGAATCATCTTTTTCCATATAATTGCTGCAAAGTCACACTGCACATTGTGAGTGACTGCATAGTAAATTGATAAGGAATCCTTCGTCATGAGATCAATTCCTTTCTGTGATGGCATCAAACTGAAACAAATTGTACATCGTATGCCAGAGAGTTGCTACATTCATTCTTCTAAAATCTCTCATCGTTGCCAACTCTCCTTCATATCCCAACGAATGAACTCCAGCCAACATTTCTTCAACTGATGGGAGTTCTTCATATTCTTCAAGTACATGAAATCCAATTGTTGTTCTAAACTCATCCAAAGTGAATCGACAATTAAATAGTTCATCTTCTGACTCTAGAGAAAATTTAAAGTAGTCTGCTGTGTTATGCTTTTTACTTCCTTGTACATATTCAATTGATTGCCACAACTCAAAGACATACTTTTCAGGTACAATTGCCCCTCCAGTCAAAGCATTATTTAATGGATGATAGCTAAGAATCTCTGGAATGATCGGGAATTTGCAAGCAAAAGGAATGTGTAGTGCTTGATTTGCTTGCATCTTCATTGAATCTCCTTCTTTAAACATAGCCATCTTGATAGTTTATTATTTTCTGTTAAGACAAACTGACCAAAGTTTTGACCAGAAAATACAATTTAATCACAGAAAGAAAATAACACATACCAACATTTAAGAAACACATTTAATACACATAGACAATGTTTTGCATATATATTAAAATGAGAAAACAAAGTAGTACACAAAGGCGTTCGATACCTTGCATCTCACCCAAATATATAACAAAACATGACAATATATAGAATCACATAAGTATTAAAAGAGAAGAAAACAAGATAGTACACAAAGGCGTTCGATACCTTGCCTCTCACTCTAATACTATATATTTACCAACACAATACACATACACAAACATTTAACACATTTTAAAATACAAACACAAATAATAAAAAACATAGAATAAAATAATGAAAAAAAAAAATTAAATTCTATTTTGTACTATTTGCAGAGCAAAAACCTCTGCAAATAGCACATTTTGAAAAAAATATGCCCAGAAATTGACAAGGACCAAAAGATTGGTTTTGGCATCAAGTCATCGTTTATTGGAGTTGAAAAAATGTAAATGCCGAGCTCAAAGCTCTGCAAATGAGCAGTTCAGTCCAACTCCTTTTCAATGTATGAAATTTCCTTATATTGAACAACAAAAATGTTGTCAATTTGATTAAGAAAAATTTCAATGAAAAAATTTTCAATTTTGTACTGTTTGCCGAGCAAAATGCTCTGCAAACAGTTGATTTGAAAACTTGGTGAAATTTTTTTCATTTTGTACTGTTTGCCGAGCAAAATGCTCTGCAAACAGTTGATTTGAAAACTTGGTGAAATTTTTTCATTTTGTACTGTTTGCCGAGCAAAAAGCTCTGCAAACAGTTGAATTTAAGAACTTGGTGAAATTTTTTTCATTTTGTACTGTTTGCCGAGCAAAAAGCTCTGCAAACAGTTGAATTTGAAAACTTAGGTTAAAAGTTTTCACATTTGCCGAGCAAGCTCTGCAAATGCATGGTTCAAGTCTTGACAACATTTAGAAATCCAATTTCTACTGTTTGCCGAGCAATTTGCTCGGCAAACAGTTGTTCTAAGACTTGGAACAAGTTTTGTACAAAATACACTGTTTGCCGAGCAAACTGCTCTGCAAACAGTTGTTTTTAAAACTTGTAAACTTTTGGAATTCAAAGAGCTTGAATGCCGAGCAAAATGCTCTGCATTCTGTTGTTTTAAGACTTGGTGGAAAAACAAATTTGGTTTGATAAAAACAAGCATTTGCCGAGCAATAAGCTCTGCAAATGGCACTTTTGATCCAAAAATTTGTTAGAGATTACCAAGAACATGTTAATCAAACTTTATGATGATTTGAAGATGATCAAGAACAAAGGACCCATTTGCCGAGCAAAATGCTCTGCAAATGGTACTTTTCATCAAAAACACAACAGTTTACCCAGCCCATGCACAATCAAACCCAGAAAAATCATTAACACAAGCAGATTTAAGGCATCTAATCATTTAAACAACAAGTACAATACCTAATCATGCATCTATCATCCTCAAACCATGAATCAAAACACCAAAACGAGCATAAAAAAAATAAAAAATTCAATCTTGGCATTTAATCAAACAGTTGGTGTGCATAAAGAAAACAAGAAAGTTTACCTTTAAAAAACAATGATCGAATGAAGATAGACGATGAAATTGTCCACAAAAATGATCACCAGTTTACACCCTCGTTGATTATTATGAAATTTACGAAAAGTTTGATTGATTGATGTGAAAGATGATAGCAGTTTGAGAGAAAAAAAAATACTTTGGTTTGAATTTGAATTGTAATTGACATGGCCCGCCCATTTCCTTTTAAACTTCAAATCCGGGTCGCGGGTCTGGGTTTGACCCGCGTGTCCACCCGGATATCAACCAGTCTTGGGCTTCAACCAAGTTGGGCTCAACATAAGTATTTGGGCTTTAAACAAAAATAACACACTTTGGGGCCTAAATCTTTTTTCGGTTTTTCACTCAAACGAATTATATACTAAACAAAATTGAAATAAAAATAAAATAAGATAAAAATAAAAAAAACTTATATATAAAAAAAAACTTAACAAATCTTTTTATCTTTTTAATGTTTTCTAATTTTGTCTTTGTTTTTTTTTTCAATTTTAAACAAACAAAACACAAAAAAAAAATTTAAACAAATAATTAACAAATAGGCAAACAAATATTCACATGCATTTGCACACTCCCCCTCATAGTAAGCATATTAGACTATACTAAATTTACAAACTCCCCCTAAATCATGCATTCTACCCTTTTTCTCCCCCTCAAACATTGCATGTATAACAAGTAAAACACATCAATGTTTGAAACAGAAAATGAACATAGAATACATGGCATGAAAGCATTTAAGTTTGTAGCATTACTACTGGTCTCAGACTGGACTACTGGAACCTTATCGAAGATAAGTCAAGAAACATGTTTTTGGACTCGCTCCAGACCCGACTTCTGGAGCCTCACTGAAGATCTGACCAGAAAACATGTTCGACTGGACCTACTCTAGACTTGGAATCTGGAGTCCCTCTGAAGATTTGTCCAGAAATAATTGAAGACTAGTGAGCAATACTTGTATAGGTCATCTGGAGCATTCTCCAGATTAGCTCACTGAAGACTTCACCCCAGTCCAGATCTACTCTACTGAAGATATTCTGACTGAAGTCAAAGACTGAAGTCTGAAGGAAGAAGACTTAACAAATGGCGGAGTCCACTGAAAGTCTTACCAGATCTGCACACTGGAGGATTGTTAGTGTTCTAGATCCTGCAAGTCTGAACACTAATATCAAGGTTTGACTTATGCCTTTAACACACTTTCCAAAGAACAATCCACTTGTTCTTTAACAAGTATACGTGTGTTAAGGTGGTTGGATAAAAGGATACACTTGCACTTGATGTGACTTTATCCTTATTCTTATCCAATACATTTAATGTTCTTGTCGGATCATTAAATGTATGCAACCATATTTGTACGGCACAAATTCACTGGTGAATTTTGTTGCCTATAAATACAAAGTCATTTCCTTGAAAAATACTTTTAAGCATACACTTTTGCATGAAAGTGAATTTGTCTAAAATACTCTCGATCTTAAACAGGGATTCTTCATAACTTTAAGTATCTCGATCCTAAAGAGCTATTTGACAAATATAGATCATTTGTAACTCATAGGTTGTTAGGATATATACTTCATTGTATTATCTTGATTCCGCAACAACCTTGTATTTTATTTACACATCAATAAATGAAATACCCATGAAACATACATAATGGTCCACTTTATTTGTTTATTGCTTTAAGTCTTGTATTACTTTGTTTATATATCTTGCATCTTTATTTACAAGTAATACTAGTCCAATCTAGTGATTATTAGACTTGTTGTATTTTACACATTCTAGGTTAACCATCTCGAGCTTATAAAGGGACTCACAAAAGCATTTAAGTTTGTAAATCAAGCATTCCCAACTTGGTTTTCAGAAAATTGAACCTGTTTTCATCCAAAGGTTTGGTGAAAAGGTCTGCAAGTTGGTAGTCTGTTGGGACAAAATAGAGTTCAATGTTACCTTTCTCGACATGATCTTTAAGAAAATGGTACCGAACATCTATGTGCTTGGTCTTTGTGTGCTGTACAGGATTGCAAGAAATAGCAATAGCACTTTTAGAGTCACAGTAGATGGGAATCCTGTTAAACTGAAATCCATAATCAGTCAACTGTGTCTTCATCCAAAGAACTTGTGAACAACAGCTTGCTGCAGCTACGTATTCAGCTTCTGCAGTAGATGTGGATACACAATTCTGTTTCTTTGAAGACCAACTGACCAATCTATCCCCTAGAAACTGTACACTCCCAGAAGTACTCTTTCGATCAAGCTTACAACCTGCATGGTCAGCATCCGAATATGCAATTAACTGAAATCCGGTATCCCTTGGATACCAGAGACCAAGGTTCACTGTGCCTTTCATGTATCGGAAGATCCGTTTAACGGCCTGGAAATGACTTTCCTTGGGATTGGCCTGGTACCTGGCACACATGCATGTGGCGAACATAATATCCGGGCGACTTGCAGTCAAATACATGAGTGACCCTATCATACTGCAATATTTCTTTTGATCAAAAGATTTTCCATTTAAGTCAGCATTAATCTTTGTTCGAGCTTCCATGGGTGTCCCAATTGTTTGACAATCCATCATATCAAACTTTTTTCAACATGTCAAGAATGTACTTAGATTGACAAATAAAAGTACCATTTGACAACTGTTTTACTTGAAGACCAAGGAAAAAGTTAATTCACCCATCATGCTCATTTCAAATTTCTTGATCATTAAAGCAGAGAAATTCTTGCAGTATTTAGGATTAGTTGACCCGAAATTATGTCGTCAACATAAATCTGGATTAGAATGATGTCACTTCCTTGTCGTTTGATAAACAAGGTAGTGTCAATCGAACCTTTGCTAAAACCAGATTTCACAAGATAAGAGGATAGAGCATCATACCATGCACGAGGCGCTTGTTTCAGACCATATAATGCCTTATCTAACCTGTAAACATAGGTCGGATGTTGATGATTCACAAAACCTTCTGGTTGATCCACATACACTTCTTCTTTGAGAATTCCATTCAAGAAGGCAGTTTTGACATCCATTTGGTAGACTGTGAAGTTCTTGTAGGCAGCATAGGCAAGAAACATCCGAATAGCCTCAATTCGTGCAACTGGTGCGAATGTCTCATCGTAGTCAATTCCATCTTGTTGGCAATCCCTTCTTGTTGCGTACAACAACTCCATTTTCATCCTTTTTGTTCTTGAAGATCCATTTGGTTTTAATTGGCTCCTTGTTCTTGTAAGGATTGGGAACCAATTTCCACCCCTCAAGTCGTTCAAATTGATTCAGTTCCTCCTGCATAGCTTTCACCCAATCTGGACAACTTAGAGCTTCATTCACTGTCTTTGGTTCAACAATGCTCAGAAAATTTACAAACAGACATTCATTCGCGGAAGCGGATCTTGTCTGAACTCCAGTTGTTGGATTACCAATGACTTGAGAAATTGGATGAGCTCTTGTCCATTTGGTTGTATGAGGAATTGGATCAATGGATCACCAGATTCTTCAGAATCAATAAAATCAGGAGTATGTTGTTCTGTCAATTGTTCAAGTGAAGTAGCAATTGGTTCAACAAAGTTATCTTGATCATAATCTTCTGGATTGGTTGATGGATTTGTCACTTGAGAAATAACATGAGGTTGAGTATGCAACTCTGAATAATCAGTAGGTGGAGGAGAATCAGATGGTGAACTAACATCTGATGATTGTGATGGTGAAGACTCATTGGGATCCATCTCTTTCGAATTTGAACTTGATGGTTCATTTGAATTCTCATCAGATTCAGAAAATTTCTTCGAAACTTGGAAAAATTCTTCAAACAAGATATCCAAATCTTGTGTGTTGGAGTAGAGAATGATGATTTGACATTTGAAGCAGTCTTTGTTGCGGAAGCTTGTGGACTTTGAAGTTCGGGTCTTGAACTGTGTTGTTCAAGAACCATTCCTGAGAGTTCATCAAATCTAACATTCATACTTTCGTCAATTCTCTTGGTTCTTCGGTTATATACTCGATATGCAATCGATTCTCTCGAATAACCGATGAAATATGCCTCATCGCCTTTTGGTTCAAATTTGCCCAGATTATCTCGATCATTGAGAACATAAAATACACATCCAAAAATGTGCAAGAAGTTCACATTGGGCTTTCTTTTGTTGATCACCTCATACGGAGTTTTATCAAACCTCTTGTTTATTATGGATCTGTTTTGAGTAAAACAAGCAGTAGCAACAGCTTCAGCCCATAGATTCGGTGGCAACTTCGAATAGGCAAGCATTGTTCTAGCTGCTTCAACAAGAGTTCGATTACGACGTTCAACTACTCCATTCTGTTGAGGTGTCCTGACAGCAAAAAATTGATGAGTAATACCCATGGACTTGAAGAAAGAATCAATCGTTGAATTCTTGAATTCAGTTCCATTGTCTGAGCGAACAATTCTAACTGTCGATTTAAGATTTACTTGGGTCTTCTTTATGAAATCAATAATTGCATTCGGAGTGTCACTCTTTGCATGAAGAAAGAATACCCAAGTGTAACGAGAATAATCATCGACAATCACAAGAATGTATCGCTTGCCATGGATACTTTGAACTTTCATTGGGCCACACAAATCCATGTGTATAAGGTGCAAAGAACCTTTTGTACTTAGAAACTTCTTTGGTTTGTGTGATGCTTTCTTCATCTTTCCAATTGCACAAGCTGGACAAACATGTTCACTTTCATACTTGTAGTCCGGAAGACCTTCAACAAGTTGTTTATTCACGAGCGCATTAATCGTTTGAAAATTAAGATGAGAAAGACGGCGATGCCATAACCAAGAATTTTGTGCAGTTGCTTTTGAAAGTAGACAAATCTCTGAAGAATTAGATGGAATGTTATTGAGATCAATAGTGAACAAGTTATTGTCTCTTGTTCCAGTAAGAATATCCACACCATCTTCAGTCTGCACTTTGCATTCATATCTCCTGAATAATACTTGAAGATCATTGTCACAAAATTGTCCAACACTGAAAAGATTGTGTCCTAATCCTTCAACATAGAAAACTCTCTTTATAGTGACACCATTTTTGACAATGTCTCCATAACCAAGAATAGGAGCGATATGATCGTTTCCGAATCTTACGGTTCCCATAAACTTTTCAACAAAGTTCGAAAGAATTGACTTGTTCCAGTCATATGACGTGAACATCCCGAGTCAACATACCATACACAAATTAGGTATTCCTGCAAGAACAAAGAATATGGTTTAGGTACCCTTTTAGATTGGGTCCTTGCAGGTTAGGTTGATAACATGCAAGTACACATTAAAAAAATAAGCAATATAACACACAAATAAACAATTTATTCAAATGACAAACAAGCACACACAAATGTTCAAAATACAAATACACACAAACAAAATGTAAAATGTTAAACTCATGTTTTGATACAAGCAGACTAGTCCTAGATTTATTAGCATTATCTAATGTATTCGATCTACGGACAATCCACACTTGTTTGACATTGGAGGTTTTCCATCAAGCTTGACTTTACTAGAAGCATTCAAATATCTATCCTTAGGATCCATCTACTGCTACTAGTTAAGCACACGTCACCTGAAACACGAACATTCTTTGAGTTAGAAATCAATTTAGCATCTATGTTCTGAACAGGTTTCTTCTTGATGGTTTCTGTGGTCTTGTTTACTTTCTTATGTTATTAGGTGACAACCAACCATACTGATCTTTGTATTTAGTTATTCCTGAAAGTATCTCTAACCCTATGTAAAGTGCACTTAGGATTCTTCTGAGAGTACCTAGGAAAACTAGAATACCTAACCTGCTAAGGTTGTTTGTTACCTAATGAGAAAGTTTATCTATACTCTTTGGACCACTGCTTTGCTTTGACTTCTTTTTGTGACTTAGGTTCAGAAATAACCTTGTAAATCTTTGTTTGCCTAGAAGTCTTTGATTTCATTAGGACATTGGGACCTTTCTGTGGTTTCGGACTTGAACCCGTCTTAGGTGATTGATTAGTCTTCGGTTTTGAAACAGTCTTGGGTGATGGTCTGGTCTTTAGGTTTTGAAGCAGTCTTGGGTAACGGGTTGGTCTTTGATTGTTGGGTGGTCTTTGGTTTTGAATCAGTCTTGTGTGATGGGTTGGTCTTTGATTGTTGGGTGGTCTTTGGTCTTTGGAACTTATCGGATGAAGATTGTGAAGAGTGTGACTTTGGAATCTTCTTTAGATTTAAATCAAGTTTTTCCTCCTTTTGAACAAAAAGTTTTTCAAATTCAGGTTCAAAATCATGATTTTCTTCCAAAAATGTTGACATTTCATCAGTTTCCAACTTCACACTTACTTCACTTTTCTTTATCGGACATGGACTTCGCTTGAGTGGAATTGATGCTTTTTCTTTTTCTTTAAAATTGAAGTGCTATTTTCTGAAATTGGAATTCAACTTTTAGATCATTAAGTTCCTTTAGCACATTTAACCTCTGTTCTCTTTCTTTTTCAAACTTTTGTTTGAAAGCATCAATTTCATTCAAGTATGATTGAGTTCCCTCAGAAAACTTGGTAAAAGTCTCAATTTTAGAAGTAATCGGAAAGAAATAATCATCAACATCATGAACATCATCTAAATCACCGTCAGTTTGAACAGAAACATGCACAACTTGACTCTCAGTTTGCACAGATGCATTCATGATTTCATAAATAGAACATGCATTTTGTGAAGTTGTCTCATTTTGACACACAGATTTGGTTGGTGGAGATGGAGTGGCCATAACTTCACAAACAGGACAATTGGGGTGGTCACATTCATTTTCATGATTCTTGGGTGGGTCATTGATAAAGTGATTTTGAGTCTGCAGATTGTCTATTAAAGATTGCTTTTCATCAAGAGACTTTTGCAGATCCTCTATTACCTTTTCCAAAACTTTTTGTGGAACATAAGGTCTCAAATTTTCAGGTTTTGGAATAGGAATAGGATTTTCCAAAGGTTTTTTAGTAAAACACTCAAGAATTTCAGGTATGACAGCCTCATGATTGTCTTTGATTGGGTTATGTGTAGAGTTAGCGAAGAAATCATATGACTCATCCATTAACTCATAGTTAAAATAGACTTTTGCACCCTTTTCTAGAAAATCATCAGCCTCATAATCACTATCAGTCGGTCTCACAAATTGGTCTGTCAGCCCACATCTCAAATAAGATTCGTTGTATAATGATGGGACTTCTTCTTGTGCTTCGAGCAAATGATTTGGATTGACATAACCTATCCCTGAGCTGAATAAAGATTTTGAATTTCTTGGCCTATTCAAAAATATTTGTTGATATGATCGATTAGTCTTATACAGCTTGTCTTGATAAGACTTGATTTCAGCTTTAAGCTCATCATTTTCTTTATCAAGTTTTTGTTTAAGAGAATCTTTTATACAACACTCATATTTTAGGTCAGAAATTTTGTTTTCAAATTCTTTCAAATCAGGGATAGATTCTTTCATTTTCACATTCAAAGACTCAATGTCCTCAGCCAATGCATTTGCTCGAAACATCTCATTGGTCTTTTCAACTTGAAGTTGTCTGACAGTCTTGCTCAGTTCAAGAACTTTGGTCTTAAGTTCTTGTTTCTCAAGATGCAGTTTGGAGTTTTGAGTAAAAGAGACTGCTGCTTTTTCAGATTTCAAATTCTCAAATTCTTTTTGAAATGAATCAATTTTAATTTGAAAATCTTTTTCTTTGTCCTCCAAATCTTTCTTTAATTTTAAATTCTTTTTACTCAACTCCCTGCAATCTTTCCTTGTTGTATCAGACATATCCATATAATGTTTTAACACTGATTTGGGAAAAGAGATTACCTCATCCTCGACTTCAGAAGAACTTTCTATCATTTTCCTCCAACTCCTTTGACTTCTTGATCTTTGTCATGAAGCAACATTTGCTGCAAGTTCGTCTGTCTCCTCATCAGAAAGATGTAACCACTTGTCATCCTCAGCGAGAAGAGCAATTCCACTTTCCTCTTGTCTTGCCAGCAAAAGTTTGTACTTGTAGTACTCGGAGTTCTTCTGTCGAGGTTTGGTGCAGTTGATTGCAAAATGTCCAGTCAAGCCACAGTTATAGCACTTCTTGTCTTCATTCCTTCTCTCCATTACCTTCTTCTCAAACTTCCTTTGATTTTCATATTTCTTCTCACCTCCAACAAACTCTTTCTTCTGATCAAACTTAGGAACATTCGCATTTTTGGCATATGAAGAGACTGATGAAGTCCTAAGCTGATTGTTTGTTGGTTTCTTCTTGAAAGCCTTAGTGAAATAAGCGAGTTCTTTGTACATCTCTTTTTGCTTCTCATCCAGATCAGAATCACTCATCTCACTCGAATCAGAATCAGTTTGAACTTCAACAAAACTGTGTCTTGACAATCTTGAAGTCTTCTTTTCAGCAATCAAGGCCAATGGATCTGAATGTACACTCTCTTCTTTCTTCTTCTGAATTCTCTGAACATCCTCAACATTAAGTTGTAGTTTCTCAAACAGAGTGTGAATGGTGAGTTTTCCGAAGTCTGATTGTTGGTTGAGTTGGGTTCCATACACTTGCCATTCCTCTTCCAGATTTTTTATGAATTTGATGTTCAGTTCCATATTGGTTCTCTTCACATCATTCTTTCTCAGCTCATTGATGACATTGCAGAATCTGATGTATACCTCATTCAATGGTTCACCTTTTGTTGTTTGAATGTTTCATACATATTCAGAACAGTCGACAACCTAATGGTGTTTGATACATCTGATCCTTCCATCTGCTTCTCCACTTCATCCCAAATGTCTTTTCCTGTTTCATAGGAATCAACATTGCAGTAAATGTCATCAGGAAGTGCTTGGTAAAGAAAGGCAATTGCACTTTGGTCAGCCTCAACTCTGCTTCTCTGATCTGTGTTCCAACTCTTCAGGTAACACTTCTCCATTAATTGGGTTCTTTGGAATTTCAGGACCATCTTTGTAAGATTTTCTCAGCAGTTTTCCATTCTTCTGCTTGTCTATCCAGTTCAGAAATCTTTTCTTCCATTGAGGATAAGATCCTCTAAACAAGACAGGTGGTCTTCCTTCAGAACCAAGTGCTAAAGCTTCCCTTGAAGCCATTTCAAGCAATTAAAGACTTAGAAAAATTTGAGAATTTTCAATTTCAACTAAATGCAGAGCTTAAACCTCTGCAAATAGAACAAGTAAGAATATTGAAAATTTTGAAAATTTTGTTTTTCCTACCCACGCGAAGAATATTGATGAAAAATGGTTTTGAGAAATTTTCTTGAAAAATTTTGATTTGAGATTCTTAAAAACAACTAAGTGCCGAGCTTAATTCTCTGCAAATGGTGTAAGTGACCAAGTCGCAACCCAAGTAATTAGATCAACACACAAAAACAACTGAATGCCGAGCTTAAATATCTGCAAACAGTACAACTTATAAAGTCACTTGGTCGAAGAATCAATTTCAACTATTTGCCGAGCAAATATCTCTGCAAACAGCACAAATAGAACTTTTAGTCACACCAACCAAAAACACTTGTTTGCCGAGCTTAAACCTCTGCAAACAATGCAAGTAGCACCAGTCTCAAATCAAGAATTCTCAAAAACAACTATTTGCCGAGCAATGAGCTCTGCAAATAGAACAAGTGAACTTCACACTTAACCAAATTTCTTGAAATAACTATTTGCCGAACAAAAAGTTCTGCAAATAGAACAAGTAAGATCCAGTACTTAGCCAAAAATTCTGAAACACGTATTTGCCGAGCAAACTGCTCTGCAAATAGTACAAGTAAGAACACACTTAGCCAACACTTCTGCAAATGCGAGTAACCACAACACGACAAAATAGTCGGTTAGGTTATCTTCTTTGTTCAGCCAACCCCTTATTTGCAGAGAAGATGTAAATCTTCGATATCTTCTTCATTTTTGCGAATTAGAACTCGAACTTTATATCAAAATGTTCAAAAAATCAATGCGCACAAATCCTCAAACAAATTAGATGCTAATTTCAACTGGAACTCAAACCCTCACGAACATGCGATTTGTAGAGCTCGAACGAAAACACTCAAATGATGAAATTAGCTTCTGAAATTGATAGCGATGGAAGATATACTGATATTAAATCGATCGGTGAACAAAATTATAACAAAAACACACTTAATTTGCAGGAATCACTGAAACAGTGAGCTCTGCAAATGAACCTTTCAGAAAAATTACTCAAATTCTGAAATTAAGCACAAATTAAGCTTGTAATAAGCTTGTGGATCGTTCAGCAACTCTGATTGCTCTGATACCAATTGTAATGAATAGAATTCGAGCTTTTGTGTGTTGTTTATGTGTTAATGGAGGTTTTAGAGAGAGAAAGTAGAGAGAGAGTAGAGAGATGTCAGGGAAAGATTAGTTTGTATTATGTGGTAAAAAGGTTACATATTCACTTATGGAGGGGGTTTATATACATATGATCTATTTACACTATGCCCCCTTCCATATTAACAAGTTTACACTATAAGTACAAAAATAAGGATACAAACAACTACTCGTGCATGGTATGATGCTCCATGCTTACCTTTTAAAATCTGGTTTTAGTAAAGGTTCGATTGACACTACTTGTTTATCAAACGACAAGGTAGTGACATTATTCTAATCCAGATTTATGTAGATGACATAATTTTCGGGTCAACTAACCCTAAATACAGCAAGAATTTTTGCTAATGATAGAAATTGAAATGAGCATGATGGGTGAATTAAACTTTTTCCTTGGTCTTCAAGTCAAACAGTTGTCAAATGGTACATTTATTTGTCAAAATAAGTACATTCTTGACATGTTGAAAAAGTTTGATATGATGAATTGTCAACCAATTGGTACACCCATGGAAGCTCGCACAAAGATTAATGCTGACTTAAATGGAAAATCTTTTGATCAAAAGAAATATCGCAGTATGATAGGGTCACTCATGTATTTGACTACAAGTCGCCCGGATATTATGTTTGCCACATGCATGTGTGCCAGGTACCAGGCCAATCCTAAGGAAAGTCATTTCCAGGCCGTCAAACGGATTTTCCGATACCTGAAAGGCACTGTGAACCTTGGTCTCTGGTATCCAAGGGATACCGGATTTCAGTTGATTGCATATTCGGATGCTGACCATGCAGGTTGTAAGCTTGATCGAAAGAGTACTTCTGGGAGTGTACAGTTTTTAGGGTATAGATTGGTCAGTTGGTCTTCGAAGAAACAGAATTGTGTATCTACATCTACTGCAGAAGTTGAGTATGTTGCTGCAGCAAGCTGTTGTTCACAAGTTCTTTGGATGAAGACGCAGTTGACTGATTATGGATTTCAGTTCAACAGAATTCCCATCTACTGTGACTCTAAGAGTGCTATTACTATTTCTTGCAATCCTGTACAGCACACAAAGACCAAGCACATAGATGTTCGGTATCATTTTCTTAAAGATCATGTCGAGAAAGGTAACATCGAACTCTATTTTGTCCCAACAGACTACCAACTTGCTGACCTTTTCACAAAACCTTTGGATGAACATAGGTTTAACTTTCTTAAAACCAAGTTGGGAATGCTAGATTTACAAACTTAAATGCTTTCATGCCATGTATTCTATGTTCATTTTCTGTTTCAAACATTGATGTGTTTTACTTGTTATTACATGCAATGTTTGAGGGGGAGAAAAAGGGTAGAATGCATGATTTAAGGGGGAGTTTGTAAATTTACTGTCTTGATATATGCTTAATTTGAGGGGGAGTGTGCAATGAATGAAAATATTTGTTTTTTTATTTTTCTAGTATGTTTTATAATTGAAAAACCAAATACAAAATTTAAAAATTTAAAAAGACAAAAAGATTTTTTTTTATTATTTTTTTTTTTTTTATTTTTTTTTGTTTTATTTTTATTTTTATTTTTATTTTTTTTTTATTTTTATTTTTATTTTTTTGTTTGTTTTTTTGTTAAACCCAAAAAGAGCCCAAAATTATTTCAGCCCAAAGTGTTTAAAGCCCAAGCCAGTTTGGTTTTCGGGTTGACACGCGGGTCATACCCAGATCCCGCGACCCGGATTTGATGATTAAAAGGAAAATGGGCGGGTTAATTGATTCACTTTCAAATTCAAACCAAATTTAATTGTCTTTTCTCTCTCAAAACCGATCATATTCAATCATCTATTTTCAATCCAATTATTTTCTTCATTTTCTTGTGATTATCATCTGCTGGATATCTTCTAGTGATCCTTGGTTATCTCTTGTCTTCATTAGATCATCAGTTTAAAGGTAAAATTTCGTGTTTTCATATTTTCCAACTGTTTGATAAAATGCTTACATGAACTACATGATTTTTACTTTTGTGATGTTTTGATGTGAGTTTGAATGTTGTTAGATGCATGATTAGGGTATTGTTGTTGTTTATCTGTTTAAATGTCTTAAACTGCTTATTGTTGTGATTTCTGGGCTGTTGATGATGATCATGGGTTGGGTAATTTGAAGATTTGAAGAAAAATGCCCATTTACAGACGAAACTGGTCTGTAAGTACGATGTTTGTACTTGAACATCTTCAAATCTTCAATCTATGTTCATAACTAGTTCTTATTTTTCCTTTTCAAAGTTTTAGATCAAAAAGTACCATTTACAGATCATTTGGTCTGTAAATGCGTATTTTATCTCTTGACTTAATCCTTTTGATTTATAAACCTCATGATTCCAGGTTTTTAGCCATTTACAGATCATTTTGGTCTGTAAATGAAGTTTTTGAAGAAAATTTTCTAAGTGAAAAAGTCCATTTACAGATCAGTTTGGTCTGTAAATGGATGTTTTTACTTGAAAATTTTTCTAAGTGTGAAAAATGGCCATTTGCAGATCATTTTGGTCTGTAAATGCATGTTTTTGTGGAAATTTTTCTAAGTCACCAAATTTCATCAGAAGGATCATTTTCTTGACCAAATCTTTCTTTAATTGATTGTAAATGAAAATTGTTGTGTTTTAAATGGTTTAAGCTAAAGTGCCATTTACATATCATTTTGGTCTGTAAATGCATGTTTTCTGGCAAAAATTTTCTAAGTCCTTGAAACCAAGTTGTTTGTGAAAATGTGCCATTTACAGATCATTTTGGTCTGTAAATGCTTGTTTTTCAGTTTCAAAGTCTTCATTTCCAAGTAAAAATTAAAAAAGTGCCATTTACAGACGTTTTTGGTCTCTAAATGCACATTTTTCTGAAAAACCATCATTTTTATTCAAAAGAGTCATTTACAGACTATTTTGGTATGTAAATGCACAAATTTTTCTTTTTGATCAATCCTTCAATCTTGTTAACATTGTTGTTACACAATCAAAGGATTTATCATACATTGATTGAGGTGAATACAAAAATGCTTGTTTACAGATCATTTTGGTCTGCATTGCCGAGTTTTCACTTCGTACACTGGTCTCTGCGATCAAAACCACTTTCTCGTGTTTACAGACGTTTTTGGTCTGTAAATCACACATTTTTCTAAAAACTTTACCAAAACCATTTTTCTATCTTTTTCTTCTTGTGTGTCAAGTTTGTGAAAAATAAGTCATTTACAGATCAGTTTGATCTGCAAATGCATATTTTTACTTAGAAATATTTTGTTTGTTTTCAAAATTTCTTATATTTTTTCTTTATACTTTATGTGTTGTCTAAATGTATGTCTATGTGGTGTTTATATAGTTTTTCATAAGTATTAGGGTGAGAAGCAAGGTATTGAACGCCTTTTTTACTACCTTATGTCGTCATGTTTCTTATATATATTAGAGTGAGAAGCAAGGTATTGAACGCCTTTGTGTACTACTTTCGTTGTCTCATTTTTAATATATGTGCGAAACATTGTTGTTGTGTTAAATGTGTGGAATAAAATTGTGTTTGTGTTAATCTTTTCATTGTCAAAAATTTTCATAAACTTTCAGATAAAAGATAAAAAGAATATAATGACTTTATTTGAAGAAGGTGCTACTATGAAAATAAAAGTAAACCATGCCCTTCAATTCCCATTTCAATCCAAATTCCCTATAATCACCGAGATTCTCCGTCACCATCCGATAAATGCTGCCTTAACCGCTGGAGCAAGTGTGCCAGAAGCTTATGTCTTTGATTTATGGAATTACCATTCTGTAACACCCCAACATGGCGGAATCATGGGGTATCACTTAGAAAAGCACAACACGACATGGGAATTATGTAGAGTCAAACTATATGCATTCATAGGATTGAAACAATCCATAAACTCACTCAAATGTATACAATAATCAATATCTATCAAAGATACACACTCAATCAATATTAAATGAAAATGTTTAAATGATAGTAGTTGATTCTAAGCATAACCCGTTAAAGGGAAATAAGGATCACGGATCCAGAAGTCCAAAGCTAGTCCAATCCTAGCAATGCAAGCACATAATCATCCATTTTGTCTTTGATTAACCTGATTACCTGAAAAGTGTACTAAAATACGTCAACATAAAGTTGGTGAGTTCGTAGGGACAAGTAATATGGGATAACCGTGTCGGATAACAACCGTTAACAATAAGTGAGGATTAGGAGAACTAATCACATCCAAGGATAACCTATAAGGTTTCACATTATCACAATTCAATTACAAGTCAACATTCAATAATAACGATTCCATATAACGTTCAACAACGTTCCATAACAATCAATAACGATCAACAACGATGCGGCTTACATAGTTAATAATTAACAATGCGCTAACGGTGCGACTTACATCGTAAACAATGCGCTAACGGTGCGACTTACATCGTAAACAATGCGCTAACGGTGCGACTTACATCGTAAACAATGCGCTAACGGTGCGACTTACATAGTAAATAATGCGCTAACATGTCCACATCAACAATTCAATCATACAATCAATCAAATCAACAATCAACAGTTAAACAAACATGTACACTTTTCAGCCCGAATCTCAATTGAGTAGGGAGGGTGTACGAAACTCACCTTAGTTGTAGTGGCAAATCAGAGCAGTAGATAATCCTCGTGACAAGTTAATCTTAGTACAGCTCAAAACACTTTGCAAAGTACTTTTACTATGCTCAAAATGTACTACCGGGTACCTAGAACAAGTATAAGATCAACTTATAAGCTACCACAAAGCCTAAGTGCAAAATAAGGAATTTTCAGCATGTTTCCAGCTTTGCGTTATCTACTTGACAACGACTTTGGGAAGTCAGGGAGACCAGATACAACAAAACTTAGTTCTAGACATTTGTTGGGCACTCAAAGGCCTTTTCAAAAATGTAAGGTTTGACTCTTGAAGAGCTTTAGGTCCAGATTCACTGGACCCTCTCCAGACGCAACGACTGGAGCGATACTGAAGATTTGTCCAGAAATTATGTGAAGACCAGTGAGCTATTTACTTGTACAGGAATCTGGTATCCACCAGATTAGCTCACTGGACTTCTCTCCAGACGAGATCATTTCACTGAAGACATTCTCACTGAGGTCGAAGACTGAAGTCTGAAGAAAGAAGACTGGCAAGCAGTGGAGCCCACTGGCGGTC
>CM067169.1:152335251-152416332 GCA_034093135.1 Erigeron breviscapus | reverse complement strand
ATATATATATATATATATATATATATATATATATATATATATATATATATATATATATATATATATATATATATATATATATATATATATATATATATATATATATATATATATATATATATATATATATATATATATATATATATATATATATATATATATATATATATATATATATATATATATATATATATATATATATATATATATATATATATATATATATATATATATATATATATATATATATATATATATATATATATATATATATATATATATATATATATATATATATATATATATATATATATATATATATATATATATATATATATATATATATATATATATATATATATATATATATATATATATATATATATATATATATATATATATATATATATATATATATATATATATATATATATATATATATATATATATATATATATATATATATATATATATATATATATATATATATATATATATATATATATATATATATATATATATATATATATATATATATATATATATATATATATATATATATATATATATATATATATATATATATATATATATATATATATATATATATATATATATATATATATATATATATATATATATATATATATATATATATATATATATATATATATATATATATATATATATATATATATATATATATATATATATATATATATATATATATATATATATATATATATATATATATATATATATATATATATATATATATATATATATATATATATATATATATATATATATATATATATATATATATATATATATATATATATATATATATATATATATATATATATATATATATATATATATATATATATATATATATATATATATATATATATATATATATATATATATATATATATATATATATATATATATATATATATATATATATATATATATATATATATATATATATATATATATATATATATATATATATATATATATATATATATATATATATATATATATATATATATATATATATATATATATATATATATATATATATATATATATATATATATATATATATATATATATATATATATATATATATATATATATATATATATATATATATATATATATATATATATATATATATATATATATATATATATATATATATATATATATATATATATATATATATATATATATATATATATATATATATATATATATATATATATATATATATATATATATATATATATATATATATATATATATATATATATATATATATATATATATATATATATATATATATATATATATATATATATATATATATATATATATATATATATATATATATATATATATATATATATCTTTTCTATTTCACATTTGAATCAATTCTTTTAGTTACATGCATCAAGTTTAATGTCACACATACAATTAATTATATAGTGAACTAGTAATAAATAAGAAGAAAAGAAAACTTACATTTATAAACTTTATTATAAGTTTAAAGCAAAACTCGCTACTTGTTCAAACAATTAATTAGCTTTTTCCTTGTACAAATTAAGTTAGTGAAAGTGGGAATATCCGAATACAGATATAACTAAGACGGGCGGGGTATGATATCCGTATGTTTGGAATAGATTATTTTCTAGTATCGTGTATGAGATTCGATATGTTCATTCTCTTTCTTTCACATGTATGGCAGAAAAATAATTTGCGTAAAACAAATGTACCCGACAGAAGATATTTAAGGTCATGTGTAAAATGATATATAAAATGATTGATTGATATATCATGTGTAAAATGCAACGGTTTGTGCATATACTATCAAAGTTATATATATGTGGTCATAACTCAATTTTGTGGTCATTTCTCTTCTAAAATATATTCATATAGTGGCTTTTAGTTGGAGACTTGAATAAATAATGTGTGGATATATTTATATCCAGATAAATAATAACATGTGTAACATGAAATAGATTGTGACTCGATCCGAAGCTTAGATTTAGGAGCTCCATCTTTAGGATATATGCATCTCTGATTGATCATTGTGGATCTGTGGCTTTTAATTTAGGGAGACGATATTAGTACCACATCTTTTAATAATTTTACCACACCCATGCATCATTTACTTGTACAGTCTGTTATATTATTTGTACAGTGTGGTAAATTAATCAAAACTAGTGGTACGAATATCAATTCTTTTTTGTAATATATCTATCTGTTTATTCATATAACTAGATGGGTGCCCGCGCGTTGCGGCGGCATAACAAATTACAACACGTTTATTGTGACTCCGCAAAATGAATGACGACGATAACTTGCTCGTTATTCTATCTCATCAAAATCTAGTCTAAGCAAGTAAAGAGATGAATCAACCAAATTCCACATCAAAACATCCTCCTTCAAAAAGAATTACCCCAATTAATAAATCTAACCCATTTATTAAAACATTGACATCAAATATTTGTAACTAATAAAAAAAACACTATACAATTGCAACAATTCTTATCTATAAAGTAGAATTAATATCTCGAACCAATATATGATATGAAAGCTTCTTTTTTCCTGATGATTAAAAAGAAAAAACCGCGTCAAACAAAACTCCTTTCACCTTAAACATGACTTTTTGGCCTCCAAATCCTTTTCAAATTTTTGGCCTCCAAATCCTTTTCAAATGTTGATATATGTTGGTCGTACATCTTCAAAATTTGTACAAACAGAAGAGTGTGGAGATTACATAGTAGCAAGAAAGCCAACCACCAACAAAGTGAGAAATGTTCCTGAAGTACCTCTCTTTATTTAACCACCTGAAATAACTTTTAAGAAACCAACATTAGAAAATAAACATTTAAAATTGCATTTAGTTGGATATCAACTAAAGATATATTCACATTCAAATGGGTCGAGCAGGTTTGAAAGTCGCCTATAATCTGTTTCTTATTGCATATGTTGTGCTAAATAGTATTATTCAAAATGGAAAACAAAAACATTCAGAAAAGAAGAGATGAGACTAACTTTCATTTGTCAAGATTTGACTTGTTATACGGATGACTTTTGCATTGCAGCAACCAACACCAGCTCTAAAAGCCTTAATTCAAAAAGTCGGATACAAAATCGAACTCTACATACTTTAATTAAAATACATATTGTGCATCCAAGTCGACCCACGTATTTAGTGGAATACTCAATGGTTCCAGTGATTAACTTTCAACATCCAAATATAAAGCAATTTAGATTTGAAAAGAATGAGTTTTATCTCGGTTAACCCGATTCTATCTTAACTAAGTTTTAAAGTTTGACTGTCGGAGATAAACACAACCCATATTGGTCCATCTTTATGCAGATGGGTCAAAATTGCACTTCTAAAATATAACCTTTTAGCTAAACCATATGACTTGCTAGAGATAAAAACATAGCCCAGGTCAGCCCAATTGTATAAAGAATGGTTCAAAAATGCCACGCATACGTATAAAGTTACCTCCAGTCCCACTTGGCTAATTGGCTTCCTGGTCAGGCCATTTTTTGCTGCCACGAACAATCCAAAAGTTGGTAGTATTAGTAAACCATGACTCGTTATGAGTTACAGCCAAAGCTAAACTTCTGCTGGTAGATGATAAACACATTTCAACGTTGATTCCTTAAATTTTCGAGTCTTCTTGTTCCCTTTCTTTTGTCTCGACATCAAGCTTCTGCGACTCCTTCCCAAACATCAACCGCCTTCCAATACCCTGCAACATGTGAGTCCATTATGAACCATACAAATATTTAACTAAAATATAAAAAGGTACTCCATGTTTACTTAAAATTATAAACGATAACATACTATGAACATATGGCAAAGTAATAGATGATTGCTAGTGAAGAACTGAATGAAGATCTCACCTCTGCCACTATGTACAACTAACCATTTCTTAACCATAACGATCGTATGCCCACACCTTAGTGGTGCTAATGTTCCCGAAACTGCTAACTCTGTCCACTCCAATGACACTGTTTAAAGAGCATAAATAATTTTGATAAAATAATCACATTTTGATACTCAAATAGTATATAATTAAAAGTTCTTTACAGTGAATCTGACCCTAAACAACATACATAGAATGACATTAAACAAACCCTTGAAGACTATCACTTCCATCCGCTTCACTGTCAATTATGTCCATTATCCTTCCTCAAGATGTTTAGCCTACACAAAAGCTAACGAACATCATCAAATTTTCAACACATAGTACGAAACTGGTTTCATCCATGTGTACTTGCATATTAGACTGGCATGGTTTTTTTGAATCATTAGTCGACCCAATTCAAATTTCAATCCAGCAACAAAGATATAAGCTTACTTTACCTGCTCCTATTAGTATAATTTACATGATCATATAAGGATTTGAAAGTGTATTGACCAAATGCACCACTCTTGTCATTTACAATTATTGTATGTTTAAAAAAGAGTAGCATTATAGTTAAGAAAGATGCCGGGGTGGTCTCGAAGCAACAAAATTGATCTTTACATACAGGTGTTTCCAAAATTCTTTTTAGTTTTTAGTCAACGGAGCCACATGTATTATAAAATATCAGAATTCATCAAAGTATGTTGAGTCTCAATACAACCCTTTAATCAACATGCCGTATTTCTCAAGCACTAAAAACATGAAACACCCATAAAAACACAGTAACGAAAAGAAAGATAAAAGACATAGTATTCTGTATTCGTTGAGCTAAATCTTACCAAAAAGTAATAGAAAATTACTCTTGGAAACATATAACATACAAACGGATTAGATAATAAACACATATATCTCATCAAAGTGAACTATATAATGGAGTAAAAGTACCGATCTAAGAAATATCGATATATCTTGAAGAATCATCCTGATTGCTTTAGTCAGATAAACAACTTTTGCCGCATAATGTAATAAACAAAATATAGCAGCAAAGATAAAAATGGAAACATTAAATTGCAGAACAATGAGACAAACCTCTGATTCCCCGGATGCTTTCTCATTCTGATTCCTGGGGCACTCAGCAGTCTCGGCTTTCTTAAGTTGTTGCTCCACTTCATAAAAAAAAAAAAAAAAAAAAAAAAAAAAAAAAAAAAAAAAAAAAAAAAAAAAAAAAAAAAAAAAAAAAAAAAAAAAAAAAAAAAAAAAAAAAAAAAAAAAAAAAAAAAAAAAAAAAAAAAAAAAAAAAAAAAAAAAAAAAAAAAAAAAAAAAAAAAAAAAAAAAAAAAAAAAAAAAAAAAAAAAAAAAAAAAAAAAAAAAAAAAAAAAAAAAAAAAAAAAAAAAAAAAAAAAAAAAAAAAAAAAAAAAAAAAAAAAAAAAAAAAAAAAAAAAAAAAAAAAAAAAAAAAAAAAAAAAAAAAAAAAAAAAAAAAAAAAAAAAAAAAAAAAAAAAAAAAAAAAAAAAAAAAAAAAAAAAAAAAAAAAAAAAAAAAAAAAAAAAAAAAAAAAAAAAAAAAAAAAAAAAAAAAAAAAAAAAAAAAAAAAAAAAAAAAAAAAAAAAAAAAAAAAAAAAAAAAAAAAAAAAAAAAAAAAAAAAAAAAAAAAAAAAAAAAAAAAAAAAAAAAAAAAAAAAAAAAAAAAAAAAAAAAAAAAAAAAAAAAAAAAAAAAAAAAAAAAAAAAAAAAAAAAAAAAAAAAAAAAAAAAAAAAAAAAAAAAAAAAAAAAAAAAAAAAAAAAAAAAAAAAAAAAAAAAAAAAAAAAAAAAAAAAAAAAAAAAAAAAAAAAAAAAAAAAAAAAAAAAAAAAAAAAAAAAAAAAAAAAAAAAAAAAAAAAAAAAAAAAAAAAAAAAAAAAAAAAAAAAAAAAAAAAAAAAAAAAAAAAAAAAAAAAAAAAAAAAAAAAAAAAAAAAAAAAAAAAAAAAAAAAAAAAAAAAAAAAAAAAAAAAAAAAAAAAAAAAAAAAAAAAAAAAAAAAAAAAAAAAAAAAAAAAAAAAAAAAAAAAAAAAAAAAAAAAAAAAAAAAAAAAAAAAAAAAAAAAAAAAAAAAAAAAAAAAAAAAAAAAAAAAAAAAAAAAAAAAAAAAAAAAAAAAAAAAAAAAAAAAAAAAAAAAAAAAAAAAAAAAAAAAAAAAAAAAAAAAAAAAAAAAAAAAAAAAAAAAAAAAAAAAAAAAAAAAAAAAAAAAAAAAAAAAAAAAAAAAAAAAAAAAAAAAAAAAAAAAAAAAAAAAAAAAAAAAAAAAAAAAAAAAAAAAAAAAAAAAAAAAAAAAAAAAAAAAAAAAAAAAAAAAAAAAAAAAAAAAAAAAAAAAAAAAAAAAAAAAAAAAAAAAAAAAAAAAAAAAAAAAAAAAAAAAAAAAAAAAAAAAAAAAAAAAAAAAAAAAAAAAAAAAAAAAAAAAAAAAAAAAAAAAAAAAAAAAAAAAAAAAAAAAAAAAAAAAAAAAAAAAAAAAATAAACAAAGTTACACCTTAACCCCAAAAATATTTAACGAAAAAAAGGTACCAAATTTGACCCATATATGTGAGCAAAAACAATTGAAAAAAAAAGGAGTAGCAGCGGAAGCTAACCTATATAATAAGATGTATTAACAATCGTGACATCTAGTAGTTATGAGCATAAATCAACGAAAATAATTAGAAAGTTAAATTATTGCTATATCAAGGAAACCAATCAAACATGTTGGTGCTGAACCTGAATAATGAACCTGCAATATAGCTACCTGAAAGTTGGAGGACTTCGATTTGTATTAGTAGTTACAACCACACATAAGTTGCTGCAGATGAGCTTGTGTTGGAACTCGTCCAGTTTTCCCTCTTAGACTTTCCATGTCCACCACCAGATTATAGAAACTATGAAAATTAATATACCAAAGGTGCCAACAAACCAAAGAGTTATACTCGAGCTTTTGATTATCCACATCTGCTTCATTCAAATGTTTTAAAAAAGAGTAAATAAATACATGAACAGCCCAATCCAGAATTATATATATAAGAATATTATACACAAAATCAGAGGAACACAAACACCACTTACCTAAGTATATTTTTTATCCTAATCTAAGAGGCAATGCAAACATCATACCGTAATGTTCACACGGCTGAAACATTTGCACCTGTTGATTCTACAAAAACACAAAAAGGGGAAATACGTGGTCCACTGCGCCGCAGTGGAGATGTACGTGGTCCACTGCGCCGCAGTGGAGATGTACGTGGTCCACTGCGCCGCAGTGGAGATGTACGTGGTCCACTGCGCCGCAGTGGAGATGTACGTGGTCCACTGCGCCGCAGTGGAGATGTACGTGGTCCACTGCGCCGCAGTGGAGATGTACGTGGTCCACTGCGCCGCAGTGGAGATGTACGTGGTCCACTGCGCCGCAGTGGGATGTACGTTCCACTGCGCCGCAGTGGAGATGTACGTGGTCCACTGCGCCGCAGCCATTATCCACGGCCTTATTCGTGCAAATCCCCCACTGCGACGCAGTGGGGATGGTGTGATGGGCACTGCGCCGCAGTAAGATATAGGGAAATAAAGACGTGGAATTCCACTGCGCCGCAGTGGAGATGCAACTGGACCACTGCGCCGCAGTGGAGATGTACGTGGTCCACTGCGCCGCAGCCATATTCCACGGCATTGTTTGTACAAACCCCCACTGCGCCGCAGTGGAGATGTACGTGGTCCACTGCGCCGCAGCCATATTCCACGGCATTGTTTGTACAAACCCCCACTGCGCCGCAGTGGGGATGTACGTGGTCCACTGCGCCGCAGCCAATTTCCACGGCATTGTTTGTACAAACCCCCACTGCGCCGCAGTGGGGATGGTTTGATGGTTACTGCGCCGCAGTGGAGATGTACGTGGTCCACTGCGCCGCAGCCAATTTCCACGGCATTGTTTGTACAAACCCCCACTGCGCCGCAGTGGGGATGGTTTGATGGACTGCGCCGCAGTGGAGATGTACGTGGTCCACTGCGCCGCAGCCAATTTCCACGGCATTGTTTGTACAAACCCCCACTGCGCCGCAGTGGGGATGGTTTGATGGTTACTGCGCCGCAGTGGAGATGTACGTGGTCCACTGCGCCGCAGCCAATTTCCACGGCATTGTTTGTACAAACCCCCACTGCGCCGCAGTGGGGATGTATGACTGCGCCGCAGTGGAGATGTACGTGGTCCACTGCGCCGCAGCCATATTCCACGGCATTGTTTGTACAAACCCTCACTGCGCCGCAGTGGGGATGTATGGACTGCGCCGCAGTGGAGATGTACGTGGTCCACTGCGCCGCAGGATTCCACGGCATTGTTTGTACAAACCCCCACTGCGCCGCAGTGGGGATGACGTGGAAATCCACTGCGCCGCAGTGGAGATGCAACTGGACCACTGCGCCGCAGTGGGGATGGTGGTCACTGCGCCGCAGTCAGATATAGGAAAAGAAAGACGTGGAAATCCACTGCGCCGCAGTGGAGATGCAACTGGACCACTGCGCCGCAGTGGAGATGTACGTGGTCCACTGCGCCGCAGTGGAATTCCACGGCATTGTTTGTACAAACCCCCACTGCGCCGCAGTGGAGATGTACGTGGTCCACTGCGCCGCAGCCATATTCCACGGCATTGTTTGTACAAACCCCCACTGCGCCGCAGTGGGGATGTTCCCCGGCATTGTTTGTACAAACCCCCACTGCGCCGCAGTGGGGATGGTTTGATGGTTACTGCGCCGCAGTGGAGATGTACGTGGTCCACTGCGCCGCAGCCAATTTCCACGGCATTGGTTGTACACCCACTGCGCCGCAGTGGAGATGTACGTGGTCCACTGCGCCGCAGCCATATTCCACGGCATTGTTTGTACAAACCCCCACTGCGCCGCAGTGGGGATGTTACGGCATTGGTTGTACACCCACTGCGCCGCAGTGGAGATGTACGTGGTCCACTGCGCCGCAGCCATATTCCACGGCATTGTTTGTACAAACCCCCACTGCGCCGCAGTGGGGATGTTCCACGGCATTGTTTGTACAAACCCCCACTGCGCCGCAGTGGGGATGGTGTGATGGGACTGCGCCGCAGTGGAGATGTACGTGGTCCACTGCGCCGCAGCCAATTCCACGGCATTGTTTGTACAATCCCCCAGTGCGCCGCAGTGGGGATGGTGTGATGGGCACTGCGCCGCAGTCAGATGTACGTGGACTGCGCCGCAGTGGAGATGTACGTGGTCCACTGCGCCGCAGCCATATTCCACGGCATTGTTTGTACAAACCCCCACTGCGCCGCAGTGGGGATGTACGTGGTCCACTGCGCCGCAGTGGAGATGTACGTGTCCACTGCGCCGCAGTGGGATGTACGTGGTCCACTGCGCCGCAGTATTCCACGGCATTGTTTGTACAAACCCCCACTGCGCCGCAGTGGGGATGTATGGACTGCGCCGCAGTGGAGATGTACGTGGTCCACTGCGCCGCAGCCATATTCCACGGCATTGTTTGTACAAACCCCCACTGCGCCGCAGTGGGGATGGTTTGATGGTTTGTCACCCCACTGCGCCGCAGTGGAGATGTACGTGGTCCACTGCGCCGCAGCCATATTCCACGGCATTGTTTGTACAAACCCCCACTGCGCCGCAGTGGGGATGTTTGACTGCGCCGCAGTGGAGATGTACGTGGTCCACTGCGCCGCAGCCATATTCCACGGCATTGTTTGTACAAACCCCCACTGCGCCGCAGTGGGGATGGTTTGATGGTTACTGCGCCGCAGTCGAGATGTACGTGGTCCACTGCGCCGCAGAATTCCAAAGCATTTTACTGCGCCGCAGTGGAGATGTACGTGGTCCACTGCGCCGCAGCCATTATCCACGGCCTTGTTCGTTCAAACCCCCACTGCGCCGCAGTGGGATGGTTGTGGTACTGCGCCGCAGTCGATTAGGCCACTGCGACGCAGTGGGGATGGTGTGATGGGCACTGCGCCGCAGTAAGATATAGGGAAATAAAGACGTGGAATTCCACTGCGCCGCAGTGGAGATGTACGTGGTCCACTGCGCCGCAGCCATATTCCACGGCATTGTTTGTACAAACCCCCACTGCGCCGCAGTGGAGATGTACGTGGTCCACTGCGCCGCAGCCATATTCCACGGCATTGTTTGTACAAACCCCCACTGCGCCGCAGTGGGTGGTCAACCAGTGGAGGCACTGCGACGCAGTGGATGTGATCATGGTCCACTGCGCCGCAGTGAGTACACGGAACTGAAGGGTTTTAGCAGTTTTCTGCATCAGAATTAGAGAAGTATAAATAGAAAAATAACCTATTATTCTAAACTATCAAAATATCTTTCTAGGAGCTGCACTTCAGGGAATACTTCAAGGGTCAATTCAAGATCTAATCGTCTTCGATTCATTGGAGATTCACGTGCACCCATCTAGATCGTATCTACTTATTGTCTTGCAATTTCGTTTCTTCAAACAATTGGTACTTTATGTTCTTTCTTGATTCTTATTGTAATTTCAATATAATCATGAGTGGCTAATTCTTCTATTGTCCACCTTGATGAAACTAGACGAATGATGTGATTGCTTTATATAAAAAAAAAAAAAAAAAAAAAAAAAAAAAAAAAAAAAAAAAAAAAAAAAAAAAAAAAAAAAAAAAAAAAAAAAAAAAAAAAAAAAAAAAAAAAAAAAAAAAAAAAAAAAAAAAAAAAAAAAAAAAAAAAAAAAAAAAAAAAAAAAAAAAAAAAAAAAAAAAAAAAAAAAAAAAAAAAAAAAAAAAAAAAAAAAAAAAAAAAAAAAAAAAAAAAAAAAAAAAAAAAAAAAAAAAAAAAAAAAAAAAAAAAAAAAAAAAAAAAAAAAAAAAAAAAAAAAAAAAAAAAAAAAAAAAAAAAAAAAAAAAAAAAAAAAAAAAAAAAAAAAAAAAAAAAAAAAAAAAAAAAAAAAAAAAAAAAAAAAAAAAAAAAAAAAAAAAAAAAAAAAAAAAAAAAAAAAAAAAAAAAAAAAAAAAAAAAAAAAAAAAAAAAAAAAAAAAAAAAAAAAAAAAAAAAAAAAAAAAAAAAAAAAAAAAAAAAAAAAAAAAAAAAAAAAAAAAAAAAAAAAAAAAAAAAAAAAAAAAAAAAAAAAAAAAAAAAAAAAAAAAAAAAAAAAAAAAAAAAAAAAAAAAAAAAAAAAAAAAAAAAAAAAAAAAAAAAAAAAAAAAAAAAAAAAAAAAAAAAAAAAAAAAAAAAAAAAAAAAAAAAAAAAAAAAAAAAAAAAAAAAAAAAAAAAAAAAAAAAAAAAAAAAAAAAAAAAAAAAAAAAAAAAAAAAAAAAAAAAAAAAAAAAAAAAAAAAAAAAAAAAAAAAAAAAAAAAAAAAAAAAAAAAAAAAAAAAAAAAAAAAAAAAAAAAAAAAAAAAAAAAAAAAAAAAAAAAAAAAAAAAAAAAAAAAAAAAAAAAAAAAAAAAAAAAAAAAAAAAAAAAAAAAAAAAAAAAAAAAAAAAAAAAAAAAAAAAAAAAAAAAAAAAAAAAAAAAAAAAAAAAAAAAAAAAAAAAAAAAAAAAAAAAAAAAAAAAAAAAAAAAAAAAAAAAAAAAAAAAAAAAAAAAAAAAAAAAAAAAAAAAAAAAAAAAAAAAAAAAAAAAAAAAAAAAAAAAAAAAAAAAAAAAAAAAAAAAAAAAAAAAAAAAAAAAAAAAAAAAAAAAAAAAAAAAAAAAAAAAAAAAAAAAAAAAAAAAAAAAAAAAAAAAAAAAAAAAAAAAAAAAAAAAAAAAAAAAAAAAAAAAAAAAAAAAAAAAAAAAAAAAAAAAAAAAAAAAAAAAAAAAAAAAAAAAAAAAAAAAAAAAAAAAAAAAAAAAAAAAAAAAAAAAAAAAAAAAAAAAAAAAAAAAAAAAAAAAAAAAAAAAAAAAAAAAAAAAAAAAAAAAAAAAAAAAAAAAAAAAAAAAAAAAAAAAAAAAAAAAAAAAAAAAAAAAAAAAAAAAAAAAAAAAAAAAAAAAAAAAAAAAAAAAAAAAAAAAAAAAAAAAAAAAAAAAAAAAAAAAAAAAAAAAAAAAAAAAAAAAAAAAAAAAAAAAAAAAAAAAAAAAAAAAAAAAAAAAAAAAAAAAAAAAAAAAAAAAAAAAAAAAAAAAAAAAAAAAAAAAAAAAAAAAAAAAAAAAAAAAAAAAAAAAAAAAAAAAAAAAAAAAAAAAAAAAAAAAAAAAAAAAAAAAAAAAAAAAAAAAAAAAAAAAAAAAAAAAAAAAAAAAAAAAAAAAAAAAAAAAAAAAAAAAAAAAAAAAAAAAAAAAAAAAAAAAAAAAAAAAAAAAAAAAAAAAAAAAAAAAAAAAAAAAAAAAAAAAAAAAAAAAAAAAAAAAAAAAAAAAAAAAAAAAAAAAAAAAAAAAAAAAAAAAAAAAAAAAAAAAAAAACCAATTTCAAAAAACACTCGAAATTCAAACATGTAAAAAAATTCGAAAGAAAAAAAATACCAATAAAGGTTGTGATTATGAGAGATTGGTGATGGCTGGGGAAGAGGGGTTCGAGTTAGATCCCAAATCTGGAAAAAGGTGAAAAAATACAACATTAAGATCAAAGAATTAGTTAAGAAAATCAAAAGATAATGAAGAAACCATACATCAAATATAAAAAATCAAAAGAAGACTCTGATTTGCAAATATAAAAAATCTGCAAAAGATCTGATCTTTTTAGTTATGCGAGTGTATATATATATATATATATATATATATATATATATATATATATATATATATATATATATATATATATATATATATATATATATATATATATATATATATATATATATATATATATATATATATATATATATATATATATATATATATATATATATATATATATATATATATATATATATATATATATATATATATATATATATATATATATATATATATATATATATATATATATATATATATATATATATATATATATATATATATATATATATATATATATATATATATATATATATATATATATATATATATATATATATATATATATATATATATATATATATATATATATATATATATATATATATATATATATATATATATATATATATATATATATATATATATATATATATATATATATATATATATATATATATATATATATATATATATATATATATATATATATATATATATATATATATATATATATATATATATATATATATATATATATATATATATATATATATATATATATATATATATATATATATATATATATATATATATATATATATATATATATATATATATATATATATATATATATATATATATATATATATATATATATATATATATATATATATATATATATATATATATATATATATATATATATATATATATATATATATATATATATATATATATATATATATATATATATATATATATATATATATATATATATATATATATATATATATATATATATATATATATATATATATATATATATATATATATATATATATATATATATATATATATATATATATATATATATATATATATATATATATATATATATATATATATATATATATATATATATATATATATATATATATATATATATATATATATATATATATATATATATATATATATATATATATATATATATATATATATATATATATATATATATATATATATATATATATATATATATATATATATATATATATATATATATATATATATATATATATATATATATATATATATATATATATATATATATATATATATATATATATATATATATATATATATATATATATATATATATATATATATATATATATATATATATATATATATATATATATATATATATATATATATATATATATATATATATATATATATATATATATATATATATATATATATATATATATATATATATATATATATATATATATATATATATATATATATATATATATATATATATATATATATATATATATATATATATATATATATATATATATATATATATATATATATATATATATATATATATATATATATATATATATATATATATATATATATATATATATATATATATATATATATATATATATATATATATATATATATATATATATATATATATATATATATATATATATATATATATATATATATATATATATATATATATATATATATATATATATATATATATATATATATATATATATATATATATATATATATATATATATATATATATATATATATATATATATATATATATATATATATATATATATATATATATATATATATATATATATATATATATATATATATATATATATATATATATATATATATATATATATATATATATATATATATATATATATATATATATATATATATATATATATATATATATATATATATATATATATATATATATATATATATATATATATATATATATATATATATATATATATATATATATATATATATATATATATATATATATATATATATATATATATATATATATATATATATATATATATATATATATATATATATATATATATATATATATATATATATATATATATATATATATATATATATATATATATATATATATATATATATATATATATATATATATATATATATATATATATATATATATATATATATATATATATATATATATATATATATATATATATATATATATATATATATATATATATATATATATATATATATATATATATATATATATATATATATATATATATATATATATATATATATATATATATATATATATATATATATATATATATATATATATATATATATATATATATATATATATATATATATATATATATATATATATATATATATATATATATATATATATATATATATATATATATATATATATATATATATATATATATATATATATATATATATATATATATATATATATATATATATATATATATATATATATATATATATATATATATATATATATATATATATATATATATATATATATATATATATATATATATATATATATATATATATATATATATATATATATATATATATATATATATATATATATATATATATATATATATATATATATATATATATATATATATATATATATATATATATATATATATATATATATATATATATATATATATATATATATATATATATATATATATATATATATATATATATATATATATATATATATATATATATATATATATATATATATATATATATATATATATATATATATATATATATATATATATATATATATATATATATATATATATATATATATATATATATATATATATATATATATATATATATATATATATATATATATATATATATATATATATATATATATATATATATATATATATATATATATATATATATATATATATATATATATATATATATATATATATATATATATATATATATATATATATATATATATATATATATATATATATATATATATATATATATATATATATATATATATATATATATATATATATATATATATATATATATATATATATATATATATATATATATATATATATATATATATATATATATATATATATATATATATATATATATATATATATATATATATATATATATATATATATATATATATATATATATATATATATATATATATATATATATATATATATATATATATATATATATATATATATATATATATATATATATATATATATATATATATATATATATATATATATATATATATATATATATATATATATATATATATATATATATATATATATATATATATATATATATATATATATATATATATATATATATATATATATATATATATATATATATATATATATATATATATATATATATATATATATATATATATATATATATATATATATATATATATATATATATATATATATATATATATATATATATATATATATATATATATATATATATATATATATATATATATATATATATATATATATATATATATATATATATATATATATATATATATATATATATATATATATATATATATATATATATATATATATATATATATATATATATATATATATATATATATATATATATATATATATATATATATATATATATATATATATATATATATATATATATATATATATATATATATATATATATATATATATATATATATATATATATATATATATATATATATATATATATATATATATATATATATATATATATATATATATATATATATATATATATATATATATATATATATATATATATATATATATATATATATATATATATATATATATATATATATATATATATATATATATATATATATATATATATATATATATATATATATATATATATATATATATATATATATATATATATATATATATATATATATATATATATATATATATATATATATATATATATATATATATATATATATATATATATATATATATATATATATATATATATATATATATATATATATATATATATATATATATATATATATATATATATATATATATATATATATATATATATATATATATATATATATATATATATATATATATATATATATATATATATATATATATATATATATATATATATATATATATATATATATATATATATATATATATATATATATATATATATATATATATATATATATATATATATATATATATATATATATATATATATATATATATATATATATATATATATATATATATATATATATATATATATATATATATATATATATATATATATATATATATATATATATATATATATATATATATATATATATATATATATATATATATATATATATATATATATATATATATATATATATATATATATATATATATATATATATATATATATATATATATATATATATATATATATATATATATATATATATATATATATATATATATATATATATATATATATATATATATATATATATATATATATATATATATATATATATATATATATATATATATATATATATATATATATATATATATATATATATATATATATATATATATATATATATATATATATATATATATATATATATATATATATATATATATATATATATATATATATATATATATATATATATATATATATATATATATATATATATATATATATATATATATATATATATATATATATATATATATATATATATATATATATATATATATATATATATATATATATATATATATATATATATATATATATATATATATATATATATATATATATATATATATATATATATATATATATATCTTTTCTATTTCACATTTGAATCAATTCTTTTAGTTACATGCATCAAGTTTAATGTCACACATACAATTAATTATATAGTGAACTAGTAATAAATAAGAAGAAAAGAAAACTTACATTTATAAACTTTATTATAAGTTTAAAGCAAAACTCGCTACTTGTTCAAACAATTAATTAGCTTTTTCCTTGTACAAATTAAGTTAGTGAAAGTGGGAATATCCGAATACAGATATAACTAAGACGGGCGGGGTATGATATCCGTATGTTTGGAATAGATTATTTTCTAGTATCGTGTATGAGATTCGATATGTTCATTCTCTTTCTTTCACATGTATGGCAGAAAAATAATTTGCGTAAAACAAATGTACCCGACAGAAGATATTTAAGGTCATGTGTAAAATGATATATAAAATGATTGATTGATATATCATGTGTAAAATGCAACGGTTTGTGCATATACTATCAAAGTTATATATATGTGGTCATAACTCAATTTTGTGGTCATTTCTCTTCTAAAATATATTCATATAGTGGCTTTTAGTTGGAGACTTGAATAAATAATGTGTGGATATATTTATATCCAGATAAATAATAACATGTGTAACATGAAATAGATTGTGACTCGATCCGAAGCTTAGATTTAGGAGCTCCATCTTTAGGATATATGCATCTCTGATTGATCATTGTGGATATGTGGCTTTTAATTTAGGGAGACAATATTAGTACCACATCTTTTAATAATTTTACCACACCCATGCATCATTTACTTGTACAGTCTGTTATATTATTTGTACAGTGTGATAAATTAATCAAAACTAGTGGTACGAATATCAATTCTCTTTTGTAATATATCTATCTGTTTATTATAGACTAGATGGGTGCCCGCGCGTTGCGGCGGCATAACAAATTACAACACGTTTATTGTGACTCCGCAAAATGAATGACGACGATAACTTGCTCGTTATTCTATCTCATCAAAATCTAGTCTAAGCAAGTAAAGAGATGAATCAACCAAATTCCACATCAAAACATCCTCCTTCAAAAAGAATTACCCCAATTAATAAATCTAACCCATTTATTAAAACATTGACATCAAATATTTGTAACTAATAAAAAAAACACTATACAATTGCAACAATTCTTATCTATAAAGTAGAATTAATATCTCGAACCAATATATGATATGAAAGCTTCTTTTTTCCTGATGATTAAAAAGAAAAAACCGCGTCAAACAAAACTCCTTTCACCTTAAACATGACTTTTTGGCCTCCAAATCCTTTTCAAATTTTTGGCCTCCAAATCCTTTTCAAATGTTGATATATGTTGGTCGTACATCTTCAAAATTTGTACAAACAGAAGAGTGTGGAGATTACATAGTAGCAAGAAAGCCAACCACCAACAAAGTGAGAAATGTTCCTGAAGTACCTCTCTTTATTTAACCACCTGAAATAACTTTTAAGAAACCAACATTAGAAAATAAACATTTAAAATTGCATTTAGTTGGATATCAACTAAAGATATATTCACATTCAAATGGGTCGAGCAGGTTTGAAAGTCGCCTATAATCTGTTTCTTATTGCATATGTTGTGCTAAATAGTATTATTCAAAATGGAAAACAAAAACATTCAGAAAAGAAGAGATGAGACTAACTTTCATTTGTCAAGATTTGACTTGTTATACGGATGACTTTTGCATTGCAGCAACCAACACCAGCTCTAAAAGCCTTAATTCAAAAAGTCGGATACAAAATCGAACTCTACATACTTTAATTAAAATACATATTGTGCATCCAAGTCGACCCACGTATTTAGTGGAATACTCAATGGTTCCAGTGATTAACTTTCAACATCCAAATATAAAGCAATTTAGATTTGAAAAGAATGAGTTTTATCTCGGTTAACCCGATTCTATCTTAACTAAGTTTTAAAGTTTGACTGTCGGAGATAAACACAACCCATATTGGTCCATCTTTATGCAGATGGGTCAAAATTGCACTTCTAAAATATAACCTTTTAGCTAAACCATATGACTTGCTAGAGATAAAAACATAGCCCAGGTCAGCCCAATTGTATAAAGAATGGTTCAAAAATGCCACGCATACGTATAAAGTTACCTCCAGTCCCACTTGGCTAATTGGCTTCCTGGTCAGGCCATTTTTTGCTGCCACGAACAATCCAAAAGTTGGTAGTATTAGTAAACCATGACTCGTTATGAGTTACAGCCAAAGCTAAACTTCTGCTGGTAGATGATAAACACATTTCAACGTTGATTCCTTAAATTTTCGAGTCTTCTTGTTCCCTTTCTTTTGTCTCGACATCAAGCTTCTGCGACTCCTTCCCAAACATCAACCGCCTTCCAATACCCTGCAACATGTGAGTCCATTATGAACCATACAAATATTTAACTAAAATATAAAAAGGTACTCCATGTTTACTTAAAATTATAAACGATAACATACTATGAACATATGGCAAAGTAATAGATGATTGCTAGTGAAGAACTGAATGAAGATCTCACCTCTGCCACTATGTACAACTAACCATTTCTTAACCATAACGATCGTATGCCCACACCTTAGTGGTGCTAATGTTCCCGAAACTGCTAACTCTGTCCACTCCAATGACACTGTTTAAAGAGCATAAATAATTTTGATAAAATAATCACATTTTGATACTCAAATAGTATATAATTAAAAGTTCTTTACAGTGAATCTGACCCTAAACAACATACATAGAATGACATTAAACAAACCCTTGAAGACTATCACTTCCATCCGCTTCACTGTCAATTATGTCCATTATCCTTCCTCAAGATGTTTAGCCTACACAAAAGCTAACGAACATCATCAAATTTTCAACACATAGTACATATATATATATATATATATATATATATATATATATATATATATATATATATATATATATATATATATATATATATATATATATATATATATATATATATATATATATATATATATATATATATATATATATATATATATATATATATATATATATATATATATATATATATATATATATATATATATATATATATATATATATATATATATATATATATATATATATATATATATATATATATATATATATATATATATATATATATATATATATATATATATATATATATATATATATATATATATATATATATATATATATATATATATATATATATATATATATATATATATATATATATATATATATATATATATATATATATATATATATATATATATATATATATATATATATATATATATATATATATATATATATATATATATATATATATATATATATATATATATATATATATATATATATATATATATATATATATATATATATATATATATATATATATATATATATATATATATATATATATATATATATATATATATATATATATATATATATATATATATATATATATATATATATATATATATATATATATATATATATATATATATATATATATATATATATATATATATATATATATATATATATATATATATATATATATATATATATATATATATATATATATATATATATATATATATATATATATATATATATATATATATATATATATATATATATATATATATATATATATATATATATATATATATATATATATATATATATATATATATATATATATATATATATATATATATATATATATATATATATATATATATATATATATATATATATATATATATATATATATATATATATATATATATATATATATATATATATATATATATATATATATATATATATATATATATATATATATATATATATATATATATATATATATATATATATATATATATATATATATATATATATATATATATATATATATATATATATATATATATATATATATATATATATATATATATATATATATATATATATATATATATATATATATATATATATATATATATATATATATATATATATATATATATATATATATATATATATATATATATATATATATATATATATATATATATATATATATATATATATATATATATATATATATATATATATATATATATATATATATATATATATATATATATATATATATATATATATATATATATATATATATATATATATATATATATATATATATATATATATATATATATATATATATATATATATATATATATATATATATATATATATATATATATATATATATATATATATATATATATATATATATATATATATATATATATATATATATATATATATATATATATATATATATATATATATATATATATATATATATATATATATATATATATATATATATATATATATATATATATATATATATATATATATATATATATATATATATATATATATATATATATATATATATATATATATATATATATATATATATATATATATATATATATATATATATATATATATATATATATATATATATATATATATATATATATATATATATATATATATATATATATATATATATATATATATATATATATATATATATATATATATATATATATATATATATATATATATATATATATATATATATATATATATATATATATATATATATATATATATATATATATATATATATATATATATATATATATATATATATATATATATATATATATATATATATATATATATATATATATATATATATATATATATATATATATATATATATATATATATATAGATATATATATATATATATATATATATATATATATATACTTCATTAAGCTTATCCTTCTATACATATATATAGGAAAAACTTAGAACAGATTATAAATCCATAAAGTCATCAGAAGGCATATACATTAATACTTGTAAGTTGCTAACTCAAAAAAAAAAAAAAAAAAAAAAAAAAAAAAAAAAAAAAAAAAAAAAAAAAAAAAAAAAAAAAAAAAAAAAAAAAAAAAAAAAAAAAAAAAAAAAAAAAAAAAAAAAAAAAAAAAAAAAAAAAAAAAAAAAAAAAAAAAAAAAAAAAAAAAAAAAAAAAAAAAAAAAAAAAAAAAAAAAAAAAAAAAAAAAAAAAAAAAAAAAAAAAAAAAAAAAAAAAAAAAAAAAAAAAAAAAAAAAAAAAAAAAAAAAAAAAAAAAAAAAAAAAAAAAAAAAAAAAAAAAAAAAAAAAAAAAAAAAAAAAAAAAAAAAAAAAAAAAAAAAAAAAAAAAAAAAAAAAAAAAAAAAAAAAAAAAAAAAAAAAAAAAAAAAAAAAAAAAAAAAAAAAAAAAAAAAAAAAAAAAAAAAAAAAAAAAAAAAAAAAAAAAAAAAAAAAAAAAAAAAAAAAAAAAAAAAAAAAAAAAAAAAAAAAAAAAAAAAAAAAAAAAAAAAAAAAAAAAAAAAAAAAAAAAAAAAAAAAAAAAAAAAAAAAAAAAAAAAAAAAAAAAAAAAAAAAAAAAAAAAAAAAAAAAAAAAAAAAAAAAAAAAAAAAAAAAAAAAAAAAAAAAAAAAAAAAAAAAAAAAAAAAAAAAAAAAAAAAAAAAAAAAAAAAAAAAAAAAAAAAAAAAAAAAAAAAAAAAAAAAAAAAAAAAAAAAAAAAAAAAAAAAAAAAAAAAAAAAAAAAAAAAAAAAAAAAAAAAAAAAAAAAAAAAAAAAAAAAAAAAAAAAAAAAAAAAAAAAAAAAAAAAAAAAAAAAAAAAAAAAAAAAAAAAAAAAAAAAAAAAAAAAAAAAAAAAAAAAAAAAAAAAAAAAAAAAAAAAAAAAAAAAAAAAAAAAAAAAAAAAAAAAAAAAAAAAAAAAAAAAAAAAAAAAAAAAAAAAAAAAAAAAAAAAAAAAAAAAAAAAAAAAAAAAAAAAAAAAAAAAAAAAAAAAAAAAAAAAAAAAAAAAAAAAAAAAAAAAAAAAAAAAAAAAAAAAAAAAAAAAAAAAAAAAAAAAAAAAAAAAAAAAAAAAAAAAAAAAAAAAAAAAAAAAAAAAAAAAAAAAAAAAAAAAAAAAAAAAAAAAAAAAAAAAAAAAAAAAAAAAAAAAAAAAAAAAAAAAAAAAAAAAAAAAAAAAAAAAAAAAAAAAAAAAAAAAAAAAAAAAAAAAAAAAAAAAAAAAAAAAAAAAAAAAAAAAAAAAAAAAAAAAAAAAAAAAAAAAAAAAAAAAAAAAAAAAAAAAAAAAAAAAAAAAAAAAAAAAAAAAAAAAAAAAAAAAAAAAAAAAAAAAAAAAAAAAAAAAAAAAAAAAAAAAAAAAAAAAAAAAAAAAAAAAAAAAAAAAAAAAAAAAAAAAAAAAAAAAAAAAAAAAAAAAAAAAAAAAAAAAAAAAAAAAAAAAAAAAAAAAAAAAAAAAAAAAAAAAAAAAAAAAAAAAAAAAAAAAAAAAAAAAAAAAAAAAAAAAAAAAAAAAAAAAAAAAAAAAAAAAAAAAAAAAAAAAAAAAAAAAAAAAAAAAAAAAAAAAAAAAAAAAAAAAAAAAAAAAAAAAAAAAAAAAAAAAAAAAAAAAAAAAAAAAAAAAAAAAAAAAAAAAAAAAAAAAAAAAAAAAAAAAAAAAAAAAAAAAAAAAAAAAAAAAAAAAAAAAAAAAAAAAAAAAAAAAAAAAAAAAAAAAAAAAAAAAAAAAAAAAAAAAAAAAAAAAAAAAAAAAAAAAAAAAAAAAAAAAAAAAAAAAAAAAAAAAAAAAAAAAAAAAAAAAAAAAAAAAAAAAAAAAAAAAAAAAAAAAAAAAAAAAAAAAAAAAAAAAAAAAAAAAAAAAAAAAAAAAAAAAAAAAAAAAAAAAAAAAAAAAAAAAAAAAAAAAAAAAAAACACAAAAAGGGGAAAAAACTTATTTGAATATTAAGAAAATCTTTGGTTGTTCATATACATAAGATCTAATAGTGTTATTTAAAAACCGATCAATAATCAAAGTTCAAATCGCCACTGCGCCGCAGTGGGATGGTATGGTCACTGCGCCGCAGTGGAGATGACGTGGCCACTGCGCCGCAGTGGAGATGTACGTGGTCCACTGCGCCGCAGTGGAGATGTACGTGGTCCACTGCGCCGCAGTGGGATGTCCACGTGGTCCACTGCGCCGCAGTGGGATGTCCACGGGTCCACTGCGCCGCAGTGGGATGTCCACGGTCCACTGCGCCGCAGTGGGATGTCCACGGTCCACTGCGCCGCAGTGGGATGTCCCGGGTCCACTGCGCCGCAGTGGGATGTCCACGGTCCACTGCGCCGCAGTGGGATGTCCCGGGTCCACTGCGCCGCAGTGGGATGTCCACGGTCCACTGCGCCGCAGTGGGATGTACGTGGTCCACTGCGCCGCAGTATTCCACGGCATTGTTTGTACAAACCCCCACTGCGCCGCAGTGGGGATGGTGTGATGGTCACTGCGCCGCAGTCAGATATAGGAAAAGAAAGACGTGGAAATCCACTGCGCCGCAGTGGAGATGCAACTGGACCACTGCGCCGCAGTGGAGATGTACGTGGTCCACTGCGCCGCAGCCAATTTCCACGGCATTGTTTGTACAAACCCCCACTGCGCCGCAGTGGGGATGGTTTGATGGTGACTGCGCCGCAGTGGAGATGGTACGTGGTCCACTGCGCCGCAGTCAGATATAGGAAAAGAGACGTGGAAATCCACTGCGCCGCAGTGGAGATGCAACTGGACCACTGCGCCGCAGTGGGGATGGTGTGATGGTCACTGCGCCGCAGTCAGATATAGGAAAAGAAAGACGTGGAAATCCACTGCGCCGCAGTGGAGATGCAACTGGACCACTGCGCCGCAGTGAGCACCAGTCAGTCGACCAGTGCGCCGCAGTGGAGATGGTAGTGGTCACTGCGCCGCAGTCAGATATAGGAAAAGAGACGTGGAAATCCACTGCGCCGCAGTGGAGATGCAACTGGACCACTGCGCCGCAGTGGAGCATGTACGTGGTCACTGCGCCGCAGTGGAGATGACGTGGAAATCCACTGCGCCGCAGTGGAGATGCAAAACGTGGAATTCCACTGCGCCGCAGTGGAGATGTATGACTGCGCCGCAGTGGAGATGTACGTGGTCCACTGCGCCGCAGCCATATTCCACGGCATTGTTTGTACAAACCCCCACTGCGCCGCAGTGGAGATGTACGTGGTCCACTGCGCCGCAGCCATATTCCACGGCATTGTTTGTACAAACCCCCACTGCGCCGCAGTGGGGATGGTATTTGACTGCGCCGCAGTGGAGATGTACGTGGTCCACTGCGCCGCAGCCAATTTCCACGGCATTGTTTGTACAAACCCCCACTGCGCCGCAGTGGGGATGGTTTGATGGTACTGCGCCGCAGTAGCATTTGACTGCGCCGCAGTGGAGATGTACGTGGTCCACTGCGCCGCAGCCATATTCCACGGCATTGTTTGTACAAACCCCCACTGCGCCGCAGTGGAGATGTACGTGGTCACTGCGCCGCAGTGGAGATGTACGTGGTCCACTGCGCCGCAGTGGGATGTCCACGGCATTGGTCCACTGCGCCGCAGTGGGATGTATGGTCCACTGCGCCGCAGTGGGATGTACGTGTCCACTGCGCCGCAGTGGGATGTCACGTGGTCCACTGCGCCGCAGCCATGATTCCACGGCATTGTTTGTACAAACCCCCACTGCGCCGCAGTGGGGATGTTAGATTGGTTGTACACCCAACTGCGCCGCAGTGGAGATGTACGTGGTCCACTGCGCCGCAGCCATATTCCACGGCATTGTTTGTACAAACCCCCACTGCGCCGCAGTGGGGATGTTCCACGGCATTGTTTGTCAAACCCCCACTGCGCCGCAGTGGGGATGGTGTGATGGGACTGCGCCGCAGTGGAGATGTACGTGGTCCACTGCGCCGCAGCCAATTCCACGGCATTGTTTGTACAAACCCCCACTGCGCCGCAGTGGGGATGGTGTGATGGGCACTGCGCCGCAGTGAGATAAAGTACGTGGAATTCCACTGCGCCGCAGTGGAGATGTACGTGGTCCACTGCGCCGCAGCCATATTCCACGGCATTGTTTGTACAAACCCCCACTGCGCCGCAGTGGGGATGTACGTGGTCCACTGCGCCGCAGTGGAGATGTACGTGTCGACTGCGCCGCAGTGGAGATGTACGTGGTCCACTGCGCCGCAGCCATATTCCACGGCATTGTTTGTACAAACCCCCACTGCGCCGCAGTGGGGATGGTGTGATGGGCACTGCGCCGCAGTCAGATATTGGGAAATAAAGACGTGGAATTCCACTGCGCCGCAGTGGTGATGTAATTGGACCACTGCGCCGCAGTGGAGATGTACGTGGTCCACTGCGCCGCAGCCATATTCCACGGCATTGTTTGTACAAACCCCCACTGCGCCGCAGTGGGGATGTTTTGATGGACTGCGCCGCAGTGGAGATGTACGTGGTCCACTGCGCCGCAGCCATATTCCACGGCATTGTTTGTACAAACCCCCACTGCGCCGCAGTGGGATGTACGTGGACTGCGCCGCAGTGGAGATGTACGTGGTCCACTGCGCCGCAGTGATTCCACGGCATTGTTTGTACAAACCCCCACTGCGCCGCAGTGGAGGATGACGTGCACTGCGCCGCAGTGGAGATGTACGTGGTCCACTGCGCCGCAGTCTGCACCAGTCAGTCAACCAGTTGGTCAACCAGTGGAGGGACTGCGACGCAGTGGGGGCCTTACACGCCCACTGCGCCGCAGTGAGTACACGGAACTGAAGGGCAGTGGGGATGGTGTGATGGGCACTGCGCCGCAGTAAGATATAGGGAAATAAAGACGTGGAATTCCACTGCGCCGCAGTGGAGATGTACGTGGTCCACTGCGCCGCAGCCATATTCCACGGCATTGTTTGTACAAACCCCCACTGCGCCGCAGTGGAGATGTACGTGGTCCACTGCGCCGCAGCCATATTCCACGGCATTGTTTGTACAAACCCCCACTGCGCCGCAGTGGGGGACTGCGACGCAGTGGGGGCCTTACACGCCACTGCGCCGCAGTGAGTACACGGAACTGAAGGGTTTTAGCAGTTTTCTGCATCAGAATTAGAGAAGTATAAATAGAAAAATAACCTATTATTCTAAACTATCAAAATATCTTTCTAGGAGCTGCACTTCAGGGAATACTTCAAGGGTCAATTCAAGATCTAATCGTCTTCGATTCATTGGAGATTCACGTGCACCCATCTAGATCGTATCTACTTATTTGTCTTGCAATTTCGTTTCTTCAAACAATTGGTACTTTATGTTCTTTCTTGATTCTTATTGTAATTTCAATTTGATCATGAGTGGCTAATTCTTCTATTGTCCACCTTGATGAAACTAGACGAATGATGTGATTGCTTTATATTTTAATTCAAAGAGTTGATTTCAATTATCGTTGTGTCGTGATCTTGATGATTTAATTCCTTTATTTGTATTAATTTGATATTGGTGGCATGTGTGTTCTTCGTTAGTGGTACTAGTCGAATGCATATGTGATTTTCTAACGGTCGCTTGTCTATGAGCGATTATCACTAGTTCATGGTATGATAGTGAATGTCAAATTAATAAAAGGAGTCATTTTGTCAACGTGTTTAGAAACGGTTGGTGGTACCACGCGAGCATTTCATTCTCTCACGTTTATCGTGTCAACTCTTAACGAATTTGGTCTTAACTGAAAGCAATCATGTCTGAAGTCTAGCGGAGTCAAGGTGGATGATATTTACCATTATTGTTTGAGACTTACCTTTACTTATACGCATTTGTCTTTTAAAGTTATTGTCAGAGTGAGAATCAAAGTAACACCCTTTTTCCAAACCCCTTTACTAAACAATTAATTCAAACCAATCCCCGCGAACGAACCTGGACTTACCTTTTTACTATATTGCATACGATCGGGTCCACTGCCCGATAGTGTGTAGTAGTGAGTTTTTAGGTATTTCTTGTTTATAAATTTTAAACTCGATTTAGCACATCAGGGGGCCATTTAACCCTTACCATATTTCACACAAAAACAGTTCACTCGGCAAATTCAAACATGTAAAAAAATTCGAAAGAAAAAAAATACCAATAAAGGTTGTGATTATGAGAGATTGGTGATGGCTGGGGAAGAGGGGTTCGAGTTAGATCCCAAATCTGGAAAAAGGTGAAAAAATACAACATTAAGATCAAAGAATTAGTTAAGAAAATCAAAAGATAATGAAGAAACCATACATCAAATCACCGCAATTCCATATAAAAAATCAAAAGAAGACTCTGATTTGCAAATATAAAAAATCTGCAAAAGATCTGATCTTTTTAGTTATGCGAGTGTTCCTTTAAAACATCCATGATCAACAAAGGGGGGGGGGGGGGGGGGGGGGGGGGGGGGGGGGGGGGGGGGGGGGGGGGGGGGGGGGGGGGGGGGGGGGGGGGGGGGGGGGGGGGGGGGGGGGGGGGGGGGGGGGGGGGGGGGGGGGGGGGGGGGGGGGGGGGGGGGGGGGGGGGGGGGGGGGGGGGGGGGGGGGGGGGGGGGGGGGGGGGGGGGGGGGGGGGGGGGGGGGGGGGGGGGGGGGGGGGGGGGGGGGGGGGGGGGGGGGGGGGGGGGGGGGGGGGGGGGGGGGGGGGGGGGGGGGGGGGGGGGGGGGGGGGGGGGGGGGGGGGGGGGGGGGGGGGGGGGGGGGGGGGGGGGGGGGGGGGGGGGGGGGGGGGGGGGGGGGGGGGGGGGGGGGGGGGGGGGGGGGGGGGGGGGGGGGGGGGGGGGGGGGGGGGGGGGGGGGGGGGGGGGGGGGGGGGGGGGGGGGGGGGGGGGGGGGGGGGGGGGGGGGGGGGGGGGGGGGGGGGGGGGGGGGGGGGGGGGGGGGGGGGGGGGGGGGGGGGGGGGGGGGGGGGGGGGGGGGGGGGGGGGGGGGGGGGGGGGGGGGGGGGGGGGGGGGGGGGGGGGGGGGGGGGGGGGGGGGGGGGGGGGGGGGGGGGGGGGGGGGGGGGGGGGGGGGGGGGGGGGGGGGGGGGGGGGGGGGGGGGGGGGGGGGGGGGGGGGGGGGGGGGGGGGGGGGGGGGGGGGGGGGGGGGGGGGGGGGGGGGGGGGGGGGGGGGGGGGGGGGGGGGGGGGGGGGGGGGGGGGGGGGGGGGGGGGGGGGGGGGGGGGGGGGGGGGGGGGGGGGGGGGGGGGGGGGGGGGGGGGGGGGGGGGGGGGGGGGGGGGGGGGGGGGGGGGGGGGGGGGGGGGGGGGGGGGGGGGGGGGGGGGGGGGGGGGGGGGGGGGGGGGGGGGGGGGGGGGGGGGGGGGGGGGGGGGGGGGGGGGGGGGGGGGGGGGGGGGGGGGGGGGGGGGGGGGGGGGGGGGGGGGGGGGGGGGGGGGGGGGGGGGGGGGGGGGGGGGGGGGGGGGGGGGGGGGGGGGGGGGGGGGGGGGGGGGGGGGGGGGGGGGGGGGGGGGGGGGGGGGGGGGGGGGGGGGGGGGGGGGGGGGGGGGGGGGGGGGGGGGGGGGGGGGGGGGGGGGGGGGGGGGGGGGGGGGGGGGGGGGGGGGGGGGGGGGGGGGGGGGGGGGGGGGGGGGGGGGGGGGGGGGGGGGGGGGGGGGGGGGGGGGGGGGGGGGGGGGGGGGGGGGGGGGGGGGGGGGGGGGGGGGGGGGGGGGGGGGGGGGGGGGGGGGGGGGGGGGGGGGGGGGGGGGGGGGGGGGGGGGGGGGGGGGGGGGGGGGGGGGGGGGGGGGGGGGGGGGGGGGGGGGGGGGGGGGGGGGGGGGGGGGGGGGGGGGGGGGGGGGGGGGGGGGGGGGGGGGGGGGGGGGGGGGGGGGGGGGGGGGGGGGGGGGGGGGGGGGGGGGGGGGGGGGGGGGGGGGGGGGGGGGGGGGGGGCCGGGGTTTTTGATGGCGGTGGCGATGGCAAATCATTTGCTGGTGGTTTCGACGAATCGATGAGGGAGAGACATGGGGAAGGGGTAGATTTGAGAGAAAGTGATCGATCAAATTAGGTTTAGAGCATTTGAGGGAAAGAAAAGAAAGGAACGAATCAAGAATGATCAATGCGGGTGGCGTGGCGGTGGTGCTGGTTATTGACGACGACGGCATGAATGGGTACAGAGGCGGTGAGGGTTTTTTGGTAGGGAGAAGAGGGTAGAGAGGGCCAGAGGGGGATGTTTGCAATTTCGGTAAATGAGAAGGCTGAATTATTTTAAGGGTAGTTTGGGTATAACAGCAGTGTGATAGTATGATATAACATGGAAGAAAAGGGTATAATAGACTTATCAGGTTCTTACTCCCTTAAAGCCAGTTTGCTTTATAAGGGAGTATAGATATTTTAACCAACTAAATGTTGGGTCTCTGTAAAATATTGGGCGCTGCTCATTTGCAACAGGCCCAAACTCGGTCCTGATTATCATACAATATCATTGGAAGGTTACAAATACTCCAATTGGTATTGTCAATTGACATCATTTTTAAATTTTGGTTAAAGAGGCCAAGAATTAGTACCACTCTTTAGCAAATCAAAAAGCATGGCCTCTTTTAAACGTGCAATTTGACAATGTAATAAACATACTTTGAAAATCCATACATTTGAAAAGAATCAAATTAGTTTTATGGTCACAGACTACTGTTCCTTAATCTTTGAACTTGGAAGATTACTCAACTGAATTTGAAATCTGGACAACATAACCGATCTTTCTTAAGTTCTTGCTAATTATCGAAGAGTAAGAGAGTAGTAATCATGCAGACCAAAAATTCTACCTGGGCTTTTGCATCTATGGCATACATAGCCTTGATGTGGTAAGAAAAACACAAACTTTAATATCTATCATATTACCATATAGCTTTCCATATCATAAAGCAACAAAAAAAGCCAAGCTAAAACCGGTCCTGCAAGTACATCATTTATACTTGGAAATCAGACTCAATAATCACGCATCTGACATTATACTGCCTTCCAACAGAAAACTATTATCAATTGTCATCTTAATAAATTTCCAGCCCTCCAACCTAGCTGGTCCACTTAAATGTATGCTCATATGGTAGATTACTCCATTGCTAGCACTGGTCTTGGAGGATAAAATGTCTTCCTTTTTAAGCAATTATTAATTGTCTATTTGACATACTAATTTTTGAAAACAAAAATAAATTATGACAAATTCACCCAAGTTGGCAATGAAACGATTGACCTTTTTTTCATTCAAAGTGAGCAACATCCTCTCCAGATGATATCCACTTCACAATGATCTTGATATCAATGGATCATCCACAGCAATGCAGTTATCATACTGGCTGCCATTTTGGCATACATCGAAGTATGAGCAGAAAAGAAAAAGAAAAGATCAATCTGTAAGTTAATATGTTATGATGCTTGGTAAATGAAGTGTCGATGAACTGCAGTTATAGTAGTTTTTGTATAACAAACTCTAGCAATGCCTAATCTATTATAAGAATTCTGAGTAAAGAACATTATTATTGTTTGAATTAGCCTTGCTACTCTTTCATTAGTTGTCAAAGAGTAATAAATTAAAACACTTATAAGAGTACTACACATGAATATACTAATCAAAACTCATGCACGTACATGATTGACCCTATCAACCCTCTAAGAATTCATCACCCTTTGACGTATCTGTTGATGAGCATGCTGCACGTTCAGCTAAGCTTCTGTTCCTCCCCCTCTTCCTTTTTCTCTAGCTCGGTGAGAGAACACATAATAAGCTAGGATTACAACAGACAACCATTCTAATGATGCTTACGACACGGTTCATTGTACTAAAACTATATATACACAAAGATGTTGGTGTAATTATAAGCAAGTTTCACCAGAACGAAATATGTGACGAGCCAATCGATTGTGCAATTAGAGAGCTGAGATGTCATCATATCTTTCACAAGGGTTGTTTGGACAGTTGTGTCGAATATAGGCACACGACGTGCCCCTTGTGTCGTGATGTTCTAGCATCGGGACCTCGGATGGTTTGTGAACTTGGCCGTGAATTCTTGTATTTCAGTTTTTGTTCAACAAGTGATGACGATTCTGATAGATGGTGGGTCCGATGAATCAATTCCGGGGCATATTTATTACTTTACTTGTTATTAAATTTAATCTTTGAAAAATGTATGTATAGAGCTATATATATTGTACTCTTAATTAATTTGGAAATTGTTGGTAAGATTAAATTTTGTAAGATTAATTTTGTGATAACTTGTGCCACGTAATCACGTCCAAACTTAAGACTTAATTAAGAGTAACAAGTACCAACTTGTAACACCCCAACATGGCGGAATCATGGGGTATCACTTAGAAAAGCACAGCATGACATGGGAATTATGTAGAGTCAAACTATATGCATTCAATAGATTGAAACAATCCACAAGTTCATTACAATAATCAACATTCATCAAAATACACACTCAATCCATACTTAAAAGAAAAATGTTCAAACGATAGTAGTTGATCCTAAACATAACCCGTTAAAGGGAAATAAGGATCACGGATCCAGAAAGTCCAAAGATAGTCCAAACCCTAGCAATGCAAGCATCTATTCATCCATTCTGTCTCTGATTAACTTGATTACCTGAAAAGTGTACTAAAGAGCGTCAACATAAAGTTGGTGAGTTCGTAGGGACAAGTAACAAGGAATAACCGTGTCGGATAACAACCGTTAACAATAAGTGAGGATTAGGAGAACTAATCACATCCAAGAAAAACCTATAAGGTTTCACATTATCACAATTCAATATAAGTCAACGTTCAACAACAACGATTCCATATAACGTTCAACAACGTTCCATAACAATCAATAACATTCAACAACGGTGCGGCTTACATAGTTAATAATTAACAATGCGCTAACGGTGCGACTCACATGATAAACAATGCGCTAACGGTGCGACTCACATGATAAACAATGCGCTAACGGTGCGACTCACATGATAAACAATGCGCTAACGGTGCGACTCACATGATAAACAATGCGCTAACGGTGCGACTCACATGATAAACAATGCGCTAACGGTGCGACTCACATGATAAACAATGCGCTAACGGTGCGACTCACATGATAAACAATGCGCTAACGGTGCGACTTATATAATGAATAATGCGCTAACATGTTCATATCAACAATTCAATCATACAATCAAATCAAATCAACAATCAACAGTTAAACAAACATGTACACTTTTCAGCCCGAATCTCAATTGAGTAGGGAGGGTTTACGAAACTCACCTTGATTGGATATGCAAGCTAAATACAAGTTATAGTCGAGTTATAAACGTCCAACAACCGCCACGTGTCCACAACCTATTAATATATATCATAGTGACATCAAAATCAACTCTATAACCCTACACAAGTTGGTTAAGTAAGTTTGAGTCACACCACAATCCCACAACACCTTAATGACTCTCCCGAACATGAACTATAACACTTTGACCCGACATTTTTAGAAATGGAAAAGGATTCAGATCAAAAGGACTTTACCATGAGAAAGTAGACTCTCTCACGATTCCAACGATAGGTCATATGACTCAATTGGACTTACGAATCAAAAGTTATAAGCGTTTGAAGTTGACAAAGAGTCACTGGTTCAGTAGATTTTCACTGCGCCGCAGTGGGGTCTGGCACCTCCCACTGCGCCGCAGTCAGATAATTCTGCTGCAGAAACTTAGCCAAAAACGATCCAAAACAACCCAAAACCCCATTTTTGACCATGGATGATCTATAACTCAATTTCAAGCCTAAATCCACATATTTGGACATAAACAAACATAACCCATCTCATAAATTCAATCCAAAACCTCAAAATCACTTCCAAATCATATCAAAACCCTAATGAAACTCTATTTGCATTTTGACCCGATTCGTGACCCAAAAACACTTTGATATAACTAGAAACATGTTAACAATCATGAAATGGTGAATTTGAGTTAAGTTGGACTTACCAAAAGAAAAGTCAACTCCGAGAATGAACTTGAAAGTGAAGATTTCTTGAACTTGGATAGCCAAATTTGAGATATGTTTATTATTGTTATACAATTTCTAGTTGATCACTTATTATGATGATGATTTAGATCAGAAATTAAGAAGAAGAATAAGAAGAAAAGAGTAGGAGAAATGGTCTGTGTGTGTGTTTGTTTTTGTGGTTCCAGAGAAAAGAAAATATAAGAAATAATAGAGATAGATAACCCTTGAGACTAATAGGGGGTATTTATCCAGTCAAGGGATTAGGTTCATGATCAATAACAGACAACGGAGATTTCACAAATATTATTCTTTACATAAAGTTATGTCGGTCTTTGTCCCATTAATGAAATTATTAGATAACCACCGACACTGTGCCACCGACACTGTTCCACCGACACTATTGAAACCGTACATTATACTTAAGGTTTCGTATATACGTTCTTCCCTGTTACTACAGTTACTCAATCATCGTTTATTTTATAATTTCCATCACATGTAATGGGCCAATATCATAGTCTGTTAATCATGGGCTTAATTCTAGAAATCCAATTATGACATTATAATTGGCCCAATTTACAGATAAACGAACACAATTAGGCCCAAAGTTTTCGTTTATTAAAGTAGTTAATCAAATTACATGCACAGTCAAACGGTAAAAATCATGAATGTTACACAACTAACTATTACGAGTAATTAAACGAGTATTTTATGTTTTTCTCATTATTATTTAGGGTTTTGCTAAACGAAGCCCGGGTTTTCGTTAAGGTTTGTGGGCACGAATGGTCAAAACTATACGTCATGTTCATTCTGTTACCTCTATCGGTCCTAACATTATTAAGCGTGTTATTGGGAATGGTTGTGACACCAAATTTTGGACTGATCAATGGTGTGGAGACGAGACTTTGAGCACTAAATTTCCGAGACTTGCGGCTTTAGATTCTGGGCTGTTCAATTAATGAACGACGCGACAATACGGGTTGGAGCTGGAAATGGCGAAGAAGTCTTAAAAGTTGTCGTGAAGTTGACCAGCTTCAAAAGCTGGGAAATTTTTTGAAAATGGACATATTTTAGTGTGTGTTTGTCAAAATAGTTTTTGGTAAAATTTTTTTGTGAAACTAGTAAATCCGGGTTTGGAAAACCCGGACTCTTTAAAAGTGGTCCAATCCGGTTATCGCAAAACCAGACTCAAATTTTGAATTTTGAGTCCGGTATTCCCAAACCCGGACTCGAAGGTAAATCAGCTTTTCCAGTTGATGTGACTTAACTAGCAGGGAGTGTGCAGGCTAAACAGTGGACATGTGTGCATTGCTCGAGACCGGTGATCCAAAAACCGGACTCGCACTAGGTGACAAAAGTCCATGCATGCATTCAACACTTCAAAAGTTTATATACATGCAAATTTTTAGAAGTTACATACGCAAACATTGAGCAAAATTCAATATTATTCTTTACATAAAGTTATGTCGGTCTTTGTCCCATTAATGAAATTATTAGATAACCACCGACACTGTGCCACCGACACTGTGCCACCGACACTGTTCCACCGACACTATTGAAACCGTACACTTGATAACCACCGACACTGTGCCACCGACACTGTGCCACCGACACTGTGCCACCGACACTATTTGAAACCGTACATTATACTTAAGTGCCACCGACACTGTGCCACCGACACTGTGATAACCACCGACACTGTGCCACCGACACTGTGCCACCGACACTGTGCCACCGACACTATTTAAACCGTACATTATACTTAAGTGCCACCGACACTGTGCCACCGACACTGTGCCACCGACACTGTGCCACCGACACTGTGCCACCGACACTGTGATAACCACCGACACTGTGCCACCGACACTGTGCCACCGACACTGTGCCACCGACACTATTTAAACCGTACATTATACTTAAGTGCCACCGACACTGTGCCACCGACACTGTGCCACCGACACTGTGCCACCGACACTGTGCCACCGACACTGTGCCACCGACACTGTGCCACCGACACTGTGCCACCGACACTGTGCCACCGACACTGTGCCACCGACACTGTGCCACCGACACTGTGCCACCGACACTGTGCCACCGACACTGTGCCACCGACACTGTGCCACCGACACTGTGCCACCGACACTGTGCCACCGACACTGTGCCACCGACACTGTGCCACCGACACTGTGCCACCGACACTGTGCCACCGACACTGTGCCACCGACACTGTGCCACCGACACTGTGCCACCGACACTGTGCCACCGACACTGTGCCACCGACACTGTGCCACCGACACTGTGCCACCGACACTGTGCCACCGACACTGTGCCACCGACACTGTGCCACCGACACTGTGCCACCGACACTGTGCCACCGACACTGTGCCACCGACACTGTGCCACCGACACTGTGCCACCGACACTGTGCCACCGACACTGTGCCACCGACACTGTGCCACCGACACTGTGCCACCGACACTGTGCCACCGACACTGTGCCACCGACACTGTGCCACCGACACTGTGCCACCGACACTGTGCCACCGACACTGTGCCACCGACACTGTGCCACCGACACTGTGCCACCGACACTGTGCCACCGACACTGTGCCACCGACACTGTGCCACCGACACTGTGCCACCGACACTGTGCCACCGACACTGTGCCACCGACACTGTGCCACCGACACTGTGCCACCGACACTGTGCCACCGACACTGTGCCACCGACACTGTGCCACCGACACTGTGCCACCGACACTGTGCCACCGACACTGTGCCACCGACACTGTGCCACCGACACTGTGCCACCGACACTGTGCCACCGACACTGTGCCACCGACACTGTGCCACCGACACTGTGCCACCGACACTGTGCCACCGACACTGTGCCACCGACACTGTGCCACCGACACTGTGCCACCGACACTGTGCCACCGACACTGTGCCACCGACACTGTGCCACCGACACTGTGCCACCGACACTGTGCCACCGACACTGTGCCACCGACACTGTGCCACCGACACTGTGCCACCGACACTGTGCCACCGACACTGTGCCACCGACACTGTGCCACCGACACTGTGCCACCGACACTGTGCCACCGACACTGTGCCACCGACACTGTGCCACCGACACTGTGCCACCGACACTGTGCCACCGACACTGTGCCACCGACACTGTGCCACCGACACTGTGCCACCGACACTGTGCCACCGACACTGTGCCACCGACACTGTGCCACCGACACTGTGCCACCGACACTGTGCCACCGACACTGTGCCACCGACACTGTGCCACCGACACTGTGCCACCGACACTGTGCCACCGACACTGTGCCACCGACACTGTGCCACCGATACCCACCGACACTGTGCCACCGACACTGTGCCACCGACACTGTTCCACCGACACTATTGAAACCGTACATTATACTTAAGGTTTCGTATATACGTTCTTCCCTGTTACTACAGTTACTCAATCATCGTTTATTTTATAATTTCCATCACATGTAATGGGCCAATATCATAGTCTGTTAATCATGGGCTTAATTCTAGAAATCCAATTATGACATTATAATTGGCCCAATTTACAGATAAACGAACACAATTAGGCCCAAAGTTTTCGTTTATTAAAGTAGTTAATCAAATTACATGCACAGTCAAACGGTAAAATCAAATTTAAAACCTTAAACGCACACATAGACCTACCGTTGGACGAACATGATGATCTGCAGTGCCTGCAGAAAGCTAGAATGATTATTCTAGCTCTTATTGCTTCAGAGGTGTTTCTTGATTCAAGCACCTATGATGTAAGTTTGAATTTTTTGCGCAACCTTGATGACCTGAGCATAGAAGGTCGAAGGAGTTGGGGTTCTGCAGCTCTTTGTTGTTTGTACAGAAACCTTGCGAAAGCGGCTATGTCATCAAGATCTGGCATTGATGGGCCTTTGTTGCTGTTGCAGTATTGGGCGTGGGAAAGAATGCCATGGATTGCCTCACTGGTCACCCCATACCCGGACGAGGACCGATACAATTACGACAAGGGCTTAGCGAACAGGTGGCATGGAAAGTTCTCTCATGTTAAGACACCGGCTCACGTTCTAACCGTGTGCCGGTCTTTTTTTAATGCGTTATCGAATGATCAGGTAAAAATTATGTATTTTTTATATCTTTTAAGTTATAATATATATAAAAAATTTGTCTATATTTTACAATTTGTTTATATTCTACAATACAGTTCAAGTGGACCCCATATCGGGATTTTATCAATATGCTACCTGAAGATTTTACTAATGGTGAGGGCATATGGACATACATGGGTCCTTTGATACATTGGGAGAAGGTGGAACAACATCTACCTCATAAGGTTGCTAGACAGTTTGGAATGATACAAAACATTCCATCTGGTGAGGGGTTGTTAAACCACAACCCCTAACTAAGCTTCGTAAAATCTTGAAGGGGAGAAGACGTGTAAATGATTGGGTCAGCGACATAGTGACTATGTCGACCAATGGAACAACCGACATAACCGGCTCTTCCAAGGAGTTGCAGGGTCCACCACCACAGACGACTATATGAGGTGGTATCATGACCGTACTGTGTTGATTGTCGGTAGACCGGGACAGGTCCAGCCTCCCGGCCAATATCCAGCTTGGGGGTCTCAGCAACAATTGTTGGTAAGTATTTTTTTTAAATAAATTTGGTTTAATATTTTAAAAATTGCTACTAATATTTAAAGTGCGCAGCAAGTGTAACACCCCAACATGGCGGAATCATGGGGTATCACTTAGAAAAGCACAGCACGACATGGAAATTATGTAGAGTCAAACTATATGAAAACATGGGATTGAAACAATCCTTAAACTTGTACAAACATATACAATCATCAACACTCATCGAAATACATGTTCAATCAATAATAAAAGGCAATTCAATCGATAGTAGTTGATCCTAAAAGTAACCCATAAAAGGGAAGTAAGGATCATGGATCCAGAAAGTCCAAAGCTAGTCCAATCCTAGCAATTAAGCATGCAATCATCCATTTTGTCTCTGATTAACTTGTGATCCCAAATATAGATGATTAACTAAACCCGACTGGCAAGTACAACTAATCTTGATGGACAAGTTAAGTTTACGATCCAGATATGGATAACAAGAAGCAATTGACTTAAAGTAAATAACAAGAACTAAATGGCTGAAACTATATAAGATATATATATATGTATAATCAAGTATGTAGCATTGAGACACATTGTTTTCTTTCTAATGTATTTGATTTATTGATATATAAACAAATACAAGGATTGTTGCGGAACAAAGATAAACACCCAAGTGTAAGTATCTAAACAATCCTGAAAAACAAGTGATCTAAATACTTGGAAATACTCGTAAGTTTACTTAGAGTATATCTCACAAGTTGCAATGCTAAAGTTTCATGCCGTTTGCAAGTTGTGAGAAGACTTTGTATTTATAGACCAAGTCCATGATGATGTGGACAAGATCGTACAAATGTGGTTGTGAGCATTTAAGGAATTAAACCTAATTCCTTGCATGCTCATACTAGGAAGAGTATATAAGTCAGTTGATGTGACTTATAGTACTATGTTCCAAACCCATACTTTTACCTTGTACCTTTTATTAATAGATAAATCTATTAATTGGGTAAAGGTATGTAAAGTAAAAAGTCTTCCTCGTAATCAGTGTAAAGTGTTGTTAATACTTTATACTGAGATGCTTCAGTCTTTGATCTGGTAGAATCACTCTTTGCTCGCTTCTGAGATGATTCTCTTCTTCATACTTCAGTCTTTGACTTCAGAATGAATGCTTCAGATTTGCCTTGATCTGAACTGAAGTGAAGCTTCAGTGAAGGAATTCTGAGATACCTCAGAATTCTGTACAAACGTCTTCACTAAACTTCAAGCTATTTCTGAACAAATTATACTTGGTCGATTTCCGACCTAACAAATTCCCCCTATTTGTTCTGAAATAGTGCATGCATCTCAGACTTCTATCTATACATGTTTGTAAGTCTGAAATGCAAGTTTTTGTTTAAGTCGTAAAAATTTTCTAAGTACATCTTATAGATCATTGATGTCTCAGAATTTTACTTGTGGTTTTCTAACTTAAACTTACCATCTACTTATTGGTTACAATTTGCAACATATATATACAAACTGAAATGTTTGTTATAAATGTAAATATATTACAAGTACATGATAAACTGAAAAGAAACTACTTCTTGGCAGGCCTTGAACCAGAAGGTGCCTCAGTAGGTTTTCTCTTCAGTGGAGAATGATCCTTCTTTGCAAACAATCTTCCTTCAATTTCTACCTTGGCCTGCATCTTTTGTTGTATTCTTGCTAACCATGCACCAATCAAGGTAGATTTAGGCTTCCCTTTCAGAATCTGGATCATCTCCCTATGCTCAGAAATCCCAAACTCGTGAACTGAAACTTGATTGTATTCTTCAGCTGCCCTACCTTCCCTTTTCACAATCAAGTCAAATAACTTCAATCCATCAGCCTTTGTAACTTCCATATCAATGATTTTGGCTGGATGCGATCGATGGTTCATATAATGATCATACTGATCCTTTTCATGTTTCCTTTGGATCTCAGCAGCATCATCAGATATTGGTTTGAGTGAAGTAAAGACAACATCACGAGAATCTTTCTTTGCAGTCCTTGTTCCAGTTTTGGGCTTTGTGGGTGGTCTGGACAACTCTTTTTCTACCTTCAGAACTCCAGCCAGAATCTCTTTCTTCTTTATGGCCATTTCTTTTTCTCTATTTTTCACCAAGTCCTCAATGGACATTTTGAAAGTGAGATGGTCCAGCTTTTGTTCTAAGGGAGAGTAGTTTACCCCATATTCATATTCGAGCATTTCGACAATAGCCTTCTGCACTCTTGGATCATTTTTGATTTTCTGATATCTTTCTAGTGAGAGACCAAGAGCTGCAGCATCAATGTGATCAAGGGTTCCCATTTTCTGGTGTTGAATCCTTTCTCTTTCCTTATTCTCTCCCCACATAATAAATTGATTAGAGACTTGCTTATGCAAAGTCTCTAATTTCTTGCTATCAGCATTTGGATCATGAAGTGGGTAGCCTTGTTCATCAACGTTTTCACCAACAACCAAACCAGAACCCTTAGCATTTTTCTTTGTTGGTTCTGCCACCACTTGGGCCTTTCCCTTATCTTTCTTTCCAGCTTCAGATTCAGGTTTCTGAACTTGTTCCCCCTGAACTGAGGTGCTACCAGATTGTACCTCATTTTGCTTCTTGGTTGCTTCGATCATTTCTTGAGTACTAGCCAGCAAACCAATAGGCACACCACTTCCCCCTTTGGGAATCTCTAAAGGCATCTTAGCATAAAGGTCAATAGAAGTTTTAATTGCCTTTAGTGGTTCCCAACTTTGTTGTTCTAGGCATTCACAAATACCCTTTGTCATTGTAGCAAACTGAGCCCTTAATCTGAATGAAGAATTAAGGTTCAGTGCTTCTTGATCTTTTAAGTCTTTCAACATCCTTCTATCTTCTTCAGTGAAAGAAGCAGGGGGAGGAAGAGCAATAACAGTTTCTTTCTTCAGAAAAGTTAGAATTTCATCTAACTGTTTAGACTGATTCTGAACGAACCTTCAAGCTTGGACACTGAATCTCTTACTTCATTTACAGCCTTGTCCACTTTGTCATTGGTGTCTTTGGTCAGTTCAGCAATCATCATTCTAACTTCTGCACCAACCTTTTCAGAAATGGAGTCTGAAATCTGAGCAGTTAAATTCTGAGTTAGCTCAGACTTCAGATTATCCAAAATACCAACACTTATAGAAGCCCCAAGTTCTTTCTCATTTATACTGGGCTTCTGAACCAACTCATTCACTTCTCTTCCAACAGCCATAAAGTCTTGCTTCAACAATTGAACACAAGAGGTCAAATTTGCAACGACCGAAGCTTGCACATCTCTCTTTGTTAATCTGAATGCTTCTCTGATTGCAGAGCTCACCTTGTTGCAAGTCATCACTAGCTCATTTAGCTTCCCAACTACTAGTCCTTCATTTCCAGCGACCTTGGTTAACTCAGTTCCAAGAAACATCTGAGCACCTTTCATATCAGCCACAGAACTAGTATTGGCAGTTAGAGACTTGGTTAAATCCTCCACCCTAAGAATAAGGCTTTGGACTTCGGTTTGTGTTTTCTCTAACTGTGCTTCCACATTCAAAGGTGGTGGCGGTTGTGCAGAAGCAGGAGCAACAAATGGTAGTTTACCAAGCCCTTTCAGTACTTTATTCATTTGTAAATCAGTTGGACTCTCAGATTCTGTCTCAGAATCCAAGTCCTTTTCTATTAGGGCATCATAATTGATAGGCGGTGGGATGTTGTGAATTTGGGGGTGAAGAAATTGAAGTGAAGGAGTAAATGAAGGATCGGTGACATAAGCAGGAGTAGTGCCTGGTGGAAAAATTGGATTTTGATGAGATGGTGGTGGTGGAACATAAGGCTCATTGTCTTGTTCTTGTTGGATTTCTGGGAGAGGAGGAGGGGCATTTGCGAGGATGGTGGCTGGCTCAGAATCAGATTGATTCGCCTCCAATAATCCCTCGTCAAACTCAAAGTCAGCAAGAGAATCAAGATTCTCCTGAGTTAGCTCAGACTTCAGATTATCCAAAATACCAACACTTATAGAAGCCCCAAGTTCTTTCTCATTTATACTGGGCTTCTGAACCAACTCATTCACTTCTCTTCCAACAGCCATAAAGTCTTGCTTCAACAATTGAACACAAGAGGTCAAATTTGCAACGACCGAAGCTTGCACATCTCTCTTTGTTAATCTGAAAGGCTTCTCTGATTGCAGAGCTCACCTTGTTGCAAGTCATCACTAGCTCATTTAGCTTCCCAACTACTAGTCCTTCATTTCCAGCGACCTTGGTTAACTCAGTTCCAAGAAACATCTGAGCACCTTTCATATCAGCCACAGAACTAGTATTGGCAGTTAGAGACTTGGTTAAATCCTCCACCCTAAGAATAAGGCTTTGGACTTCGGTTTGTGTTTTCTCTAACTGTGCTTCCACATTCAAAGGTGGTGGCGGTTGTGCAGAAGCAGGAGCAACAAATGGTAGTTTACCAAGCCCTTTCAGTACTTTATTCATTTGTAAATCAGTTGGACTCTCAGATTCTGTCTCAGAATCCAAGTCCTTTTCTATTAGGGCATCATAATTGATAGGCGGTGGGATGTTGTGAATTTGGGGGTGAAGAAATTGAAGTGAAGGAGATGGATTGTTCATCTTTACTCACCACAGCAGTGTACCAGAATTCAAGCAAGTATCGATGATACAATGCCTGAGGATTAGCAGTCAACGCATAATGGAATGGGGATTGCTCCCAGAAATTATTGATTTTTCCCATTAGCGTTTTGGATTTCACATTTAGTTGAGCCAAGAAATTGCTCATATTAAAACGAATTTGAGAAGGTGTGAAATTCTTTGGCCATGTGGCAGATGTTTTCACATCACTCGATGGAGTATATTTGAAATTGATGAGCGATTTAGGTTGTGAAGAAGATGATGATTTAGACATTTTAAGAATCGAAAGATGAAAGTGAAAGGAATATGAGGAGTTAAGGATTTGAGAGTGAAAAAGAGAGAGATTGATGATTGGAAAGTAAATGAAAAACGAAGTAAATGAAAGAATGAAAAAGGAATTTGAATTTAAGATGGAATATAAAATGATTTTCCAATTAAAAACAATTTCTGGGGTCAAGTCCGCATTTAATGCAGAGACGTTTGAGTGACCCCACCCTGCAACACTTTTTCAGAAAAAGTACTCATTACTTCCTCTTTTACGGCGCAACTTGTGTGACACATAAGCATGAACCAACGTAAGTTGAAAACATAGTATGCAGTAGGTCACGTGTACACACAATTGACCAAGTATCAAAAATATCTTGAAAAGATTGATGTATTTCAGTGATGACTAAACAAATTCTGAGCATGGTCAGTTCCAAAAAGATCTGAACCATCTCAGTTAATAAAATTCAACTGAAATATTTTTGATTTTCTGAAGTGCTTCAGTTAAATACGTTTTTCTGAGTAAAAGGTTACCCCTCAAATGAAGGTTTATTTTAACGTTTGAAAAATATTTAACATTCCCCCTGAAGTGATGATCCATGAATTAATAAGTGCCAAGATAGTATCACAAAGGTGTTCGATAGCTAGGCGAGCAAAAATTACATGGATCGCTCAGACTGGTGAACCAGATCAGTGTCACTGAGGCGTTCATAACAAGATTACCAGTCTAAGGATTTAACATAAAAAAAAAAAAAAAAAAAAAAAAAAAAAAAAAAAAAAAAAAAAAAAAAAAAAAAAAAAAAAAAAAAAAAAAAAAAAAAAAAAAAAAAAAAAAAAAAAAAAAAAAAAAAAAAAAAAAAAAAAAAAAAAAAAAAAAAAAAAAAAAAAAAAAAAAAAAAAAAAAAAAAAAAAAAAAAAAAAAAAAAAAAAAAAAAAAAAAAAAAAAAAAAAAAAAAAAAAAAAAAAAAAAAAAAAAAAAAAAAAAAAAAAAAAAAAAAAAAAAAAAAAAAAAAAAAAAAAAAAAAAAAAAAAAAAAAAAAAAAAAAAAAAAAAAAAAAAAAAAAAAAAAAAAAAAAAAAAAAAAAAAAAAAAAAAAAAAAAAAAAAAAAAAAAAAAAAAAAAAAAAAAAAAAAAAAAAAAAAAAAAAAAAAAAAAAAAAAAAAAAAAAAAAAAAAAAAAAAAAAAAAAAAAAAAAAAAAAAAAAAAAAAAAAAAAAAAAAAAAAAAAAAAAAAAAAAAAAAAAAAAAAAAAAAAAAAAAAAAAAAAAAAAAAAAAAAAAAAAAAAAAAAAAAAAAAAAAAAAAAAAAAAAAAAAAAAAAAAAAAAAAAAAAAAAAAAAAAAAAAAAAAAAAAAAAAAAAAAAAAAAAAAAAAAAAAAAAAAAAAAAAAAAAAAAAAAAAAAAAAAAAAAAAAAAAAAAAAAAAAAAAAAAAAAAAAAAAAAAAAAAAAAAAAAAAAAAAAAAAAAAAAAAAAAAAAAAAAAAAAAAAAAAAAAAAAAAAAAAAAAAAAAAAAAAAAAAAAAAAAAAAAAAAAAAAACACTGAGGCGTTCATAACAAAATTACCAGTCTAAGGATTTAACATACCCAACTCACTGACTAGATGTTTAAAGGTTTTGACATCTAAAGGTTTTGTAAAAACATCAGCGAGTTGCTTATCAGTGGGAATAAAGTGCAATTCAATATCTCCTTTCAGAATATGATCACGAATGAAATGATACCTGAGGTCGATGTGCTTGGTTTTCGAGTGCATCACAGGATTGTGAGATATGGCAATGGCACTAGTGTTATCACAAAAGATTGGAGTCTTTGTGTAAGTAACACCATAATCAGTCAGCTGGTTTTTCATCCATAGAATCTGAGCACAACAACTTGCTGCAGAAATATACTCAGCTTCTGCAGTGGATAGTGATACTGCAGTCTGCTTCTTACTGGTCCAGCTTACTAATTTGCCACCCAGGAAATGACACCCACCAGTGGTACTTTTCCTGTCTATCTTGCAACCTGCATGATCAGAATCTGAATAACCCATTAGATCTAGACTAGAGCCTTTGGGATACCAAAGACCCAGTCTGGGGACACCTTTAAGGTATCTGAAGATCCTTTTAAGAGCATTTGCATGTGCTTCTCTGGGATCAGACTAAAATCTAGCACAAAGGCATGTTGCAAACATTATGTCTGGTCTACTTGCAGTTAAATACATCAGTGAACCAACCATACCACGATATTTTGTATGGTCCACTGGTTTCCATGTGGATCAGAATCCAAAGTTAATGGAACAGAAATAGGAGTATCTTTTGATGAGACTGAATCAAATTGATATTTCTTTAATAAATCTCTGACATATTTTTCCTGGTTTATGAAAATACCATCTTCAGTTTGTTTTACTTGAAGTCCCAGAAAATATGTCAGTTCACCCATCATACTCATTTCATACTCAGAAGACATGATTTTAGAAAAATTTTCACACATCTTCTCATTTGTAGAACCAAACACAATATCATCAACATAAATTTGTACTAAAAGGATATCACTTTTATCATGCAATATGAACAAAGTGTTATCAATTGCACCACGTTTAAAACCATTTTTAAGAAGATGTTTAGTAAGAGTATCATACCAGGCTCTGGGTGCTTGTCTCAGACCATATAAGGCTTTGTTCAGTCTGTACACCCAATGTGGTTTTTCTTCATTGATGAACCCTGGTGGTTGATACACATAAACGACTTCTTCTAGTTCTCCATTCAGGAATGCACTTTTGACATCCATTTGATAGACTTTAAATTGATGATGAGCTGCAAAAGCTAAGAATATTCTGATAGCTTCAAGTCTAGCAACTGGTGCAAAAGTTTCATCAAAATCTATTCCCTCTTCTTGTGCATATTCTTTTGCAACAAGTCTTGCTTTGTTTCTTATGATGTGACCATCTTCGTCCATCTTGTTTCTGAAGACCCATCTTGTCCTAATTGGTTCCTTCTTCAGGTTACTGGGACAAGGAACGAGTTCCCATACATCGTTTCTTTTAAACTGGTTGAGCTCATCTTGCATGGCTTCAACCCAGCTTGGGTCTTGCATAGCCTCGTCAATCTTCTTGGGTTCAATTAGAGATAAGAAGCTGACGTTTAAGCATTGATCGCTTGTGGCTCTTCTGGTCTGAACCCCTCTACTGGACTCTCCAATAATTTGCTCGATTGGATGTGCTTTTGTCCATTTAGAGTATTGACCAGGATGAATACTGATATCAGTGCAAGAACTTCTCTGAGTAACTTCAGGAGGAGCGTCAGAAAATACATTTCAGCTTCTTCTTCTTCCTGCAGATCATGACTTGCATCATGAAATTCTTCAGAATGAGGTTGCTCAGTGGAGCCTGATATCAGAGGAGAAGCAGCATGTACATCTGATCCAATAGTCAGTTCAGAAGGTAGTTTGAAACTGACTGGAGGATAAAATGGAATGTTGCTAGGTTTGTTTAATACTGGTTCTGAACGGAGATGTTCAGAAGCATGTTCAGGTGACTGTTCAGTTTCAGCAATAGGATCAGAATCACCAAAACTTATTGGACTTTCTGAGGGTGGTACAGGAATGGAATTTTTAAAAATTGCAGAGTTGGATTCATCAAAGGTAACATGAATCGACTCATCAACCTTTTCAAGTCTCTTGTTAAAGACTCTAAAGGCTTTGCGATTTGATGAATATCCTAGGAAGTATCCTTCATCAGCTTTTGCATCAAATTTTCCAAGCTGACTTGAATAATTCAGAATGTATACTGGACACCCAAATACATGGAAGTATCCAATATTAGGCTTTCTATTTCTGAGTACTTCATAGGAGGTCTTCTTGTGTCTTTTGACATAAACAGATCTGTTCTGAGTGTAGCATGCAGTTGCAACAGCTTCAGCCCAGAAATTCTTGGGAAGACCTGATTCATTCAACATACTTCTAGCAGCTTCAATCAGCGTACGATTCTTTCTTTCTACAACACCATTTTGCTCTGGTGTGTGGGCTGAGGAGAAGTTCTGAGATATGCCAGTTTCAGTGCAGAAGGACTCCAGAGTAGCATTTCTGAATTCAGTGCCATTGTCACTTCTGAGCTGACAAACTTTTCGCTTGTGCTTGAGCTCAATTTGTTTGATGAGAGCAATGATTTCAGCAGCAGCTTCACTTTTGGATATGAGGAAAATCACCCAGCAGTATCTTGAATATTCATCAACGATGACAAGGGTGTACTTCTTTCCTGCTCTGGTCTGAACATTCACTGGTCCAAAAAGGTCCATGTGAAACAAGTGAAGAGGTTCAGTTATACTAAAGCTTTGCTTTGTCTTGAATGAAGCTCTTTTCTGCTTACCCATTTCACAACCTGGACATGGCTTGTCTTTATTGAAAGACATAGAGGGTATCCCATCAACAAGTTGTTTTCTAGACAACTTATTGATGTTCTTGAAGTTCAGATGGGATAATCTCTTGTGCCACAGCCAGTTTGTGTCTTCATCTGCCTTTGAATAGAAACATTGTTCAGAGGTAGAAGGATTCATATCAATGACATAAATGTTTCCCTTCCTTGGTGCAATCAGTACCACCTTTCCATCCCTGTTGAATATGGTGCCTTATGAAATATCAAATAAAACCTTGAAGCCATCATCACACAGTTGATTGACACTGATCAGGTTATATTTCAAACCGTTCACATATGCAACACGTGTGAATTTGACTTGACCATTATTCACCACACCATATCCCTCAGTTTTCCCATTACCATCATTTCCAAAAACTATTGAGGGCCCCTCTTGCACCCTATATTCCTCTAGCAGGGTCTGATAACCAGTCATGGTTCGGCCAGCAGCACTGTCCAAAAACCATATATTCTTCTTTCGGTCTCCCTGCACACAAACAAAGATTAGTTCTTTTTGGGAACCCATCTTTGGATGGGTTCACTAGACTCTCCCTTAGCAGTCTCAGATTTCTTTGGTTCATAAGGAACAGAAGGATCAAAGGGGATTTCAGTCATTATTTCAGATGACAGAAAAATAGTTGGTTTGATGGGGTTTTCAACCTTTTTCTTTTCAGATTTCTTCTTGGTTTGCTTAGAAAAAGGTTTTGTGTTTTGTTTAGGTTGAAGAGGAGGAGTTTCAACATTTTTTAAACGTGCATTACAGCTCTGCACTTGTCTAGCCAATAGTTGAAATTGACTTTCTAACCTTAACAAAATTGATTCTTCATTAGACATCTGAGCCTTACCTGAATCTGAGGTAGATGGCTCAGTGGGGGAGAAATTTTTCTTCTTCTTTAGGTCTTTAGAAACCTTAGATGAAGTCTGAGGGAATGGCTTTTTGGATTTAGCCTTCCTTTCTGAAACAGTTGTCTGAGCTGTTTCAGATTTACCCTCAGATTGTTCCTGGGCTTTATTAGTTACAGTTTTCTGCTTGCCAACTTTAGGAAAAATGATTTCAGGTTTTATTTCCTTTGGAAGAGCATCTAAATCAGTGATTATAGATGCCAAATGAAGATCACCAGACTCATATGCTGCTCTTTGTGATGCAAAAGTATTTTTAATTGCAGCATCTGGCCTTGGTGCTTTCATCCAAGATTTAATAATTGCTTGTTCTTTTTCAAGGATGGATTTTAATTCTTCCTTTTCCAATTCTAAAGTTGCAACCATAGACTGATAACTTTTTAGAGCCAATTGAACATCTTTCAGTTCTTTTAGTCTGGCATGACTGGCGTTCAGTTCAGAAGCATTATTTTCAAACATTTTTAGGCTTTCTGAACGCACTGTCTCAACAAAAGAGATGTCAGCCTCTAAAAGAACCAAAAGGTCCAGTTTGTGTTCCTCATTATTTTCAAAGCCAAAATTACTGACCTTTTTCATTACAATATCCACCCAGCGACCAGATTCAACATCGGATTTGACCAAATGACCTTGATCTTCTTGTGCCATGAAACACATGTCCCTAACTTCTTCTTCATCATCAGATGATTCATCAGAATCTTCCCATTTTTTAGTTTTGGCAATCATACAACTGTTGCTAGAGTTGTCTTGTGCCAGAAGAGCCATATGTGCCTTTAACTTCTTGTATTTGGCCTTATAGCTGTCATCAGATTTCTAAAAAATAGAATGGTTAGGAGCAGATTGTGATGATGATGGTTGACTAGATCTGCATTCCTTCATGAAATGTCCTTTCTTGCCACATTTAAAGCATTCAAGATTGGACTTGTCAATAGAAGCACTGGAAGCAAAGGGTTTGCCAGATCGATTTGACTTGGCCTTAAAATGATTGAACGTTTTAGCCAGCATGGCAACCAGATCATCATTGTCATTCTCATCACAATCATGAGTAACATTACCAGAGACACCAGTTTTTAACATTTCAGAAACCATCTTCTTCATCGAGTCAGAAATGTCACTCTCAGAAGATAGTAGAGCAGTGCTATGAGGTTCAGAATACTGAACTATACCAGAACTGGTAGAAACATGATTCTTGGCATCTTGCTCAGCCATAGCTCTCTCAGCTTTGTTCTCTTCAGTATATCTGAAGGCTCCAAAAAGGGAAGCAAGAGTGTGACTGTGCAAAGTTTTGCCTTGTCTCAAGACCAAGATTAAATTTTCCCATTTGGAAGGTAAAATGTCACAAAATTTTTCCAACAGAATTTCTTTATCTTTGGTTACACCCAGGGCTTTCAGTTGATTTACCAGATTTGTGAATCTGATGTAAGTTTGAGTTAAGGTTTCCCCAGGGACAGCAAAAAAGACTCATATCTTTTGTTTAAAGCAACTTTTCTTGTGACAATTGTCTCATTTGTGCCTTCAAACTGTGTCATTAGTTCCTCCCACATTAATTTGGAGTTTTCAAGTAAAACAAGAGTGGGCATTAGGGTTTCAGGAACTGCATATAAAATCATATTTTGTAGCTTAGTGTCAAGGTCTACAAGTCTATGATCTTCCTCAGACCAATGATCCTTCTCCTTAGGTGACTGCCTAGGAGTCCCATCGGTATTTCTGACAACAGTAGAAGCATTCATGGGGACAAAGGGTCCTTCTTTTAAGATATCGGGCAAATGTCTTTCAACACCAGCAATATACTTTAGCATGCAAGCTTTCCATGTTTGGAAGTTTTCACTGTTCCCATCAAACTTGGGAACAGGATTGTTTGGAAAGTGTACGTGTACATTGTGAGATGGTATATTGTTGTTGATGACAGGGGGTGGAGTAGTGTTATTAGGGTCAGGACGTTCTTGTTGAAAGTCAGCCATCTATGTAGATCAAAGGTTAATGAATTGATATAATTCAACCTTAAGGCTCTGATACCAATTGTGAGTCCCAAATATAGATGATTAACTAAACCCGACTGGCAAGTACAACTAATCTTGATGGACAAGTTAAGTTTACGATCCAGATATGGATAACAAGAAGCAATTGACTTAAAGTAAATAACAAGAACTAAATGGCTGAAACTATATAAGATATATATATATGTATAATCAAGTATGTAGCATTGAGACACGTTGTTTCCTTTCTAATGTATTTGATTTATTGATATATAAACAAATACAAGGATTGTTGCGGAACAAAGATAAACACCCAAGTGTGACACCAAATTTTGGACTGATCAATGGTGTGGAGACGAGACTTTGAGCACTAAATTTCCGAGACTTGCGGCTTTAGATTCTGGGCTGTTCAATTAATGAACGACGCGACAATACGGGTTGGAGCTGGAAATGGCGAAGAAGTCTTAAAAGTTGTCGTGAAGTTGACCAGCTTCAAAAGCTGGGAAATTTTTTGAAAATGGACATATTTTAGTGTGTGTTTGTCAAAATAGTTTTTGGTAAAATTTTTTTGTGAAACTAGTAAATCCGGGTTTGGAAAACCCGGACTCTTTAAAAGTGGTCCAATCCGGTTATCGCAAAACCAGACTCAAATTTTGAATTTTGAGTCCGGTATTCCCAAACCCGGACTCTTTAAAAGTGGTCCAATCCGGTTATCGCAAAACCAGACTCAAATTTTGAATTTTGAGTCCGGTATTCCCAAACCCGGACTCGAAGGTAAATCAGCTTTTCCAGTTGATGTGACTTAACTAGCAGGGAGTGTGCAGGCTAAACAGTGGACATGTGTGCATTGCTCGAGACCGGTGATCCAAAAACCGGACTCGCACTAGGTGACAAAAGTCCATGCATGCATTCAACACTTCAAAAGTTTATATACATGCAAATTTTTAGAAGTTACATACGCAAACATTGAGCAAAATTCAATCTTTCTCTCAAATATTTATTATCCATCATCATTCAAATTTCCAAAACCCAAATGGCATCTCTAAATGTTACCTGTGTCCCAAGAGTCCCAGATTTATTGTGGTTACAAGCTCAAGATGCCCATCGTTCACATAACATATTCAACGACCGCCCTGTGAATTTTCTAAGATGTAGAAAAGGCGATGGAGGGCTGGATGACACATTGACGAAAACCTACCCCGCGAAAGTCTTGGAGCATATCAGGAATGTTGGTTTTGAGGGTGTATTCGTGGCATGTATTCACAAAATCGATCATCCATTAATAAACGCCTTGGTGGAGAGATGGCGTCCAGAGACAAACATATTTCATTTTCCTATTGGTGAAGCAACTGTGACCTTACAAGATGTGCAGGTCATATGGGGTTTACCTATAGATGGACCAGCCGTGACTGGTGAATGGGTAACAGAAACAAGGAACGGTGATTACTGGAATGATTTGTGTTTTGAATATCTGGGGTTTGTTCCTACTGATGACGAGGATGATGATGACTTGCAAAACGGTAAAATTAAATTTAAAACCTTAAACGCACACATAGACCTACCGTTGGACGAACATGATGATCTGCAGTGCCTGCAGAAAGCTAGAATGATTATTCTAGCTCTTATTGCTTCAGAGGTGTTTCTTGATTCAAGCACCTATGATGTAAGTTTGAATTTTTTGCGCAACCTTGATGACCTGAGCATAGAAGGTCGAAGGAGTTGGGGTTCTGCAGCTCTTTGTTGTTTGTACAGAAACCTTGCGAAAGCGGCTATGTCATCAAGATCTGGCATTGATGGGCCTTTGTTGCTGTTGCAGTATTGGGCGTGGGAAAGAATGCCATGGATTGCCTCACTGGTCACCCCATACCCGGACGAGGACCCATACAATTACGACGAGTGCTTAGCGAACAGGTGGCATGGAAAGTTCTCTCATGTTGAGACACCGGCTCACGTTCTAACCGTGTACCGGTCTTTTTTTAATGCGTTATCGAATGATCAGGTAAAAATTATGTATTTTTTATATCTTTTAAGTTATAATATATATAAAATTTGTCTATATTTTACAATTTGTTTATATTCTACAATACAGTTCAAGTGGACCCCATATCGGGATTTTATCAATATGCTACCTGAAGATTTTACTAATGGTGAGGGCATATGGACATACATGGGTCCTTTGATACATTGGGAGAAGGTGGAACAACATCTACCTCATAAGGTTGCTAGACAGTTTGGAATGATACAAAACATTCCATCTGGTGAGGGGTTGTTAAAACCACAACCCCTAACTAAGCTTCGTAAAATCTTGAAGGGGAGAAGACGTGTAAATGATTTGGGTCAGCGACATAGTGACTATGTCGACCAATGGAACAACCGACATAACCGGCTCTTCCAAGGAGTTGCAGGGTCCACCACCACAGACGACTATATGAGGTGGTATCATGACCGTACTGTGTTGATTGTCGGTAGACCGGGACAGGTCCAGCCTCCCGGCCAATATCCAGCTTGGGGGTCTCAGCAACAATTGTTGGTAAGTATTTTTTTTAAATAAATTTGGTTTAATATTTTAAAAATTGCTACTAATATTTAAAGTGCGCAGCAAGTGTAACACCCCAACATGGCGGAATCATGGGGTATCACTTAGAAAAGCACAGCACGACATGGAAATTATGTAGAGTCAAACTATATGAAAACATGGGATTGAAACAATCCTTAAACTTGTACAAACATATACAATCATCAACACTCATCGAAATACATGTTCAATCAATAATAAAAGGCAATTCAATCGATAGTAGTTGATCCTAAAAGTAACCCATAAAAGGGAAGTAAGGATCATGGATCCAGAAAGTCCAAAGCTAGTCCAATCCTAGCAATTAAGCATGCAATCATCCATTTTGTCTCTGATTAACTTTGTGAGTCCCAAATATAGATGATTAACTAAACCCGACTGGCAAGTACAACTAATCTTGATGGACAAGTTAAGTTTACGATCTAGATATGGATAACAAGAAGCAATTGACTTAAAGTAAATAACAAGAACTAAATGGCTGAAACTATATAAGATATATATATGTATAATCAAGTATGTAGCATTGAGACACATTGTTTTCTTTCTAATGTATTTGATTTATTGATATATAAACAAATACAAGGATTGTTGCGGAACAAAGATAAACACCCAAGTGTAAGTATCTAAACAATCCTGAAAAACAAGTGATCTAAATAACTTGGAAATACTCGTAAGTTTACTTAGAGTATATCTCACAAGTTGCAATGCTAAAGTTTCAAGCCGTTTGCAAGTTGTGAGAAGACTTTGTATTTATAGACCAAGTCCATGATGATGTGGACAAGATCGTACAAATGTGGTTGTGAGCATTTAAGGAATTAAACCTAATTCCTTGCATGCTTATACTAGGAAGAGTATATAAGTCAGTTGATGTGACTTATAGTACTATGTTCCAAACCCATACTTTTACCTTGTACCTTTTATTAATAGATAAATCTATTAACTGGGTAAAGGTATGTAAAGTAAAAAGTCTTCCTCGTAATCAGTGTAAAGTATTGTTAATACTTTATACTGAGATGCTTCAGTCTTTGATCTGGTAGAATCACTCTTTGCTCGCTTCTGAGATGATTCTCTTCTTCATACTTCAGTCTTTGACTTCAGAATGAATGCTTCAGATTTGCCTTGATCTGAACTGAAGTGAAGCTTCAGTGAAGGAATTCTGAGATACCTCAGAATTCTGTACAAACGTCTTCACTAAACTTCAAGCTATTTCTGAACAAATTATACTTGGTCGATTTCCGACCTAACAAATTCCCCCTATTTGTTCTGAAATAGTGCATGCATCTCAGACTTCTATCTATACATGTTTGTAAGTCTGAAATGCAAGTTTTTGTTTAAGTCGTAAAAATTTTCTAAGTACATCTTATAGATCATTGATGTCTCAGAATTTTACTTGTGGTTTTCTAACTTAAACTTACCATCTACTTATTGGTTACAATTTGCAACATATATATACAAACTGAAATGTTTGTTACAAATGTAAATATATTACAAGTACATGATAAACTGAAAAGAAACTACTTCTTGGCAGGCCTTGAACCAGAAGGTGCCTCAGTAGGTTTTCTCTTCAGTGGAGAATGATCCTTCTTTGCAAACAATCTTCCTTCAATTTCTACCTTGGCCTGCATCTTTTGTTGTATTCTTGCTAACCATGCACCAATCAAGGTAGATTTAGGCTTCCCTTTCAGAATCTGGATCATCTCCCTATGCTCAGAAATCCCAAACTCGTGAACTGAAACTTGATTGTATTCTTCAGCTGCCCTACCTTCCCTTTTCACAATCAAGTCAAATAACTTCAATCCATCAGCCTTTGTAACTTCCATATCAATGATTTTGGCTGGATGCGATCGATGGTTCATATAATGATCATACTGATCCTTTTCATGTTTCCTTTGGATCTCAGCAGCATCATCAGATATTGGTTTGAGTGAAGTAAAGACAACATCACGAGAATCTTTCTTTGCAGTCCTTGTTCCAGTTTTGGGCTTTGTGGGTGGTCTGGACAACTCTTTTTCTACCTTCAGAACTCCAGCCAGAATCTCTTTCTTCTTTATGGCCATTTCTTTTTCTCTATTTTTCACCAAGTCCTCAATGGACATTTTGAAAGTGAGATGGTCCAGCTTTTGTTCTAAGGGAGAGTAGTTTACCCCATATTCATATTCGAGCATTTCGACAATAGCCTTCTGCACTCTTGGATCATTTTTGATTTTCTGATATCTTTCTAGTAAGAGACCAAGAGCTGCAGCATCAATGTGATCAAGGGTTCCCATTTTCTGGTGTTGAATCCTTTCTCTTTCCTTATTCTCTCCCCACATAATAAATTGATTAGAGACTTGCTTCTGCAAAGTCTCTAATTTCTTGCTATCAGCATTTGGATCATGAAGTGGGTAGCCTTGTTCATCAACGTTTTCACCAACAACCAAACCAGAACCCTTAGCATTTTCTTTGTTGGTTCTGCCACCACTTGGGCCTTTCCCTTATCTTTCTTTCCAGCTTCAGATTCAGGTTTCTGAACTTGTTCCCCCTGAACTGAGGTGCTACCAGATTGTACCTCAGTTTGCTTCTTGGTTGCTTCGATCATTTCTTGAGTACTAGCCAGCAAACCAATAGGCACACCACTTCCCCCTTTGGGAATCTCTAAAGGCATCTTAGCATAAAGGTCAATTGAAGTTTTAATTGCCTTTAGTGGTTCCCAACTTTGTTGTTCTAGGCATTCACAAATTGTAACACCCGTTTCATAAAAATATGGATTTCCAAAAATTTTCGCCTAACGGCGTCAATAAAGCGGAAACAGTTTATTAAAAACCTCAACTAAAGAAAACAGTTGAGAAACATAAGTGGTGTTACTAATAGCATCAAATCAGTAATAAAAGAAATCCATAAGATTGCCCAACATAAAGCAACCATAACATAGTCATTACAATAGTTCCATAAAGGAAATCATTAACATTAAGTCTATGCGAAGTTATTGGGTAAACTAAAGCCATCTTGATCATCTACCCATCTCTCGCCCAAGCTTCACACGACATCTCACTGCTTAACCTGAGGGGTGTCAACACATAAGAAGAAACAAGTGTTAGCTATAAAGCTAAGTAAGATAACACCAGGTTTAAGCAAAACATTTCATCCATTGCACGTCACTTTAAAACATTACGTCATTTGATTTAGGCATTTATATCACCACATAACGTATCCATATCACATATAAGCATAGAGTTCATGACCCTAAGTGTGCCTAATCAATTTCGTCATTTCATCTCATCTCATTAAGTTGTGACTAGGTCACCGTTAAGTTGTAACCGAAGTTACCGTTAAGGAAAGACAATGTCGATCCATGAGTAGCACGTTATGTTCATAACATTAGGTGGGTCATCAGGCCACCCGAACTACTCGCCACATATGACTTGTTGCAAGGAGCCACCCGAGCAACCATTTTTAACGTACCCTCCCACATACGGGCACTACGTACTCTCCCACATGCGAGCACGACGTACTCTCCCACATACGAGCACGGTTTATACGTACCTATTACCACCGTCAGGCACGGGTTATGCATAACTCTTAACGTCTAATTAGCTCGAGCATTTACCACGTTTAGTTTAGGTTTCCACATTAATCCTAAACTAATCCACATCTATCATCTTTTCACGTCAGGGCCCTTAAAACGTGCACGTGTCATGGCAACCTAAAAAGGGCTAGTGTTCTAGATGAACAAGCCACATATACATGCACATATCATCATTACATCATATCATTAACCACCATTCATCATAACATATCATATCGTTTAAACATATCATCACATATCATATCATAAACGTATTTACGGGGAAGCATTTTAAGCATAGGCATCGTCATCTTTAATCCCCGAATATCTCCCATATCAACTCAACCACAATATAGGTTATACATTACCGTTTTGGAGGTTATAGTTTATGAAACCATTTTTGTTGCACCCTCAGCGTGACAAAAGTAGTGTATCTTACCTGGTAGTAGAATGTGCGCGCAAACAAAAGCTAACAGTGCTTAATAGCAATCCCCGACACCTGTACGAATGACAGCCAATCCGATTCAATGCAAAACACACGATTTGATTGACCAAAACTTGAAGATTATGCTTAAGAATTCAAGAGAGAATTGAAGGAACTTTTGTATTTGTTTTAATTATGATTAATGGCTGCAAAATTAACCTAGATTAGGCTAATCCCATGCCAAACCCGTTTTTAACTTTACACCTTTGGCAAAACTAGTCCCTGGACTTCATATTGACTTCATTTCGCTTAAAAACACCTATTGGGGATACATATAACACACTAAAGCACTTTCGCACACTACAAAGGCCTTTTACACATCATTTAGTCCACTTTATTGTCACTCATTAAAGATAATTAAATCTCACATATAGGGCACATAAACATATAAACACACATTTTACCACATAACATATCACAGACTTAGAATTTGACCTAACGACGTTAGTCAACAGAAACGATTAAGTTTTGGGATGTTACAATTACCTCCCCCTTAAGAGGATTCCGTCCCCGGAATCACTTCAGCATCAAAAAGGTGGGGATAGGTCTCCCGCATTACGGACTCGGTCTCCCAAGTCATACTTTCGCCGTGATTGTGTTTCCACTTTATGAGAACTAGATCGATAGTCTTTCGTCGTAACTTCTTTTGTTTCCTTCCCATTATAGCAACAGGTTCATCAACAATCTGCTTGTTTGGATCAATACTTATGTCCTCGAGTGGAATGACATCCGCTTCATTTGCATAGCATTTACGTAGATAACACACATGAAATGTGTTATGAATTCCATGAAGTTCTGGAGGTAATTCCAGTTGAAATGCCTGTTCATTAACCTTTTTAATGATCTTAAAAGGTCCAATGAATCTAGGGCTTAGCTTTCCTCGTTTGCCAAATCGTAATACACCTTTCCAAGGCGACACCTTGAGTAAAACCCTTTCACCTTCTTTAAAATCAAACGGCCTCCTTTTCTTATCGGCATATGACTTTTGCCTTTCGCGAGCAATACGCAAGGCTTTCTTTGCAACATTAACTTTATCGGCCGTAACTTGTACTAATTCGGGTCCAGCCAACTGCTTTTCCCCGGGCTCCAACCAACAACTAGGAGTCCTACACTTTCTACCATATAGCATCTCATAAGGTGGCATTCCTATACTTGCATGATAACTATTGTTATACGCAAACTCGACAAGAGGTAGGTGTTTATCCCACGAGCCACCATAATCCATCACACAAGCTCTGAGCATATCTTCGAGCGTTTGAATAGTCCTTTCACTTTGCCCATCGGTCTGCGGGTGATAGGCTGTGCTCAAACGAACTTGAGTACCAACTTCCCGTTGAAAACTCTTCCAAAAGTTGGAAACGAATCGAGCATCACGATCGGACACAATCGATATCGGAACACCATGTTTAGTAACCACTTCTTTAATATACAATGTAGCGAAATTCTCCATAGGAGCATTCTCACAAACTGGGAGGAAATGGGCACTCTTCGTTAATTGATCGACAATAACCCATATCATATCGTGACCACGAGGCGTTCTTGGAAGCTTGGTTATAAAATCCATCGTAATACGATCCCATTTCCACTCAGGGATCTCGAGTTGCTGAAACTTCCCGTAAGGCTTTTGGTGTTCAGCTTTTACTTTAGCACATGTCAAACACTTCTGTACGTACATCATCACATCGTTTTTAATACTGGGCCACCAATAAATCGGCTTCAAGTCCGCATGCATCTTTGTGGCACCAGGGTGTACAGAATACTTAGTCTTGTGAGCTTCGTCCATCACTAACTCACGATTGCCTCCATATAGAGGAACCCATATTCTACCTTTGTAAGTTCGAAGACCGCGACTATTTTCTTCCATTTCAAGTCTATTTTTCTTCTTTTTCCCAATAGACTCCTCTTTCACATTCTCCTCCTTCAACGCTTCAATTTGAGCTAATCGAATAGGTTCCATTAAGTTCAACTCAACCTTCGTAATCATTGCACATAACCTACTCTTCGCATATCCTTTGCGGCTCAAGGCATCAGCAACCACATTAGCTTTGCCTGGGTGATATTTAATCTCACAATCATAATCCTTTAATAACTCCATCCACCGTCGTTGTCTAACATTCATGTCCTTCTGTGTAAACACATACTGTAAGCTTTTATGATCCGTATAAAGGGTACACTTTGTACCATACAGATAATGTCGCCACAATTTCAGAGCAAAAACAACAGCAGCCAGCTCAAGGTCATGAGTAAGATAGTTCCGCTCATGAGGCTTCAGCTGTCGAGAGGCGTAAGCGATAACTTTGTCTCGTTGCATTAATACACACCCTAACCCCGTGATGGATGCGTCACTATAGACAACTAAATCATCGGTTCCTTCGGGTAAAACTAGGACAGGAGCTTCACACAACTTCTTTTTCAACGTCGTGAAGGCTTTCTCTTGAGCATCGGTCCACACAAACTTCACACCTTTCTTCGTTAATTCAGTCATTGGCTTGGCAATGCGTGAGAAATCTTGAATAAAACGTCGATAATAGCCAGCCAAACCGAGAAAACTCTTAATTTTAGTAGGAGACTTAGGCTGCTCCCACTTCGACACCGCTTCTATCTTCGAAGGATCTACTTTTATACCATCAGAGGAGATGACATGGCCGAGGAAATGAACTTCCTTTAGCCAGAACTCGCACTTGGAGAACTTAGCATATAGCTTTTTCTCTCTGAGGACTTGGAGGACAGCTCTCAAATGCTCTCTATGTTCCTCTTCCGTCTTTGAATACACAAGAATGTCGTCGATAAAAACAATAACGAAATGATCCAAAAATGGTCGACATACACGGTTCATCAAATCCATAAACTTCGCTGGAGCATTTGTCAATCCGAATGGCATGACAAGGAACTCATAGTGACCATAACGAGTTCGGAACGCTGTTTTGGCTACACTTTCCTCTTCAACCTTTAATTGATGATAGCCAGACCGTAAGTCAATCTTTGAAAAACAGGAAGCACCTTGAAGTTGATCGAACAAATCATCAATGCGAGGGAGTGGATACTTATTCTTCACTGTTCTTTTATTCAGCTCGCGATAATCGATACACATACGCATGGATCCGTCTTTCTTCTTTACAAAAAGGATAGGAGCACCCCATGGAGAGGAACTCGGACGAATGAAACCTTTATCTAAAAGTTCCTGAATTTGCGTCATTAACTCCTTTATCTCCGTCGGAGCTAATCGATAGGGAGCTTTAGCTACAGGAGTAGCACCAGGAATGAGGTCAATAGAAAATTCAACCTCACGATCAGGAGGAAGACCTGGAAGATCTTCAGGGAAAACATCAGGAAACTCGGAAACAACCTCGACATCAGAGACTGTAGGCTTCGCGATACGAGAATCGATGACATAAGCTAGAAAGTGTGACTTAGTTTGCCGTATACAACGAAGTGCTTTCATCATCGAGATCACCTTAACATTTCCCGGCTTCTTGTCACCATAGACACAAACACCTTTTCCGTCAGGGGTAGCGATACGAACTATTTTCTTTGAACATAAAACGATAGCATCATTCTTCGACATCCAGTCCATACCGAGAACAACATCAAAACTATGGATAGTAGCAGGTAACAGGTTAGTAGTAAACAAACGACCCTCTATTTCTAAAGGACAATCAGAGTAACCTTCCCGAATAATAGACGTTGCACCATTAGCCACTTCTACTTCTATAGGGCACCTTAAGGGACTCGTAATCATGTCTAATTTAGGAGCAAACAGAGTAGACACAAAAGATTTGTTCGCACCAGAATCAAATAACACATTAGCGGGTTTTGAGTTAACATTAAGGGTAGCAGTAACTACCTGATCGTCGTCTTTTGCCTCCTCGGCCGTCATCTGGAAAGCACGGGCTTTGGAAGCTTCCGCTTTCTTTCCCTCATCTTTCTTCATTTGGGGACAATCGGCAATACGGTGCTTTGTATCTCCACATTTATAACATCTTGCTTTATCAGTGCATTCATCAAAAGTATGACCCTGTGCTCTACACCTATTGCACCTGCGGGTCTTAGCAGAACACTGACCAGAATGAAAAGCCTTGCAGCTAGAACACCATTTTCCATCCTTGTCTGTCTTTCCCTTATCAGAGGACGAAGATCCCTTGAACTTCTTACCAAAACGGTTAGATCCACCGAATCTCCTCTTATTACCAGTCTTCTTCTCATCATCCTTCTTCTCAACTTTCTCGTCCGAAGCAAAATCATCGTCAAGCTTCTTAGACTCTTTGATAGCTTCAGTTAAGGTCTTGTGCTGCCTACAAATACCTCGATAACTCGGAGGCAAACCATCAACATAGCAAGCAACCTGATCTGCATCAGTACGGAACAGATGACTCACGAACTTCATCTTCTCCATAAAGGAACGAGCATAATCATTGATTTTACCCACTTCAGCCGTCAAGGCACGAAACTCTTTTTCCATTTTGCGCTGCTCATGAACTCCAATATACTCTTCAATAAATTTCTGTCTGAAGTTAGCCCACGTAATAGCAGATACCATAGCTGGAGTCATCGAAATGGTAATGCTCTTCCACCAGTCCCGAGCACCTTCCTTCAACATCCTACTAGCACACAACACTTTCTTATCCTCGGGACAATCACAAGCTTCAAAAACCATCTCAGTATCATCAAGCCATTCCATGCAACCTACTGCATTAAGTGTTCCATAGAATTTCTGAGCTCCACACTTCTGGAAACTTTCAAACTTGAATCGAGGGGCGTGAACATCATTAGAAGGAACCACATTAACATTAGCATGGGGAATAACCACATCATCGACCGGTGGCTCAGTGTGGTGAGAAGGCACAGAGTTACTGTTACCAGTTCCTTCTGCGTTAGCTGCCAACGCCTGATTCAACTGTTCTTGCGTTTGGGCCAACTGGGCCTGAAGAGTTAGCACAAGATTATACATCTCCGCCTGATTGGGAATCTGATCCACCACTACATCGTTAACTCTCGGAGGATTGCCAGGTGATGGAGGCATCGGACCCAATGAGCCTGGTTGATTAACACGGCGGGGGTTCACACGATTCACATTAGCATTAGCAGCATTAGAAGCACCTGCACCCGGATGGACAGGTGGAGTAACGCTAGCAGTAGCTCCGTCGCGTTGGATGTTGCGGTTGCGAGTGTTAACCATTTTCCTTCAATAAAATGGTGGAGTCGATAAGCGCAAAATAAAACAAAAAGCTCGTTGAGATAAGGCTAAAACATATCATCGTAACGTAAACATCTCGTAAGCCCTATCACACTCGCACTCATCCCAACCCATCCTACATCACATGTCATCTCTAGCTAAGGCATCCTACGAGTACCTAGCATGCACATCTTAAGTTTAAGTCCAAACCCTATGGTCAATAGGCCTTGGTTCACTTAAACTACTTCTCTGATACCAACTTGTAACACCCGTTTCATAAAAATATGGATTTCCAAAAATTTTCGCCTAACGGCGTCAATAAAGCGGAAACAGTTTATTAAAAACCTCAACTAAAGAAAACAGTTGAGAAACATAAGTGGTGTTACTAATAGCATCAAATCAGTAATAAAAGAAATCCATAAGATTGCCCAACATAAAGCAACCATAACATAGTCATTACAATAGTTCCATAAAGGAAATCATTAACATTAAGTCTATGCGAAGTTATTGGGTAAACTAAAGCCATCTTGATCATCTACCCATCTCTCGCCCAAGCTTCACACGACATCTCACTGCTTAACCTGAGGGGTGTCAACACATAAGAAGAAACAAGTGTTAGCTATAAAGCTAAGTAAGATAACACCAGGTTTAAGCAAAACATTTCATCCATTGCACGTCACTTTAAAACATTACGTCATTTGATTTAGGCATTTATATCACCACATAACGTATCCATATCACATATAAGCATAGAGTCCATGACCCTAAGTGTGCCTAATCAATTTCGTCATTTCATCTCATCTCATTAAGTTGTGACTAGGTCACCGTTAAGTTGTAACCGAAGTTATCGTTAAGGAAAGACAATGTCGATCCATGAGTAGCACGTTATGTTCATAACATTAGGTGGGTCATCAGGCCACCCGAACTACTCGCCACATATGACTTGTTGCAAGGAGCCACCCGAGCAACCATTTTTAACGTACCCTCCCACATACGGGCACTACGTACTCTCCCACATGCGAGCACGACGTACTCTCCCACATACGAGTACGGTTTATACGTACCTATTACCACCGTCAGGCACGGGTTATGCATAACTCTTAACGTCTAATTAGCTCGAGCATTTACCACGTTTAGTTTAGGTTTCCACATTAATCCTAAACTAATCCACATCTATCATCTTTTCACGTCAGGGCCCTTAAAACGTGCACGTGTCATGGCAACCTAAAAAGGGCTAGTGTTCTAGATGAACAAGCCACATATACATGCACATATCATCATTACATCATATCATTAACCACCATTCATCATAACATATCATATCGTTTAAACATATCATCACATATCATATCATAAACGTATTTACGGGGAAGCATTTTAAGCATAGGCATCGTCATCTTTAATCCCCGTATACCTCCCATATCAACCCAACCACAATATAGGTTATACATTACCGTTTTGGAGGTTATAGTTTATGAAACCATTTTTGTTGCACCCTCAGCGTGACAAAAGTAGTGTATCTTACCTGGTAGTAGAATGTGCGCGCAAACAAAAGCTAACAGTGCTTAATAGCAATCCCCGACACCTGTACGAATGACAGCCAATCCGATTCAATGCAAAACACACGATTTGATTGACCAAAACTTGAAGATTATGCTTAAGAATTCAAGAGAGAATTGAAGGAACTTTTGTATTTGTTTTAATTATGATTAATGGCTGCAAAATTAACCTAGATTAGGCTAATCCCATGCCAAACCCGTTTTTAACTTTACACCTTTGGCAAAACTAGTCCCTGGACTTCATATTGACTTCATTTCGCTTAAAAACACCTATTGGGGATACATATAACACACTAAGCACTTTCGCACACTACAAAGGCCTTTTACACATCATTTAGTCCACTTTATTGTCACTCATTAAAGATAATTAAATCTCACATATAGGGCACATAAACATATAAACACACATTTTACCACATAACATATCACAGACTTAGAATTTGACCTAACGACGTTAGTCAACAGAAACGATTAAGTTTTGGGATGTTACACAAATACCCTTTGTCATTGTAGCAAACTGAGCCCTTAATCTGAATGAAGAATTAAGGTTCAATGCTTCTTGATCTTTTAAGTCTTTCAACATCCTTCTATCTTCTTCAGTGAAAGAAGCAGGGGGAGGAGGAGCAATAACAGTTTCTTTCTTCAGAAAAGTTAGAATTTCATCTAACTGTTTAGACTGATTCTGAACTGAACCTTCAAGCTTGGACACTGAATCTCTTACTTCATTTACAGCCTTGTCCACTTTGTCATTGGTGTCTTTGGTCAGTTCAGCAATCATCATTCTAACTTCTGCACCAACCTTTTCAGAAATAGAGTCTGAAATCTGAGCAGTTAAATTCTGAGTTAGCTCAGACTTCAGATTATCCAAAATACCAACACTTATAGAAGCCCCAAGTTCTTTCTCATTTATACTGGGCTTCTGAACCAACTCATTCACTTCTCTTCCAACAGCCATAAAGTCTTGCTTCAACAATTGAACACAAGAGGTCAAATTTGCAACGACCAAAGCTTGCACATCTCTCTTTGTTAATCTGAAGGCTTCTCTGATTGCAGAGCTCACCTTGTTGCAAGTCATCACTAGCTCATTTAGCTTCCCAACTACTAGTCCTTCATTTCCAGCGACCTTGGTTAACTCAGTTCCAAGAAACATCTGAGCACCTTTCATATCAGCCACAAAACTAGTATTGGCAGTTAGAGACTTGGTTAAATCCTCCACCCTAAGAATAAGGCTTTGGACTTCGGTTTGTGTTTTCTCTAACTGTGTTTCAACGTTCCATAACAATCAATAACGATCAACAACGATGTGGCTTACATAGTTAATAATTAACAATGCGCTAACGGTGCGACTTACATCGTAAACAATGCGCTAATGGTGCGACTTACATCGTAAACAATGCGCTAACGGTGCGACTTACATCGTAAACAATGCGCTAACGGTGCGACTTATATAATGAATAATGCGCTAACGGTGCGACTTATATAATGAATAATGCGCTAACGGTGCGACTTACATCGTAAATAATGCGCTAACGGTGCGACTTACATCGTAAACAATGCGCTAACATGTCCACATCAACAATTCAATCATACAATCAATCAAATCAACAATCAACAGTTAAACAAACATGTACACTTTTCAGCCCGAATCTCAATTGAGTAGGGAGGGTTTACGAAACTCACCTGAAACGCCTGTTAGACAGTATGAGGTATGTAACAGTCTGAAATGTACCCGAATAGTCCAAACGTATTAGCCTTCGGTAAAGGAACTGTATATAATAACCCATTTTAATAAAGTCATCAGTTTAGTAAGAAACTAACGGATGAAGGACTAAAACTGTAAACAGTTTAACGGTTCAGGACTGAAACTGTCAGAAAATCTAACGGTTTAGGACTGAAACTGTCAGAAAATCTAACGATGTTAACGGTCAGATTATAGCTTATAATTCTTGTTTTGAATTTGTTATGTAGAACTTATAAGTAAATAAATAATCTGTTTTAACGATGCCATAATGTATTGTTTTTGTTTCTTGATCATCGAACAACAACAACCACGAAGATGATGATGAATAATAGTAATAATGGTGGTTCGATGGTGATAATATCAAAAGAAAGAAACAAGAGTTTGTGAATTGGTTAACCTGATGATGTAGTCGATCAACATGTATATGTTATATATATACATATTCAGAAAGGTGATGGAGTTTCTTTGTAACACCCGTTTCGTAAAAATATGGATTTCCAAAAATTTTGCCTAACGGCGTTAAATCATGCGGAAACGATTTAGGAAAATACTCAACTAAGGAAAACAGTTGAGAAAACATTGGTGGTGTTACTAATAGCATCAAATCTGTAATAAAAGAAATCCATAAGATTGCCCAACATAAAGCAATCATAACATAGTCATTACATAAGTTCCATAAAGGAAATCAATAACATAAGGTCTATGCGAAGCTATTGGGTAAACTAAAGCCAGCTTGATCATCTACCCATCTCTCGCCAAAGCTTCACACGTCATCTCACTACCTAACCTGAGGGGTGTCAACACATTAAAAGAAACAAGTGTTAGCTATAAAGCTAAGTAAGATAACACCAGGTTTAAGCAAAACATTTCATCCATTTAAATCGTCACTTTAAAGCATTACGTCATTTTAATTAGGCATTCATACCACCGTATAAACATATCCACATCACATATAAGCATAGAGTTCATGACCCTAAGCGTGCCTAATCAATTTGATCACTTTGATTCACCTCGTTAAGTTGTAACCGAAGTTACCGTTTTTAAGGAAAGACAATGTCGATCCATGAGTAGCACGCTATGTTCATGACATTAGGTGGGTCATCAGGCCACCCGAAACTACTCGCCACATATGACTTGTTGCAAGGAGTCACCCGAGCAACCATTTTAACGTACCTATAACCACCGTCAGGCATGACGTACCTATTACCACCGTCAGGCACCATTTATACGTACCTATTACCACCGTAAGGCACGATGTACCTATTACCACCGTAAGGCACGATGTACCTATTACCACCGTAAGGCACAGGTTATGCATAACACTTAACATCTAATTAGCTCGAGCATTTATCATATTTAGTTTAGATTTCCACCTTTAACCTAAACTAATCCATACTATCATCTTTTCACGTTAGGGCCCTTAAAACGTGCACGTGTCATGGCAACCTAAAAAGGTCTAGTGTTCTAGATGAACAAGCCACAAATACATGCACATAACAACATTACAACATATCATTAACCACCGTTCATCATAACATATCATATCGTAAACATATCATTAACCACCGTTCATCATAACATATCATATCGTAACCACATGTACGGGGAAGCATTTTAGGCATAAACATCGTCATCATTAATCCCCGAGTACCTCCCATATCAACCCAACCACCTATGAGTTATACATTACTGTTATGGAGGTTATAGTTTACGAACCATTTTCGTTGCACCCTCAGCGTGACAAAAGTAGTGTATCTTACCTGTTAGTAGTATGTGCGCGCAAACAAAGCTAACAGTGCTTAATAGTAATCCCCCGACACCTATCGTTCATTAACATATGAAGTATAAGTCATTTGGGACATTAAATGGACTTGCAAACGAAATTAGTTTTGAATCGAACGAATTTAGCTTCAAACGAACTTAATCTTCGTTTCCAAAACGAATTTAGCCAACGGATTTAACAAACGAAATTAGTCTTCTTTTAAACGAAAATAGCTTGAACGAAGTTAAACTTCGTTTTGTCAAACGAACTTAGATTTCCAGAAAACGAATTTAGTCATCAGAAACGAATTTAAGCTTCAGGAACGAATTTAAACCTATTTTCGTCCAGAATTCATAAAACGACTTTGTTCTTCGATTTTTCCAGAAACAAACGACTTGGGCTTCACCCAAAACATGTTTTTGACATATATAAACATATTTTGATCATCAAGATCGATTACAAACTCGTTTGACACCATTTTGTACGTTAACTCACCAAAACGCTTCTTTAACCTTAATCCTTTGACAAAACCTTTTGAAATCAGTTTTGACTCACAATAAAACAACCCTAAATCTGAAATATGATCAACAAACCGATCATTACCTGTAATTAACAATGGCCGATCGAAATCAAGCCCAAAAGACACCAACAATCTACGTAAAACTTGAAGAGATGCTTTAGAATTTCAAGAAGGATTGAAAGGTTGTTTAGGTTTGTTCTTTGAGTGATTATGGCTGCTAAAGGAAGGAGATTAGGCTAATCCTAGCCCTAATCCCGTTTTTCAACTTTCACTTTTGTCAAATTTAGTCCCTGGACTTCATATTAGCTTTATTTCGCTTAAAAACGCCTATTGGGGATACATATAACACACTAAAGCACTTTCGCACACTACAAAGGCCTTTTACACATCATTAAATCTACTTTATTGTCACTCATTAAAGATAATTAAATCTCACATATAGGGCACATAAACACATATTTCCACATAAACATATCACGGACTTAGAATTTGACTTAACGACGTTAGTCAACATATACGTTTAAGTTTTGGGATGTTACAATTACCTCCCCCTTAAAAGGATTCCGTCCCCGGAATCACTTCAGCATCAAAAAGGTGGGGATAGGTCTCCCGCATTACGGACTCGGTCTCCCAAGTCATACTTTCGCCGTGATTGTGTTTCCACTTTATGAGAACTAGATCGATAGTCTTTCGTCGTAACTTCTTTTGTTTCCTTCCCATTATAGCAACAGGTTCATCGACAATCTGCTTGTTGGGATTAATACTTACGTCCTCGAGTGGAATGACATCCGTTTCATTCGCATAACACTTACGTAGGTAACACACATGAAATGTGTTGTGAATTGCGTGTAGTTCTGGAGGTAATTCCAGTTGAAATGCCTGTTCATTAACCTTCTTGATAATCTTGAAAGGTCCAATGAATCTGGGGCTTAACTTTCCACGTTTTCCAAACCGTAATACACCTTTCCAAGGCGACACCTTGAGTAAAACCATTTCGCCTTCTTTAAAATCGAACGGCCTCCTTTTCTTATCAGCATATGACTTTTGCCTTTCGCGAGCAACACGTAAGGCTTTCTTTGCAACATTAACTTTATCGGCCGTAATTTGTACTAATTCGGGTCCAGCAAGTTGCTTTTCCCCGGGCTCCAACCAACAACTAGGAGTCCGACACTTTCTACCATATAACATCTCATAAGGTGGCATTCCAATGCTCGCATGATAACTATTGTTATACGCAAACTCAATAAGAGGTAGGTGTTTATCCCACGAACCACCATAATCCATTACACAAGCTCTGAGCATATCTTCGAGCGTTTGAATAGTCCTTTCACTTTGCCCATCGGTCTGCGGGTGATAGGCTGTGCTCAGACGAACTTGAGTACCAACTTCCCGTTGAAAACTCTTCCAAAAGTTGGAAACGAATCGAGCATCACGATCGGACACAATCGATATCGGAACACCATGTTTAGTAACCACTTCATCAATATACAACGTAGCGAAGTTCTCCATAGGAGCAGTCTCACGAACTGGGAGAAAGTGAGCACTCTTCGTTAATTGATCGACAATAACCCATATCATATCATGACCACGAGGCGTTCTTGGAAGTTTGGTTACAAAATCCATCGTAATGCGATCCCATTTCCATTCAGGGATCTCGAGTTGCTGAAACTTCCCGTAAGGCTTTTGATGTTCAGCTTTCACCTTCGCACACGTCAAACATTTCTGTACGTACATCATTACATCGTTCTTAATACTGGGCCACCAATAAATAGGCTTCAAATCTGCATGCATCTTTGTGGCACCAGGGTGTACAGAATACTTAGTTTTGTGAGCTTCATCCATTACTAACTCACGATTGCCTCCATAGAGAGGAACCCATATTCTACCTTTGTAAGTTCGAAGGCCACGACTATTTTCTTCCATTTGGAGTCTGTTCTTCTTCTTTTTCCCAATAGACTCCACTTTCACATTATCATCCTTTAACGCTTCGATTTGAGCTAATCGAATAGGTTCCAGTAAATTCGACTCAATCTTTGTAATCATCGCACATAATCTACTCTTCGCATATTCTTTGCGGCTTAAGGCATCAGCAACCACATTAGCTTTGCCTGGGTGATATTTAATTTCACAATCGTAATCCTTTAATAACTCCATCCACCGCCGTTGTCTAACATTCATGTCCTTCTGAGTAAACACGTACTGTAAGCTCTTATGATCCGTGTATAGGGTACACTTTGTACCATACAGATAATGTCGCCACAACTTCAGAGCAAAAACAACCGCAGCCAGCTCAAGGTCTGAGTAGGATAGTTCCGCTCATGAGGCTTCAGCTGTCGAGAGGCGTAAGCGATAACTTTGTCTCGTTGCATTAGTACACACCCTAACCCCGTGATAGATGCGTCACTATAAACCACTAGATCATCTGTTCCTTCGGGTAAAGCTAAGACTGGAGCTTCACACAACTTCTTTTTCAACGTCGTGAAGGCTTTCTCTTGAGCATCGGTCCACACAAACTTCACACCTTTCTTCGTTAATTCAGTCATTGGCTTGGCAATGCGCGAGAAATCCTGAATGAAACGTCGATAATAACCAGCCAAACCGAGAAAGCTCTTTATTTCTGTAGGAGACTTAGGCTGCTCCCACTTTGACACCGCTTCTATCTTTGCAGGATCCACTTTTATACCATCAGAGGAGACGACATGGCCGAGGAAATGAACTTCCTTTAGCCAGAACTCGCACTTGGAGAACTTAGCATATAGCTTTTTCTCTCTGAGGACTTGAAGGACAGCTCTCAAATGCTCTCTATGTTCCTCTTCCGACTTTGAATACACAAGGATGTCGTCGATAAAAACAATAACGAAATGATCCAAAAACGGTCGACAGACACGGTTCATCAAATCCATAAACTTCGCTGGAGCATTTGTCAAACCGAATGGCATGACAAGGAACTCATAGTGACCATAACGAGTTCGGAACGCTGTTTTGGCTACACTTTCTTCTTCAACCTTTAATTGATGATAGCCAGACCGTAAGTCAATCTTTGAAAAATAAGAAGCACCTTGAAGTTGATCGAATAAATCATCAATGCGAGGGAGTGGATATTTATTCTTCACCGTTCTTTTATTCAGCTCGCGATAATCGATACACATGCGCATGGATCCGTCTTTCTTCTTTACGAAAAGGATAGGAGCACCCCATGGAGAGGAACTCGGACGAATGAAACCTTTATCTAAAAGTTCCTGAATTTGAGTCATCAGCTCCTTCATCTCTGTCGGAGCTAATCGATACGGAGCTTTGGCTACAGGAGTAGCACCAGGAATAAGGTCAATAGAAAATTCAACCTCACGATCCGGAGGAAGACCTGGAAGATCTTCAGGGAAAACATCAGGAAACTCGGAAACAACTTCGACATCAGAGACTGTAGGCTTCGCGATACGAGAATCGATGACATAAGCTAGAAAATGTGACTTAGTTTGCCGTATACAACGAAGTGCTTTCATCATCGAGATCACCTTAACATTTCCCGGCTTCTTGTCACCATAGACACAAACACCTTTTCCGTCAGGGGTAGCGATACGAACTATTTTCTTTGCACATAAGACGACAGCATCATTTTCGACATCCAGTCCATACCGAGAACAACATCAAAACTAGGAATAGTAGCGGGTAACAGGTTAGCAGTAAATGAACGACCCTCTATTTCTATCGGACAATCAGAATAACCCTCTCGTATAATAGTCGTTGCACCGTTGGCCACTTCTACTTCTATAGGACACCGTAAGGAACTAGTAGTCATGTCTAACTTAGGAGCAAACAGAGTAGACACAAAAGATTTGTTCGCACCAGAATCAAATAACACATTAGCAGGTTTGGAGTTAACAATTAGGGTAGCAGTAACTACCTGATCATCGTCTTTGGCCTCTTCAGCCGTCATCTGATAAGCACGGGCTTTGGCTTTGGGAGCTTCCGTCTTCTTTCCCTCATCTTTCTTCATTTGGGGACAATCGGCAATACGGTGCTTTGTATCTCCACATTTATAACATCTTGCCTTGTCAGTGCATTGATCAATGGTATGACCCTGAGTTCCACACCTATTGCACCTGCGGGTCTTTGTAGAACACTGACCAGAATGGATAGATTTGCAGCCTGGGCACCATTTTCCATCCTTGTCTGTCTTTCCCTTGTCAGAGGACGAAGATCCCTTGAATTTCTTTCCAAAACGATTTGATCCACCAAACCTCCTCTTATTGCCAGACTTCTTCTCATCCTCTTTCTTTTCAACTTTCTTATCCGCAGCAAAATCATCATCAAGCTTTTTAGATTCTTTGATTGCTTCAGTTAGAGTCTTATGCTGCCTACAAATACCTCGATAACTTGGAGGTAAACCATCGACATAGCAGGCGACTTGATCTGCATCGGTTCTGAATAGATGACCCACAAATTTCATCTTTTCCATAAAGGAACGAGCATAATCATTAATTTTTCCCACTTCAGCCTTCAGGACACGAAACTCTTTTTCCATTTTTCTCTGCTCATGAACTCCAATATACTCTTCAATAAATTTCTGTCTGAAGTTAGCCCACGTAATAGCAGATACCATAGCTGGAGTCATCGAAATGGTAATGCTCTTCCACCAGTCCCGAGCACCTTCTTTCAGCATCCTGCTAGCACACAACACTTTCTTATCCTCGGGACAATCACAAGCTTCAAAAACCATCTCAGTATCATCAAGCCATTCCATGCAACCCACTGCATTAAGTGTTCCATAGAATTTCTGAGCTCCGCACTTCTGAAAACTTTCGAACTTGAATCGAGGAGCTTGAACTACATTAGGAGGAGCCACATCAACATTAACAGGGGGAACGACTACATTATTAACTGGTAGCTCAGTGTGGTGAGAAGGCACTGAGAAATTGCCATCAGTTCCTTCAGCATTTTCGGCAAGAGCGTTGTTCAGTTGCTCCTGAGTCTGTGCTAACTGGGCCTGGAGAGTCAGCACAAGATTGTACAATTCCGCTGCATTTGGGATTTGCTCCACCACTGCTTCGTTAACTATGGGTTGATTACCAGGAGGTGGAGGCATAGGGCCTAACGAGCCTTGCCGATTGACCTGCTGAGGATTTACTCGATTTCTATTCACGTTAGCTGCAGCAGCAGCAGCATTAGTAGCAACTGCACCTGGATGGACAGGTGGAGTAACGCTGGCAGTTGCTCCGTCACGTTGGATGTTGCGGTTGCGAGTGTTAACCATTTTCCTTCAATAAAATGGTGGAGTCGATAAGCGCGAAATAAAACAAAAGTTTGTTGGGATAAGGCTAAATCATATCATCGTAACATAAACATCTCGTAAGCCTTATCACACTCGCACTCATCCCAACCCATCCTACATCACATGTCATCACTAGCTAAGGCATCCTACGAGTACCTAACATGCACATCTTAAGTTTAAGTCCAAATCCTATGGTCAATAGGCCTTGGTTCACTTAAACTACTTCTCTGATACCAAATTGTAACACCCGTTTCGTAAAAATATGGATTTCCAAAAATTTTGCCTAACGGCGTTAAATCATGCGGAAACGATTTAGGAAAATACTCAACTAAGGAAAACAGTTGAGAAAACATTGGTGGTGTTACTAATAGCATCAAATCTGTAATAAAAGAAATCCATAAGATTGCCCAACATAAAGCAATCATAACATAGTCATTACATAAGTTCCATAAAGGAACGAGCATAATCATTAATTTTTCCCACTTCAGCCTTCAGGCACGAAACTCTTTTTCCATTTTTCTCTGCTCATGAACTCCAATATACTCTTCAATAAATTTCTGTCTGAAGTTAGCCCACGTAATAGCAGATACCATAGCTGGAGTCATCGAAATGGTAATGCTCTTCCACCAGTCCCGAGCACCTTCTTTCAGCATCCTGCTAGCACACAACACTTTCTTATCCTCGGGACAATCACAAGCTTCAAAAACCATCTCAGTATCATCAAGCCATTCCATGCAACCCACTGCATTAAGTGTTCCATAGAATTTCTGAGCTCCGCACTTCTGAAAACTTTCGAACTTGAATCGAGGAGCTTGAACTACATTAGGAGGAGCCACATCAACATTAACAGGGGGAACGACTACATTATTAACTGGTAGCTCAGTGTGGTGAGAAGGCACTGAGAAATTGCCATCAGTTCCTTCAGCATTTTCGGCAAGAGCGTTGTTCAGTTGCTCCTGAGTCTGTGCTAACTGGGCCTGGAGAGTCAGCACAAGATTGTACAATTCCGCTGCATTTGGGATTTGCTCCACCACTGCTTCGTTAACTATGGGTTGATTACCAGGAGGTGGAGGCATAGGGCCTAACGAGCCTTGCCGATTGACCTGCTGAGGATTCTACTCGATTTCTATTCACGTTAGCTGCAGCAGCAGCAGCATTAGTAGCAACTGCACCTGGATGGACAGGTGGAGTAACGCTGGCAGTTGCTCCGTCACGTTGGATGTTGCGGTTGCGAGTGTTAACCATTTTCCTTCAATAAAATGGTGGAGTCGATAAGCGCGAAATAAAACAAAAGTTTGTTGGGATAAGGCTAAATCATATCATCGTAACATAAACATCTCGTAAGCCTTATCACACTCGCACTCATCCCAACCCATCCTACATCACATGTCATCACTAGCTAAGGCATCCTACGAGTACCTAACATGCACATCTTAAGTTTAAGTCCAAATCCTATGGTCAATAGGCCTTGGTTCACTTAAACTACTTCTCTGATACCAAATTGTAACACCCGTTTCGTAAAAATATGGATTTCCAAAAATTTTGCCTAACGGCGTTAAATCATGCGGAAACGATTTAGGAAAATACTCAACTAAGGAAAACAGTTGAGAAAACATTGGTGGTGTTACTAATAGCATCAAATCTGTAATAAAAGAAATCCATAAGATTGCCCAACATAAAGCAATCATAACATAGTCATTACATAAGTTCCATAAAGGAAATCAATAACATAAGGTCTATGCGAAGCTATTGGGTAAACTAAAGCCAGCTTGATCATCTACCCATCTCTCGCCAAAGCTTCACACGTCATCTCACTGCCTAACCTGAGGGGTGTCAACACATTAAAAGAAACAAGTGTTAGCTATAAAGCTAAGTAAGATAACACCAGGTTTAAGCAAAACATTTCATCCATTTAAATCGTCACTTTAAAGCATTACGTCATTTTAATTAGGCATTCATACCACCGTATAAACATATCCACATCACATATAAGCATAGAGTTCATGACCCTAAGCGTGCCTAATCAATTTGATCACTTTGATTCACCTCGTTAAGTTGTAACCGAAGTTACCATTTTTAAGGAAAGACAATGTCGATCCATGAGTAGCACGCTATGTTCATGACATTAGGTGGGTCATCAGGCCACCCGAAACTACTCGCCACATATGACTTGTTGCAAGGAGTCACCCGAGCAACCATTTTAACGTACCTATAACCACCGTAAGGCATGACGTACCTATTACCACCATCAGGCACCATTTATACGTACCTATTACCACCGTAAGGCACGATGTACCTATTACCACCGTAAGGCACGATGTACCTATTACCACCGTAAGGCACGATGTACCTATTACCACCGTAAGGCACAGGTTATGCATAACACTTAACATCTAATTAGCTCGAGCATTTATCATATTTAGTTTAGATTTCCACCTTTAACCTAAACTAATCCATACTATCATCTTTTCACGTTAGGGCCCTTAAAACGTGCACGTGTCATGGCAACCTAAAAAGGTCTAGTGTTCTAGATGAACAAGCCACATATACATGCACATAACAATATTACAACATATCATTAACCACCGTTCATCATAACATATCATATCGTAAACATATCATTAACCACCGTTCATCATAACATTTCATATCGTAACCACATGTACGGGGAAGCATTTTAGGCATAAACATCGTCATCATTAATCCCCGAGTACCTCCCATATCAACCCAACCACCTATGAGTTATACATTACTGTTATGGAGGTTATAGTTTACGAACCATTTTCGTTGCACCCTCAGCGTGACAAAAGTAGTGTATCTTACCTGTTAGTAGTATGTGCGCGCAAACAAAGCTAACAGTGCTTAATAGTAATCCCCCGACACCTATCGTTCATTAACATATGAAGTATAAGTCATTTGGGACATTAAATGGACTTGCAAACGAAATTAGTTTTGAATCGAACGAATTTAGCTTCAAACGAACTTAATCTTCGTTTCCAAAACGAATTTAGCCAACGGATTTAACAAACGAAATTAGTCTTCTTTTAAACGAAAATAGCTTGAACGAAGTTAAACTTCGTTTTGTCAAACGAACTTAGATTTCCAGAAAACGAATTTAGTCATCAGAAACGAATTTAAGCTTCAGGAACGAATTTAAACCTATTTTCGTCCAGAATTCATAAAACGACTTTGTTCTTCGATTTTTCCAGAAACAAACGACTTGGGCTTCACCCAAAACATGATTTTGACATATATAAACATATTTTGATCATCAAGATCGATTACAAACTCGTTTGACACCATTTTGTACGTTAACTCACCAAAACGCTTCTTTAACCTTAATCCTTTGACAAAACCTTTTGAAATCAGTTTTGACTCACAATAAAACAACCCTAAATCTGAAATATGATCAACAAACCGATCATTACCTGTAATTAACAATGGCCGATCGAAATCAAGCCCAAAAGACACCAACAATCTACGTAAAACTTGAAGAGATGCTTTAGAATTTCAAGAAGGATTGAAAGGTTGTTTAGGTTTGTTCTTTGAGTGATTATGGCTGCTAAAGGAAGGAGATTAGGCTAATCCTAGCCCTAATCCCGTTTTTCAACTTTCACTTTTGTCAAATTTAGTCCCTGGACTTCATATTAGCTTTATTTCGCTTAAAAACGCCTATTGGGGATACATATAACACACTAAAGCACTTTCGCACACTACAAAGGCCTTTTACACATCATTAAATCTACTTTATTGTCACTCATTAAAGATAATTAAATCTCACATATAGGGCACATAAACACATATTTCCACATAAACATATCACGGACTTAGAATTTGACTTAACGACGTTAGTCAACATATACGTTTAAGTTTTGGGATGTTTCTTGACAACAAGTCTAGCCGTAGCAACTTTTGATGGTGGCTTACGTGCACTTCGAGTGACTCTCCTGGTCAGTCTGAATGTCAAGTGGTGGTGAGGAGATGATGGTGCGTGACTTTACTGCGTGCCAAGGAGTCAACTGGTGGAGAATGGAAGAAAGATGAATAGTAGCAGCCGAGTGGAGAAGATGATGAATAGTGGTATTTCGGTGGTTTGATAATATTAAACAGCAGCAGTCTGGTGGTTGGGTGGTAACAAGCAGCAGCCATGGTTGAGTAGCAGTTGGTGGTTTCTAACCATAGTAGCAGCAGCTGGACCCAACAAAAGTAGTATAAAGGTGGTCTGGTGGTCGTGATCAGCAACATCAACAAAACAGCGGCAGCTTAGCAATGGTAACAACCGAGCAGGAGTAGTAAACAGCGGCCATGGTGATTCCTGGTGATGGTCGTGATTGAGAAAGGTGGTGATGGTTCGAGGAGGTTAGCCATGGGGTTTGCTTGGGAAGATGGTAACCAGCAGCGAGCAGCTTGCTAGTTGTGGTGGTTGTTCTAAAAACGAGTAGTAGCAGTAGCATTTAGTAGTAGCAATAGTTTGGCGATGGTGACTTCCAAACAGTAGCAGTAACAAGCACGGTGGAGGTTGCAGGTGGTGGTGTGAAACCGTGGGTTTACCATTTATATCTATATCGGTCTGTTTGATATATCTATATATATATATATGTATGTATATATATATATATGTATATATATATATACTATATATTATATATATATATCTATATCGGTCTGTTTGATATATCTATATATATATATATATATGTATATATATATCAAGATGGTGCTGGCGGTGATGTTAAAGGGTGTTGGGTCGTTCATGGTGGGTGTATGGGCCATGAGGTGGGAGCCGAGAGAGATGGAGAAGAAGGAACCCGAGATGGTTCATATCTATATCTATATTCTATCTTTATATATATATATATATAATAGAGGGAAAGGGGGCGGCAGGAAGCAAACAGAAACATCTATATTCTATATAAGTATATAATAAGAGAAAAAGGATGTTTACAGGAAGTCATCAACGTGGGAGGGGCCGAGGGCTGAATTAAAAAGGAAAAGCATATAAGATTTTTGTCTAAAGAATCATTTTGAATGATTGCTTATTTATGTCGGTATAGAGAATTAATAATCATTGTTCGCTAAATGTTTAACCCGTGATTTAATCTAAAAAGTTGACGTCATTTTGTCAAACTTTAAATTTGATCTTATTAAAGCTTTACACATAATACCTTATAATTTTTATATCCTTCACTAGCTATCTTTTATCAGATTTGTAAATTCAAAAAGTTTGTTTTCATTATTTCTAATAATTAGTGGGCCAAAAATGACAATTGTTACATTATTCCCCAGTTAAAAGGATTTCGACCTCGAAATCTAGACCGTATCGAGTAATTTAAAAAATATATACTTATACTCATATAGTATAGACCACTTATACACTTATAGTATAGCATAACCGATTCGTCTAGACATAGGTAAGTCTGACTAAAACACTATACAAAATTCAAATTCACTTTATCTTCTATATTTGACCGTTTCCTTTTTTTTTTTTTTTTTTTTTTTTTTTTTTTTTTTTTTTTTTTTTTTTTTTTTTTTTTTTTTTTTTTTTTTATCTTCCATATTTGACCGTTAGAAACGGCTCCTTTTTAGACTATATAATAATACCTTAGCATACTTTTCTCCATGCCATATCAACTTAACATTTTCCTTTCTTCAGAATCTAACCAAAACCCAAAACCTAATATCGAAAATGTTGAATCCTTTCCTAATCGTAATCTACATTATTATCATAGTGTGGTTAATTACTGTGGCTCAACTTCCATTGGATGAGGCTATTCAGTGGTTAGTTGCGTTCGTTCTTGGCGTGGTTCCCTTACTGTTTGTCACCACCTGGGTTTCTTTGTATGGTTTTTAAATATGTTGTATCCCTAATTGTTGTATTTCCGCTTAAATAATGTAACAAGTTTCACTTGTATTGTACGAATAATGAAATACAACTTTCTTCGATCTCTTTTGGGGATTGTTGTCGATTAAGGAAATTCCCCAGTTAAAAGAATTTCCCATATTTGTCTTGATAGATTTTTATACCAAGTTCATTTTCTATTTTAATCGTTGATCGCCCATCATAATTTTAGCCTTTCAAATAATTCTTATTTTCAAATTTGAAGTTCTTTTACCAAGACACTACTGTTATCCAGTTGGAAAAGTCGACATATTTTTGTTGATAACATTTGTCTTATTTTCTTAAATTCAATCATTAAAGGCGATCCATGGGTCAAAGAAACAAATATTACCTAGATCACTCCTGAAACAATAGTTTGGATCAAAAATTCATCTAGGGTTCAAAAAGATGAATTAGCAATTGATATGGTTCTTGAAAAAGAAGCAGTGAAGAAAAATAGTGATGTGTGGAAGACGGTCTATTCATTAAGCTATTAATTAAGTTGAGGATTTTCTCAACATAGTATACGTTTTGAGTAAACTGTTCAACTCTTTTCAACCTTGGTTAAAGGGATGATAAAGTTTAGAAATTTTATCTTTAGTAAAAAAAAAATAATTCAGTAATTACTAATTACTGTAACAATGATTAAAATTACTGTAGTTTATGCACACATGTCCGTTCTTCCAGGTCACATTTCCCTTTTCATCCTCTATAATAGAAACGCGTTTTCTTAAGGAAGAATGCACACTAAATCTTCTTTCTCTATCTCTTTTATTTACTTAGTTCTTCATCTACTAATTTGTTTTTAGCTATTCCGTTCACAGCCAGCTTGTGTTCTAACAGATCTCCGACTTTCTCTTTGGTAAGCTACATTTTTGTGCTCTTTCTTTCTCATCTTGGATAATATACTATCTATTTATATGTTTATATAACACTTTTATCTTTTAATTCATGTTTGCTTAATTAACAATATTGTTCCACCGATTTATCATAAGATAATGAAAAATTTCGGTGCCTCTTCGAGCGATCCAAAAGGCAAAAGGCCAATGACTCAAGAGGATCTTGAAGATCTTGAAACAAATAGGGTAAAAAGGATTAAGCAGGAGGCCGTGATGTTAGGTATTTCCTTTGAAGATTACAAGGCGATGGTAGACGAAGATGTCCACCTTTTTGAGAAACAAACTTCTGAAGATGAAAAGTTAGCAAAACTTTTATCTAAATTTTTAGAAGAGGAGGAATCTATCCTTGTGAATCGTCAAATAAAAGAAGATGAAAAGTTTGCAAGAGCCCTAGTTCAACAAGAAGAAGATAATCTCTCTCAAAGAGAGAAGTCCATTTTTGCCATGTCATCTGAAGAA
>CM067169.1:152298521-152334251 GCA_034093135.1 Erigeron breviscapus | reverse complement strand
TATTTATTTAACTTTAAATAAATTACAAGGTTGTTGCGGAACCAAGATAATACAAAGTATGTAAATATCCTAACAACCTATGAACTACAATTGATCTACACTTGGAATTTCTCTAAATAATCGAAACACTTAAAGTTGTGAAATGTTCCTTTTTGTGATTGAGAGAAAATTGCACAAGTTCACCAAGAATATTGCAGGTATGCAAAGTGTGAATTCTTTCGAAGTGTGTTCATATTCTTGTTGTGCAATGACTTGTATTTATAGGCAAAGTTAACATTGAGATGTTAACTTTGGCCGTACAAATGTGGTTGAGATCATTTAAGGAATAGCATTTAATTCCTTAAAAGCAGTGTAAAGTTGCAGTATAAAGCAACTTTACTCAACCAGCTTTATGTACCTTTTATTACTTAAATAATAAGATAAATCTTATTATCCGGGTAAAAGCACATAAAGCATAAAAGTCAATTCCTCGTAATCAGTGTAAAGCTTTGTAAGGGCTTTCCACTGACGGTCTCCAGTTGTAACTGACTAGAATGTCAACTGGGCTTCGCTGCCATTGTCATTCTCTATCTTCCACTTGTTGTCTTCGACTTCAACTGGAAGGATTCTTCAACTGGTCAGTTTCTCAACTGGAGGAAGTCTTCAGTTGCGTTAACTGTTCGATGCAACTGGACTTCAATATATTTCTGGACAAATCTTCTGGTCTCCAGGTGCAACTGGAGACTGGCCAGTTTACCAGTAAACTGTTCATAACAGAAACCCTTTGGTCTTGAGTACACCCACTCCTAGGAATAACGACTTCAATCTTCTCTAGCCATTCCAAACAACCGGTGGCTCCACCTTCTCCCTTCCATTCCGGAGCTCCACAAGCCTTAAAATCTTTGAAGATGCAACCTTGGCGGTAGGCATTATCATTTCTTTGTTGGACATAAGCACCATTCACATTCACATCCTCATTTTCATTCTCATTTTCAACATGAACCGCTTCATCTTCCGGTTCCTCTTGTTCATTGTTAGCTTCCATGGCCGCCGAGATTCGGGCCACGAGATCCGGCATGAGATCATTTAAAGCTTGAGTGATAACCTCGGTTGATACCCGAGGATTTGCACCACCCCGGCCACCTCGGCCACCACGACCTCCTCGACCTCCTCTACCACCACGACCACCTCTACCACCACGTCCACCTACAACTTCTTCTTGCTCGTCTTGATTTCGGGGATTTCTCACGACTCTCCTTGGTCTAACCATTGTCCTGAGCACACGTGTTAGATTAGCAAGTTAGTTCTCACGATTCACACACACGAGTTATCCAAAATCATTCGTCACATAACAAGAATTTTATCTAGGGTTTTCCCTAGACCGTCTATCATGCATAATTCTACGGGGATTTTATCATGGCAATAATCTAAGGCTTCATCGATCATACAATTCACAATCAATAATACATTCACGAACCATTCAACACAATATAAAAGGGGTCAAGTCGTAACAAGGCGGGTAAAGCATAGTCCGAATCTTAACTTCAACATTCAACACATTAAAGGTGTATGTATACAGGGTGTACCAGTGGCTAACCCTCCACACCGTTAATATATTGAATGGACGTTGGGATTCGGTTCCATTATGTCCTCTAAGTATTGGTCGGGTATGTATACAGGGTGTACCAGCGGCTAACCCTCCACCTAACCAACACTCATCAAACATACCGGGTTACCTACTATACTTTATCCACAATGCGCAATCCACAAGGTCATTAACTTTATATGACATAGGGTAACCATAAATTTGTTGATCAGGCGCCTCTAGGGTTACCGAGTGTCATACTCCATTAATGCCATCATTTCACTTTGCTAGGGTTAATAATTCTAAGTAACTCCAAGAACATACGTCAACGTCAATTCGACAAGTCACGGTGATATCCTGACACAACCATATACGTCAATCAAGTCATCACATAATCAATCAAATCACAAGTCATATGAAACCTACGAACTCCGTTTTAAACAAGTTTTATGCGTCATACAATTTCACGTTGCACACAAAATTTCCTATCATGCATGCTAATATGAAATGTGGGTGCAATGGCTATAGGCTAGGTCAATCCACCTAATTCTCTACAACCACGGCTCTGATACCATTCTGTAACACCCCGTCAAGGCGGAAACACGAGGGTTACATACTAAGCACATCACGACATGGAAATTAAGTAGAGACAAGTCTAAATGCATTAAAAGGATTGGACAATCCATACAAATCATTCAATTACAAGTACCGGATCAAAAAAATAAAATAATGCATAAGGAGCACGTCCATCAACCGTTTACAAAATGATAGTTCAAAAGATGGTAAATGATCCTAAGCATAACCCATAAATGGGAACTATGAATCACGGATCCAAGGAGTAGTCCAAGTCCAACCTAGTATGCAAACAATCAAGCAATCATCCAACACGTCTCTGGTTTACCTGCTCACCTGAAAAGTGTACTAAAATGTGTCAACATAAAGTTGGTGAGTTCGTAGGTTTTTGTAATAAAATCAAGTGTCGGGATATCAACCGTTATCGATAAATGAGGATTAGAATACCTAATCACGTCACGTCAATACAAGACAATACAATAAACGTCACGTCACAATAATCGTCAATATAAACGTCATAATATGGGCTCAAAAACCCTTATCCCGAGTATGATCATGCCGGGTGTGGATTCGTCAATCCACCGTCACGTCAATACATAATAATATATAATATACGTCATACGTCACAAGTATAACCTCATAATCAAGTGGCCATGATCATACCGGGTGTGGATTCGTCAATCCACCGTCACGTCAATACATAATAATATATCATACGTCATACGTCACAACTATAAACGTCACATATAAGCATCACATAACACGTATCACAATCAATCAACTAGATGTCTAACGTCTCAATTCATATCACAACACATTGTATCAACCGACAACCGTTTAACAACGAGTACACTTTCCACCCCAAATAAAGTAAATGTAAGGGCTACGAAACTCACCTTTGCCGATTAGAAGCAAGTTAAGTTCAAGTTATAAGTATCCAACGAGCTACGAATATCCGGAAATCTTCAAGGTTCACGACCTATCAACATTTTTATATCACATGTGTTATTAATATGTAAGCATATTAATTTATATGTATTTATATGTAAATTATATTAATTTGTATGTATTTATATGTAATTATATTTGTTTATAAAAATTCATCCCTTAGTTGGTGACTTTTGACTTCCACATCGACAATTAAGAAAAGGAAAAGGGTGGGAAGCCAATTCGGATATAAGCCCAACCTACCTAAGGGGGTTTCAGTCCAACTTTTGTTATTTCAGGAAAAAACAGAAAAGGAGAGCACCGTCCAAGACGGCTCAAAGCAGCGTCTCAGACGGTCGGCGATTTTCCGGCCAACATTTCAGACGGTCCATGCCACCGTCCCAGACGGTGGCTCCTATTTCCTGGTTTCACCGTCTTGTTCACCGTTTCAGGGGCGTAAACAGAAGTTCTGACCGTAAAGGTCCACAAAGCAAACCAAGGCACCGTCTCAAACGGTCAGTTGACCGTAAGAGACGCTAAGTGGAACCAGGCAGCGTCCAAGACGCCAACAATGGCGTGGCAGACGGTGGTCTGCAAATGAAAGGATTCTGGGCAGAATTTTGGGCAAGAACAAGGTTGACTAAAAAGTCAAAATTGACTCATGAGCTTAGAAAACTCAAATTTTCGAATGGAAACGATTTGTGGCGATCTGAAACATGTTTTTGGGTATCAATATTCGAAATGGATATAACCAATTACAAACCCCTTTTTAAACCGACCCTTACATCATCAATTTGCATAAGAATCTAGTTTGACCTAATATTTATTATATAAACCCTAATTTTTGACTTGTATGCAATTTAACCCGGATTTCGACCAGAAATGGTTTGTGTTACATTAGAAACATTATTTTAACTAAAATCCATTCAAAGTTTTGACCTATAACACCCGTAAATCCGAAACTCGGTTTTTGACCCATTTTGTTCATAAAATCCCTAAATTTGATTTAAATGGATTTTAATCCGAATTTTTGACCAAGAGTTGTTTTCACTAGCTTAGAAATATGATTTCAAACATAACCCACTTTAAAGATTCGATTCATAGCATCAAAGGAACGAAAACTCGACTTTTGACCCATTTCCATTATTATGAACCTTAAAATCAACTTTGACTAGATAGTTGACTCAAGAATGCTTGTATATGATTAAAAACCTGATTATAAACATAAAATGATAATGTTGAGACGAATTTGACTTACCAAAACTCCACCGAAGCTAAAAATCCGAAATTAAGCTATAACACAAGATTTCTTGCACTTGAAGGTTCCAACTTTTGATATGACGATTAGATGATGATTATGATGATGAATTTAATGTAAATCAATCTTGAACAACATTTAATTATACTAGAATTTAGTGAGAGAGAGAAAGGGTAGTCTTGCAATGAATGTGAGAGAGAAAGAGATGGATAGGTGAATGAATGAATGGATGAGAAATGTGAGAGTTGGATTGGGTGGGGTTTGGATAGGGTTGGGTCAAGGGTGGTGGTTCATGGGTCGACCCATGGATCACCCGATTACAATTCTAGTTGATTTAAACGTCACGTTATGTCGTATACCGACTTAATATCGTAATAAAATCTCGACTAGCATAAACACGTCCTAAAATGGTCAAATAGCATTCAAGTCATTTCACCATCCAAGAATAAATTAAATTAAGCTCACGTCACGTCAACGGGTCAATTTAGCTAAAATTTCCCTTAATTGCGAAATCAAATTACATATAATCACGTTTAATACAAGTCAAAAATTATGAATGTTACATATTTGATATGAGACTAAGACTCGTTTCTTTTTCCTTAATAGACTTAATACATTCAGTCAAATTTTATGTTTCTTTTTTGACTTAATAAAAAAAATAAACGTTAACCACCTATATTTACTTAATACGCACAGACACTATTTATATATTCAACACTTAATACACTACCACCTAATGACCAAATAAGAAATTATGAATAAAGTTAATTATAGATATTAGTTAAATTTATTAGCAAAATATCTAATAGTGAATTAAGTTTATGAAATTTCTTTCCTTACATTTAACTTAATAAAACATGTATTAACAAAAATCTTAAAAATTATAAAAAATTGTTTAAAGCTAGTCTTCTAATAAGTATGAAAAAGAACAAACCCTTTTTCTTTGTAAAGTCGACAGCTAAAACATTATAAAATATTAAGTTAAATATACAAAGTTTAATTGTATAAAGTAGAAGGACTATATCGTGTTTACTTAATAATAAATTTGGTAATAGTATAATTATTTTGATCTAAGGGTTGTAATTAAAAGTTTAAGCTCATTTAATGGTCTTTAATTCTCCATAAAAGAATTTAGGACCTTGTTATCTATATATAATGTAGATGTAGATGTAGATTGATAGATTTACTATAGTCTAACTTTAATTAAATACATATTGTTATATTTGATTAATTATATAAAGTGGAAGGACTAATGTTGTGTTTTTTCAATTATAAAATTAGAAATAACAATCTAAGGGTTGTGATTATTTTCCCGCGTAATACGCGAGATAAACATATTAAATTTCTATAATAACATAATTAATAGTTATAGACAAGAATGTTGAAATATGATGATATTACTATTCAAAAAAATTTATGTATCGAATTTGTTTAGTACGATATACATGTTAAGTCCTAGAATAATTGATTAGATTTGTTGATAACAAACAGTGTAAAAGAATGTTTAAGTCTTTAGTTGTATGCTGAGTCAGCTTATGCTCACTTAAGTTAAGTCAGTTTTGATGTCTAAACTGACACATAATTAACATGTATTAATGTAATAAGCTTAAATAGTGGTTCTTGAAGTTGCATTAACGTAGGTTATAGCCTTTGATCTAAGTCGAAGATGAAGAACAAAGATAAGAGGCAAAGTTGGGTGTAGAAGTCAGCTTAAACTTACAATTAGCTATGATGAACAATCTGACACTAACGATCATACAAATGTCCTACTTTGCCTTATCTACTTTTGGTTATTAGTACCAACCTTGGGATTGGATTAACATGAAAGATAAAAGGTACATAGTACCCAACCGATCCTCAAGCGTTGATGGTTAATTTTTTATGTGAGCTGTTCTTTGTCTAATTAACGATGAAAAATTTCATATGCCTAAAAATCAACCAAAAACCTTAAGAGTTGGACTAATAAATATGATAAAAGAACTTTAATTATTAATTATATTAGAAGTTATATAAATTGTCTTATTGATTTATGTTTTTTTTTTGGTTGAGGATTAATATTGTTTTTAACCAATTAAGAATTTAAATAATGTGATATAGTGAACATAAATTAAGGTTAAAAATTATCGACCAATGGTATTGAAAAACACAAACCATAAACAGAAATAGATATGAGAAACGGATTCAATGATGTTGATGTATTTGAGATGATCGAAATTTAAAAACCACTTTTTTGATTATTATAAAAGAAAAGGGGTTACATGTATATATGTATTAATTACGTGTAAGTGTATATATTATTATTTATTATTTATTATTTATTATTTACGTGTACTATATATGATTAAGAAGGGGATATTTTGTTTAATTACTGAAAGTATAAGTATTAATATTATCATTAATAAAAGATGAAATAATTAAATATGATCTAATGGCTCTAAATTAAAGATGGAATACATCCAACGGTTCTTATTTGTTTAGGAATAAATTAAGCACCTTGTCATATATATATTGGTAGATTTGATCACGAAATGATTAATTTAAATAAATTAAAGGGTTAATTTTATTTAATTAATTAAAAGGAGGTTAAATGTGAAATTAGAAAATTAGAGTTGGGCTCTAATTCCTAATGGGTTGGGCCGAAATTTTAAAGGGCTTGGAAAGCCTTGAAGTTGCTTGCCCACCAAGTTATTAAACCCTAGATATATCCCTATATATAGAGGGTTTATATCAAAGGGTTTTATACATTCTTTCACACACAAAATCTCCTCTCTCTCTCTCTTTTGGGGTTCGGCCGAAACATAGGCAAAGAAAAAAGGGTTTTGGTTTTTGCAAGGGTTTCGACACTTAGGGTATAAACAAAGGGTTTTGAGGTTCGTGATCGGGGTACTAGCATACGGTATAAGGGGTGTCTAGTGTGCGATCGTAGAGGGGTTTTTCTTTAAACCCTATAATAATAATAATCTTATTATTATTGTTTTTATTGGAAGCTTTGCATAAGGTACACGTTTCGATTCTCTCTTTGTTAATTAATGTGATTACATATTCGATTCTTCCGTGCGCTTATGTGAATATTTATATGATTTATGTTCGCATATTCTAACAAAATGTTTAACCGATCAGATAACGATGTTGTTTTAGTTTGCAGTGTCTGATATATGATGTGTATTAAGTGATATCATGTCACCTGCGAGCTAGAATTACTGTATAAGTATTATTGAGATTAAGGACCAATAGCAAAAACCTACATCCATTAAATATTCTAATTATTAAAGACGCTAGGTATTCAAAACATAGCTTACAGTCCCTATCACACTCACAGACTCATTAACCTCATTAACTGAAAGATAATGTCACGCAAGATATGACACTCAAACACTCGAATACTCATTATAGAACTGGTGGAAAATGACACTACCTTCAAGGTCCGTAAAAACTTAAGCTTCATGTTTACTAAGTAGTAAGGAGCTCTAGGTATAATGAGTTGTTTCAGGTTTACCGAGGAACTTCTGGATTACTGAGGATCTTCAGGTGTAATGAGTTACTTCGGGTTTATAGAAGAGCTTCAAACATTAAACACAAAAAAGTTCTTTATCTTTGTTACGGAAAGCAAGTTTTGTTTATGGGGAAAACAAAGAAATATTACTGAACGTTTGAAAGATGATTACTGAAGTCCAATCCGATTACTGAAGGATCACACTGGAGTGTATTGTCACACCCCGTTGTAGCGGAAATACAGGGTTAACAAATAATTGCGTACTAATCAGAAGGTAAATAGAGATTACATCCATTAATGCCAATACATGTTCAATACAAGTACAATCGTTCAAATGTGGACCCCAAAATACGGATACAAGTCATCCTCATTTGGAACTGGGCCCACTGAATACGAGTTCAATAAATTGGACAGTCTAATACAATTAAAGCTAAAAACATAAGAGTCCTCAAATGTCTGGTGCTAATTGTACGTCCAAGTCAAAAGAATGGCCCTATAATGCCAAATACGATTCCCAGACTTACTGTTGGTCACCTGAAAAGCATGAAATTTGAGAGGATCAACTATCGAAATAGTTGGTGAGTTTACAGTGTGTTTGACTAAAAGACCAGTCGTCATTGGGAGCACACAATGACATGTAGTTATTAAGACAAGACAGTCAGGATCAATATCCGACAATAAGACTAATTTCCCTCGCACAGGTCTCCCGTTAACAATGTGGCGTGGACCAGTATACCTCACACAGGTCTCCCGTCTATAATGGGGTGCGGACCAGAACAAAGACAGTCAGACACTAAATCTGACAAGACAACCATTAGGATTTCATAATGGTGATAACTACATAGGGACAACATTTTAGTTCGTCAAACACAAAGAACAATTTAGTCAGCCGACAACATGGCAAGTCAAAGTCATTTAGTTCAATATTTCATAAGACATGTATACACATTTTCAGGCAGCCGTCAACATGGCAAGACATAAGACAAATGATTTAATTTACCAAATCTCATGGCATAGACAAAGACGAATCATTTATAAAGTAGTAGTGTATACAGTACATGCTTTTCAGGCCCAAAGTAAAAGGAAAAAGGGCGCCATAAACTCACCTTAGCGATCAATGAGCTAAAAGTACGAGTAAACTTGAGAATATGAGCAGTCTAGTCTCCACGTCTATCCAAAACCTAGGATATGAGTACCAATGGTGAGGATCAAATCTCACGACGTCAAGTATCTTATGTAAACTACTTAGCTATCGATCCTAGAATGCCACAACCAAGTATGTGATTTAATGTCCATTTTATTTGACTCAAATTACCAATGTTATTGACATTGTCATTATAAGGTAGTCTAAAGTACCAATCCATATAAACCAAGTCCAAGAGTTCAAGTTGTCGAAAAATGAAAATGTCACACAGCATGAAAACTCGCGGCGCGAGATCCAAGGGTCGCGGCGCGATTCTCAATTTATACTACATCGCGGCGCGAATCCTGAAGGATCGCGGCGCGAATCCTGAAGGATCGCGGCGCGAATCCTGAAGGATCGCGGCGCGAATCCTGAAGGATCGCGGCGCGATGTCTGACCTGAACGAGTGAAAGTGCAGTTTTTGACCATTTTCCGCAAACCAAACTATTTTCTAATCAACTCTTTTCATTTCAACAAGTACCAACATGTTTAAGAACCTGGAAACAACTCCATTTCACTAACCATTAACAATTTCAACACTTTTTGATTTCAAAGACCCATTTCAAATAAAAATTCATCTAACAACCAAACCCAAAACTCATTTCATACTCCAAGCCTATTTATTCAATTAATCATACTGAAATTAACCCATAAGATGGAATTAAATCGAATCAAAAGTTTAGAGAAATAAGTTACTTACCGATTTAGGGTTCTTGAGATAAAAAGGAAGAAAATGGTGATGATGATGATGAAACCCTAATTATTATTGAAAAATGATTATTCCCTTTGAATCCCCTTTGATTTCTTCTTGCCAAAACAGAATTTAGATGAAGAAATTGTTTTGTGTGTGTGTTTTGTGGTGTGTGTGTCGACCAAACAAGAGGGAAAGAGAAGGGGGTGTTTGGTTGGTTTATTCCCAGCCACAAAAGAGGGGGCCGACCTATGTGGCCTCATTTTTAGATATTTTGTACCCTTTATTCGGTAAAATGCTTACGATTAAATACCGTATGACCAAAAGGTTATAATTTAAAGTAAAGGTATTTTCCCTCGTGTTATTTAAATTAAGACAAGTCAATAAAGTTTCGTCAAAGTGAACTTTATAATATTAAGTCTAGACAGTCTATTTATTTTGTACAAGACATAACCTTTAAATATTTATTTAAAGTTATTTTTAAGACTCGGCATTCGTCTAGATAGCTAATAGTCTACGTCATCAAGATACGTCTAATTTGACTAAGTCAAAAGTCCAAAAGTCTAATAATTTCCACGTCAAAGACCGTCTAAATTAGACGAGATTATGATAATGACTTAGCTTAAACGAGATTAAGACTAACCCGTTGCTAATTAATTACGAGTTGTCACAGCATCCCCGACTTCTTAGGATTTCGTCCCGAAATTAATTGATGCTCAGTAAAAGATGAGGATAATGTTCCATCATATAGTCTTCACGTTCCCAAGTCGAGTCGGGTCCGTGTTTTGAGTTCCAACGAACTTTGACCAACTTGATACGACTACGTCTAAGTTGTTTGAGCTGTTGGTCTAAAATTTCAACAGGTTCCTCGACAAATTGAAGAGAGTCGTTCACTTGCAGCTCTTCGATAGGTACTACTAATGTTTCATCAGTCAGACATTTCTTAAGATTTGACACATGAAACGTGTGATGAACGTGTTCTAGCTCTTGGGGCAAATCGAGCTTATAAGCCACGGAACCAATTCTTTGAACAATCTCGAATGGTCCGATATAACGAGGACTAAGTTTCCCTCGCACGCCAAAACGTGCAGTGCCTTTCCAAGGTGACACTTTCAACATGACTTTGTCTCCTACTTGAAACTCAAGTGGTTTCCTTCTACGGTCGGCATAGCTCTTTTGGCGATCTTGAGCCGCCTTCAGCCGTGCCCTAATTTCAACAATTTGATTAGTAGTCTTCTGAACTAGTCCATATTTGTACAAACGACGTTCGCCAGCATCAAGCCAACAGACAGGAGATCTACATTTCCGTCCATACAAAGCCTCATAAGGAGCACATTTGATGCTAGTGTGATAGCTGTTATTATACGAAAATTCAGCTAACGGCAAAAAGGTATCCCAACTACCCTTGAAGTCAATGACACATGCCCGAAGCATGTCTTCTAAAGTCTGGATGGTACGTTCACTTTGTCCGTCAGTTTGTGGATGGTAAGCCGTACTCAGATTTAATTGAGTGCCTAGGGCTTCTTGAAAATGTCGCCATGATTGTGAAGTGAAACGACCATCACGGTCAGAGATAATAGACAAAGGAACACCATGAAGTGATACTATCTTTTCAATATATAATTGAGACAATTTCCTTATCTTCCAATTCTCTCGATTGGAATGAAATGAGCAGACTTCGTTAATCGATCGACAATGACCCAAATAGTATCGTATCCTTTCAGGGTTCGAGGCAGTTTAGTAATAAAGTCCATAGTAATCTGTTCCCATTTCCAGTCAGGAATTTGGGGTTGTTGAAGCAGCCCAGAAGGCTTTTGGTGCTCTGCCTTGACCATTGAACAATTTAGACACTTTGAGACATAAGTGGCGATATCTCTTTTCATACCAGGCCACCAATAAAAGTCCTTTAGTCCATGGTACATTTTGTCAGCACCAGGATGGATTGAATACTTAGATCGATGACTCTCGTTCATTAAGAGTTCTCTAAGTCCATTATACTTAGGAATCCAACACCCAAAACTTAATCGTGTATGTTGACTAACGTCGTTAATGTTATGTGGTAAAATGTGTGTTTATATGTTTATGTGCCCTATATGTGAGATTTAATTATTTTTAATGAGTGACAATAAAGTGGACTAAATGATGTGTAAAAGGCCTTTGTAGTGTGCGAAAGTGCTTTAGTGTGTTATATGTATCCCCAATAGGTGTTTTTAAGCGAAATAAAGTCAATATGAAGTTCAGGGACCAATTTTGCCAAAGTTGAAAAGTTAAAAACGGGTTTGGCATGGGATTAGCCTAATCTAGGTTAATTTTGCAGCCATTAATCATAATTAAAACAAATACAAAAGTTCCTTCAATTCTCTCTTGAATTCTTAAGCATAATCTTCAAGTTTTGGTCAATCAAATCGTGTGTTTTGCATATTGGAAATCAATCGGCCATCATTTGCTACAGGTAATCAATGATTCGTTGGCTATATTTCAGATCTAAAGATGTTTCTATTTGAATCAAATCTGATTTTAAAAGAAGTTTTGAAGAATTAGGGTTTATTATGTGTTTTGGTCAATTGATGTTCATAATGATATTAAACGAGTTTATAATCGATCTTGATGATCAAAAGGTTTATATATGTCAAAAACATGTTTTGGGTGAAGCCTAAGTCGATTGAATTCTGGAAAAATGAAGATTAAAGCCGTTTTATGAGTTCTGGACGAAAATAGAGTTAAATTCGTTTTAAGTGTTAAATTCGTTCTGGAATGCTAAATTCGTTTGAAAAACGAAGTTTAACTTCGTTCAAACTATTTTCGTTTAAAAGAAGACTAATTTCGTTTGTTAAATCCGTTGGCTAAATTCGTTTTGGAAACGAAGATTAAGTTCGTTTGAGATGTCTAAATTCGTTTTATGTGGTTTAAGTTCGTTTTCTGGGATTAAGTTCGTAAGAACAAAACTAAGTTCGTTTTCAAGTCCATTTAAGGTCCCAAATGACTTATATTTCATATATTAATGTACGATAGGTGTCGGGGATTACTATTAAGCACTGTTAGCTTTTGTTTGCGCGCACATTCTACTATCAGGTAAGATACACTACTTTTGTCACGCTGAGGGTGCAACATAAATGGTTTATAAACTATAACCTCCATAACGGTAACGTATACCCTATAATGTGGGTGGGGATTTTATGGGAGGTACTAGGGGACTAATGATGACGATGCTTATGCCTAAAATGCTTCCCCGTACACATGTTTATGACATGATATGCGATGTGTGATGATATGCTTAACGATATGATATGATATGACGAACGGTGGTTAATGATATGATGTAATGATGTTATGTGCATGTATATGTGGCTTGTTCATCTAGAACACTAGACCTTTTTAGGTTGCCATGACACGTGCACGTTTTAAGGGCCCTAACGTGAAATGATGATAGATGATGACTAGTTTAGGATAACATAAGAAACCTAAACTAAATGGGGTAAATGCTCGAGCTAATTAGATGATGAGTTTTATGCATAACCCGTGCCTGACGGTGGATATAGGTACGCTGAGGTGGTTGCTTGGGTTGCTCCTTGCAACAGTCATACGTGGCGAGTAGTTTCGGGTGGTCTGATGACCCACCTAATGTCATGAACATAACGTGCTACTCAGGGATCGACATTGTCTTTCCTTAACGACGCAGATGGACCGTCGAAAGACTTCTCCATCAAGTCGGGTGTGAGGCTCCTTGAGGTCGTATGACCGCCTGCACACAAACTCATACCCTATATGATAACGGTAACTTCGGTTACAACTTAACGGTAACTTCGGTTACAACTTAACGGTGACCTAGTCACAATTTAACGAGATGAATCAAAGTGACGAAATTGATTAGGCACATTTAGGGTCATGAACTCTATGCTTATATGTGACGTGGATATGTTTATATGATGATATGTATGCCTAATTAAAATGACTTAAAGTTTTAAAAGGACGATTTAAATGGATGAAATGTTTTGCTTAAACCTGGTGTTATCTTACTTAGCTATTTATAGCTAACACTTGTTCTTTTAAATGTGTTGTTCCCCTCAGGTTAAGCAGTGAGATGACGTGTGAAGCTTTGACGAGAGATGGGTAGATGATCAAGATGGCCTTAGTCTACCCAATAGTTTCTCATAGACTTTATGATATTGTTTCCTCTTGGAACCCTATGTAATGACTGCTGTTTTGATTGCTTTATGTTGGGCAATCTTATGGATTTTCTTTTATTATTTCTACGATACGTTAGTAACACCACTATTGCTTCTCAACTGTTTTCCTTGTTGAGAGTTTTAATAAATCGTTTCCGCATAATTGATGCCGTTAGGCAAAAGTTTTTGGAAATCCATATTTTTACGAAACGGGTGTTACAATCTACACTCTGCCCTTAACATGTCGGATCCCATCACCATCCAATTCAAATAAACGTTCAACATTCCACAATGCTTCTTTCTCGATACGCCCTGGCTGTAGGGCATCGTTTTGATCGTCTAAAACTCTATCCCTTAATGACGAGCCAAGATAAGAACTTGCTCTTGTTATGACAGATAGGGAAATTCTATCTTTTCGACTTAGCGCGTCAGCAACAACATTTTCTTTACCGGGATGATATTTGAGTTCACAGTCGTAGTCACTGAGTAATTCTACCCATCGTCGTTGTCTCATATTTAACATTTTCTGATCGAAGATATGCTGAAGACTTTTGTGATCCGTGAATACAGTACACTTGGTACCATACAAGTAATGCCTCCAAATCTTTAAGGCAAAAACAACCGCTCCGAGTTCGAGATCGTGGTTGTATAGTTCTTTTCGTGGATTTTGAGCTGTCTAGAAGCGTAAGCAATGACCTTACCTTCCTGCATAAGTACACATCCCATGCCCTGATGTGAGGCGTCGCAGTATACCACGAAGTTTTCCATGCCATTTGGTAATGCTAGAATGGGAGCATTACATAGTCTGTCCTTTAACGTCTGAAATGCCTTTTCTTGGGCATCCTGCCAAATAAATTCCTTAGTCTTCTGAGTTAACAAAGTCAAAGGTTGAGCAACCTTAGAGAAATTCTCAATGAATCTCCTGTAATAGCCAGCCAGTCCAAGAAATTGACGGATTTCTGTCGGAGTCTTAGGGGCTTCCCACTTCTTTATTGCCTCGACCTTAGATGGATCCACGTGAATCCCATCCGCATTCACTACATGACACAAGAAGTGTACTTCCCTAATCCAGAATTCACATTTTGAGAACTTTGCGTACAGTTCTTGATCCTTGAGCAGTTGCAGAATGGTTCTCAGATGACCTTCATGTTCGTCTTTAGTTCTTGAGTAAATCAGTATGTCATCAATGAACACGATGACAAACTTGTCTAGATATGGTCGACATACTCTATTCATTAAGTCCATGAACACAGCAGGTGCATTGGTTAAGCCAAATGGCATAACCAAAAACTCATAATGTCCATAACGAGTTCTGAAGGCTGTTTTAGGAATGTCTGTCTCTCTGACTCTGAGTTGATGATACCCAGATCTGAGATCGATCTTGGAAAAGTGTGATGCACCTTCCAGTTGGTCGAACAAGTCATCAATACGAGGTAAAGGTACCTGTTCTTGACGGTCAACTTGTTCAATTCTCTATAGTCAATACATGTTGAGTCCCAATGTTAATTGTAAATTTAATGATGACAAATCTGACCTATAAACACTTAGTAATCTTTTGGTTCTTGTAATCTGATCTGGGTCAGACTAAGCTGACACAGCTTGCGATCTGTAACTGACCCAGATCATGCTTCATACTTTGTAATTGTAAAATCTTATGGAAGCAAGTGTTATTTAAGCTGCATCAACAATGTGTTAGCATTCAGTCCAAGTCGAAGAGGAGGATTGAAGATAGAAGACTAAGGCATGTTAGTGGAAGACAGCTTGGGATTAGCAGTCAGCTTGGAAACACTTAGGCAGATTGGTGCTTTGACAAACGGCCCAATCTGTATCTGACAATCAAGTGAAGATAACAACCTGGATTGAAGATAAAGACAAATGACATGACTAGGAAGAATCCTAGGATCCAGGTTGGTGGTTGGTTTTACATATGCGTGTCCATACTCTTATTGGTAGATGAAGAATGTGCGTCAGTACGTGGGGGACCACAAGTACTATGAAAGGCACGATTGATTATTCATTTATCATCCACTGAATGAAGAATACGTGGCTGCAACGGACACCAAGTGAAGGAGCGCTTTCGCCTATAAAAGCCTCATTCATGGATTGCATATGGGTGGCATTTTTCCTGAGAATCATTCTTCACACAAGTTTCTCTGCTCTTACACACAGCTTAGTCTGTACGAGATCAGCTTGGGCTGATTCTCTTGAGCTAGAACTTATTGATTGTAGTTTGTCATTTCAGAGGTTGTTTAGATATCTATAGGCTATCTTTATTCCGCAACAACCTTGTAATTCTTTGTATAGATTATTTCTTAATAAAGGATTACTTTGAAAACCACAATCTGTGTTCAAGAATGTCTTTATTTCTTTACTGCTTTACTGTTTTAATGATTCCTGCTCTTTACTTACTTGCTTAATATATATAAACTGAATCTTAAAACGTTTTTATTTAAAAGTTTGTAAAGATTAAGGAAAGTTGTATTCACCCCCCTCTACAACTGTTCTGTGTACAATATACTTTGGTATATTGATACACCTTGGGACGTATCAATTGGTATCAGAGCAGGGGTTAAGAATTAACTGACTTGATCCTTGCATATTTCCCTTAATAGTAAAGCATTATGTCATCCTATATTGATAATGGTTCTTCAACCCGACCACCCATGTTTGATAAAGATGATTTCAGTGGGTGGAAAGGTCGAATGTCTTTGTTCCTTGAATCCATCGATAAAAATATGCCTGACATCCTTGCAGATGGTCCTTATGTTCCTACACAAACCATTGTGGTAGAAGCTGTGGTCAGGGAAGGTCAACCAACCATTCCTGCCACAGTCAAATCTATTGTTAAGGACAAGGCAGATTGGGGGGATGAGGATAGGAGTTTGGCAAACTTGGATGTGAAGGCTAGAAATTTCATTGTCCAAGCTATGCCCAAAGACCTTTACCATTCTATTAAAATGTGTTCTACAACTAAGAAAATGTGGGGTACATTGACTGTCATGTTTGAGGGTTGCTCTACTTCCATGGAATCCACAATTACTACATTGACCAGGAGGTATGAGAGATTTTCTCTTTGAGAAATGAATCCTTGACTGACACTCATACCCGCTTTAATGCTTTGGTAAATGATTTAGCTGCTGTTGGAATTGTTAAGAAAAATGAGGTTTTAAAGAGTAAATTTCTTGATTCATTACCACCTAAATGGAACAACTATATTTCTTCTGTTAAATTAAGTTCTGTTTACATGATCTTGATCTCCCTGGACTTTTTGGTTTGCTTCATAACCAAGAATGTTCAGAGGCTGAAAAGTTAATTGCTATGGGTGATTCTTATAGTCAGCCTGTTGCTGCACTTGTTGCTTCTATGACTGAACACCCTAGTTCAATTAGTAATGAGATCATTCCTTGTGTTAATGATGATATTCCTGATGTCTAATCCTAACTCTGTTTGTGCTGAATCTGAATGTGATGAATCTGATGGTGATGAACTAGCTAATGAAGTAGCTATGTTGGCTTAAAGGATCAGAAGGAGATCCTTTAATAAGTTTAAAGGAAAAGGAAGAGGTGGCCAAGCTGACAAGACCAAGAAGCCATTTGACATGTCCAAGGTCACTTGTTACAAGTGTAGCAAGACTGGACATATGGCTGGAGATTGCAGATCTAAAGAATCTACTCAAGCTGTGCCAGCCAAAGGTGGAAGAGGTGAAAAATACTCAAAGCTCAAGACTAAGTACAAAGCCTTGAAAGCACAAGTAGCTGAGCTGACTGAGAAGGTGAACAAAAGTGAAAAGAGTCTGGTAGCCAAAGACTGGGCTGAAAGTGCCACATCATCTGATGATGAGCTGTATAAAGATGCCAAGTGTTTCATGGCTAAAGAAGCTACTCAAAGATTTGCTGAAGATCTGGTGAAAATACAACAGCAATCTGAGTCAGCTCACCAGGCATCTACCAGTCAGACTGCTCCACCTGAGGTAACTTCTTTTTCCAATCTGTCTGATAATGAGAAACTGTCCAGACTGAATAAACTTGGTGATGAGGTTCTGCTACAAAAACACTTTAATCAAGAACTCAAAAAGGAAATACATGTTTTGAAACTTGATAACAGCTCTAAGAGTTACACCATTGAAAAACTAGAATCTGAAGTTAAAGCTCAAAAACAATTAAACTCCATTTTGGTTAAAGAAGCTAAAACTGCAGAAGAAAAGTTTTTAAAGGTTAAACAAATTACTGAAACATGGTGTATAAGTTCCAAAAGAGTTGCTAAGTGTGTGAATGACCAAATACCTCATCAGATCCAAGCTATTTTTGATGGTGATTATGATAGGGCCATAGCCATTGCTGAAGTATGTGCTATGGAGCCTTTTTATCAGCCTCCTTCACCACCCAAAGTCCAAACCAATGGAATGAATTCTAAACCAATTAAGTTGGTTCAGAAATCGGGTATTGGGTTTAAAGATCCTGAAACCATTGGTCAGACCATTGCTGAAGCTGTGTCTGAAGCTGATAAGGTTGTTGAGTTAAAACCTGAAGAAAGTCTTGACTTGTCCAAGCTGACCATTACCAAATCTGAATCAGATTCAAAGACTAAAACAAACAAGGGTAGTTTAAAGAAAAATAAAAGAAAGATTAGAGATCATAGTGTTCCTAAAGAGAAAATAAAGCTTTTAAAGAGTAAGAAGTCTGGTTCTCTAGGAAATGAGTCACAAACAAAATCTGAGTCTGTTTCAAGTAACACCAAGTCTGACTCTGACAAAATGATTTTAAAATATGTTGAGTCCAGAACTGATAAGGTGTCAATGGAAGCAAATTTTCTTAAGAATGTGTCTGATCCAAAAACTATTGATCAAAGAAAATTGAGAGCTGAATGTAAGAAATCTGGAATAGGCAAAGGTTTTGTTCAAAAGGAAACTCTAAATGTTGCTAGAAAGAACTTTGAATCTGGTAAAGGACAGACCAAGAAACAATGGGTGTCAAAATGTGATAAGAGTCTAAGTTCAGTTACCCAATCTGAGTCAGACCAGAAGGTCAACTCTGGTGAACCCATCTTTGGATGGGTTCCCAAAAAGAACTAATCTCTTATCATAATTGCAGGGCAGTCATGACGATAATACCTGGCACTTGGACAGTGGATGTTCCAAGCATATGACCGGATGTAAGTCCCTGCTATGTAGCTTTAGGATTCGCACTGGTCCTAATGTTACTTTTGGAGATGACTCTCAAGGAAAGACTGAAGGTTTTGGTATACTTTCAAATGGTCCCCTTACTTTCAGAAGGGTCTCATATGTAAATGGTTTGAAGCACAATCTGATCAGTGTGAGTCAGTTGTGTGATGCTGGTTATGAAGTGAGATTCAGGTCTGATAAGGGTATTGTTCTTGATTTAGAAGGCAATGTGGTTCTTATTGCAAAGAGGGATGAGTCTTTGTATTCTTTTCGACATGAGAAATCCAACTGTCACAAGAGAAGTCTGTTTCATGTCAAAGACTCAAGATGAGCTGAATTGGTTGTGGCATAAAAGGTTGTCTCATATGAATTTCAAAGACATCAACAAGCTGTGTAAGAAAGAGTTGGTGTCTGGTCTTCCAGTGATAAATTATGATAAGGACAAGCTGTGTGGTGCTTGTGAGAAAGGCAAGCAACACAAAGCCTCTTTTAAGTCTAAAACATGCTCAACCATTGATAATTGTTTGGATCTGCTTCATATGGACTTATTTGGACCAATTAGTACTCCATCATTCACTGGAATGAAGTACTCCTTGGTAATTGTTGATGAGTATTCAAGATACACCTGGGTTTTCTTTCTAAAACACAAGAGTGAAGCTGCTGACAGCATTATTCATTTCATCAAGCAAGCTGAAATTCTCTACAAAAGGCCTGTTAGGCAATTAAGGAGTGATAATGGTACTGAATTTAAGAATATCACTCTTAATTCTTTTTGCAGTGAAAAGGGAATTTCACAAGTCTACTCAGCTGCCAGAACTCCTCAACAAAATGGTGTTGCAGAAAGAAGAAACATAACTCTTATTGAAGCTGCCAGATCCATGATGGCTCAAAACAATGTCAAGTCTCATTTCTGGGCTGAAGCAGTACACACAGCTTGCTTTACCCAGAACAGATCCTTCATTGTGAAAAGACACCAGAAGACTGCATATGAACTTCTTAGGGAGAGAAAACCTGAGATTGGTTTCCTAAGAATGTTTGGGAGTCCTTGTTACATTCTGAATCAGAAAGACCATCTTGGAAAGTTTGATGAGAAATCAGATGAAGATATCCTACTTGGATATGCAACAATGATGAAGGCCTACAGAGTTTACAACAAGAGAACTAAAACAATTGAGAACTCTGTTAATGTAAGCATAGATGAAGGTTGTTCTAAGCCAGATTGCTCTCCTCCTGAAGATGAAGATTTCAATTTTGAAGAACTGGCTGTGCCTGAGAATGAGCCTCCAACTAATCCTCCAGTTGGAGCTGATAATGCTCAAACTCAGGGGGAGCAACTTATAGAAGAAGAAAAAGGTGTTCCAATCTTTGAAAATGCACAAGCTGATCCTACTCCTACTGAAGAAATTATTCAGAATCCATTAAATGACTCTCAAACTGGTTTAGATTCCCCCATTCCAGTCCAAGCTGATCAGCCTCTTCCTCAAGCTGATCATGCTGGACCATCTAATCTGAATCAGTCCATTGTCCCAGTTACTAGATGGACAAAGTCATCCAATTAACCAAATCATTGGTGATCCTCTCTCTGGTGTTAAAACAAGAAGAAAGGCAACAGGCAATTTCTGCATGTTTGTCAATTTTGTAAGCAAGGTGGAACCAACTGAGGTTAATGAAGCACTGGCAGATCCTTCTTGGGTAAATGCAATGCAAGATGAGTTAACACAGTTTGAAAGAAACAAGGTTTGGGAACTTGTTCCAAGACCTCATCACAAGACTGTGATTGGAACCAAGTGGGTCTACAAAAACAAAATGGATGAAAGGGGAGTTGTGACCAGAAATAAAGCAAGATTGGTAGCTCTTGGTTACAGACAAAGGATGGAATTGATTATGATGAGACTTTTGCACCAGTGGCAAGATTAGAGGCAATCAGAATGTTCTTGGCCTTCTCTGCTCACAAAGGTTTCAAAGTCTACCAAATGGATGTGAAGAGTGCATTTCTTAATGGAAAATTGGAAGAAGAAGTCTATGTTGAACAGCCTCCTGGTTTTGAAAATTCAAAGTTTCCTGACCATGTGTTCAAGCTTGACAAGGCTCTCTATGGGTTGAAGCAAGCTCCAAGGGCATGGTATGACACTTTGTCTAAATTCTTATTGGCTAACAATTTCAAAAGAGGTAATGTTGACAAGACTTTGTTTGTGAGAAAGTATAATGGTGATATCCTACTTGTACAAATTTATGTAGATGATATAATATTTGGGTCTAGCAGTGAAAGACTTTGCAAAAAGTTTTCTGAACTAATGTCTAAAAAGTATGAAATGAGCATGATGGGAGAACTAAACTATTTTCTGGGTTTACAAGTTAAACAGACTAAAAATGGAATTTTCATAAACCAAGAAAATATGTTAAAGATCTCTTAAACAAATTTGGTTTTAGTGATTGCTCACCTATGAAAACTGGTGATAAGCTGGGTGAAGATAAAAATGGCAAATCTGTTGACACCACAACTTATAGGGGTATGATAGGATCATTACTTTACTTGACTGCTAGTAGACCAGATATTATGTTTGCTACATGTCTTTGTGCAAGATATCAAGCTAGTCCTAAGGAATCTCATCTTAAGGCTGTGAAAAGAATCTTTAGATACCTTAAAGGTAGTCCCAATCTGGGTCTTTGGTATCCCAAAGACTCAGGATTTGATCTAATTGGCTATTCAGATTCTGACTTTGCAGGCTGTAAGATTGACAAAAAAAGTACTTCAGGAGCTTGTCAATTGCTTGGCAATAGACTTGTAAGCTGGTCCAGCAAGAAGCAGTATTCAGTTTCTATATCCACTGCAGAAGCTGAATATGTTGCTGCAGGAAGTTGTTGCTCTCAAATTCTTTGGATGCAATATCAGCTCCAAGACTATGGTGTCACTGCATCAAAAACTCCAATCTTTTGTGACAGTACCAGTGCCATAGCAATTTCAAACAATCCTGTACTTCATTCAAGGACCAAGCACATTGATATAAGATATCATTTCATCAGGGATCATGTAATGAAAGAAGATGTTGAACTCCACTTCATTCCAATAGATAATCAGCTTGCTGACTTGTTCACAAAGCCATTGGATGAATCAAGGTTCAACTATCTCATAAGTAAGCTAGGTATGCTTAATTTGTAAAATGTAGTGAGTTAAGTAATAACAAATCTGACCCCTTAGAGTTATTCTAAATTTTTGAGGGTAAGCTGTGTCTAACCCAGACTACCCTTTCATACTTGGTGCATTTCCAAGTAAAAGAGGGTAAGCTGAGTTTGACACAGATTCGTGGTTATTTTTGTTATTAAATATCTCAGTGCGTTTTATTACTTTCATTATTTTATTTAAGCTTACTTGTTGATCCTATTGGAGTGTGACACGTGTAGTGGTAACAGCCGGTTACTGAAAAAGTACCTCCACTACTTGTTGATCCTCCAATCATAACCTTTCTCTCTCCAACTTTTACAAACGGGATATTTTAAATTTTGTATATAATATTGATTTAACCTAAATCCCAAATCACTTGTTCATATTTTCTCAAATCAATTTTTTTTCTCTCTCAAATCTGATTACTGTTTTATTATTGTATTTAAATTTCTTCTTATAAAAAATTATTTTCAAATGGCATCATCATCTGTTTCTCTTCATACTAATGATTCTAAATCTAGTTCTTCATCTGAAGCTGAAAGTCTATACCCAGCTCCAATAAGCGCTAATAAGCTTTCACCTTATGTGGTGGGAAGTAATGTAGTAGTGGTTCCGGCTGATCTTGATACTGGTAAAATCAAGATTGGCAGTCTGGTTCATGCCAATATTCATCCTCCTTTATGGGCAAAAGGATATGATGAGATTGTGGCTTTCTTATGGTATCATCCATTCGGCAAGGTGATGATTGAGAAGCCAGACTGGGTGTTTCAAGATCTCCTTTGCGAATTTTGGGCAAGCTGTTTTGTGGGACAGAACAAGAAAGGAGATGCTGCAATCTATGGCACAATCCTCAATGGTAAGAAAAAGGTATATATTTCTTATGAGAGGATTAGGTCTGCATTTGAGCTGTCTTATATGCCTGAAGATGATTATGAAAATGTTGTGTCTCATACTGAAGCCAAAAATATTTTACAAGAAGTTGGATATACTGGTCCATTGGCTTCAGTGGTTAAAATGAAATATTTAACTGGCATTTGGAACTATTTACTAAGCACAATTTCTAAAACTTTACAAGTAAAGGCAGGCAGCTTTGATCAACCTAATGTTTTAGAATTGCAGATTTTTCATGCAATGGTCACTATGACCAGAATAGATTTTGCTGGCTTAATTTTTAAGGATTTAGTTGATCGTGTTCATAAGAAGAGCCTTACCATACCTTATGGTAGGATTCTTGCTCTCATCATTGAAGCAATACTTGACAATGATTACAGTTTGGCAACTGGTCAGACTGTGGAATGCAAGTCTATCAACAATCACACCCCGTTGTAGCGGAATACAGGGTTAACAAAAGAATTGCGTACTAATCAGAAGGTAAATAGAGATTACATCTATTAATCCAAATACAAGTCTATTACAAGTATAATCGTTCAGATGTGGACCCCAATACACGGATACAAACTATCCTCAATTGGAAATGGGCCCACTTAATACAATAACAACATCTGGACAGCTAAGTACAATTAGGACTAATAAAATGATAGTCCTCAGAGGTCTGACGCTAATTGTACGTCCAATGTTCAAAAGGTGGCTTCTAAAATGCCATATACGCTTCCAATACTTACTGTTGGTTACCTGAAAAGCATGAAATTTGAGAGGATCAACTATCGAAATAGTTGGTGAGTTTACAGAATGTTTGACCAAGTTTATTCGTCATTGTGAGCACACAATGACTTGTAGTTATTTTCAACAAGACAATCAGAATTCAACACTTGATAATATTTCATAACAAGACAGCCGGGGTCTAAGTCCGACTAAAGCATATGATAGCCGGGAGCCAAGTCCGACAGTATCAGTCACTATGCTACATTGCTTCGCACAGGATTTCCCTCTAAAATGGGGTGCGCACCACAACAATGTTCATGACTAGCATATGACAGCCGGGAGCCAAGTCCGACAGTATCAGTCACTATGCTACATTGCTTCGCACAGGATTTCCCTCTAAAATGGGGTGCGCACCACAACAATGTTCATGACTAGCATATGACAGCCGGGAGCCAAGTCCGACAGTATCAGTCACTATGCTACATTGCTTCGCACAGGATTTCCTTCTACTAGTGGGTGCGGACCCTAAACAAGACAGTCAAGAACTAAGTCTGACAACACGACCACAAGGGTTCCATAACAATGATAACTACAGGGACAACATTTTAGTTCGTCAAACACAAAGAAACATTTTAATCAGCCATCACACGGCAATTCAACGTCATTTTATCCAACATTTAATAAATGACACGTATACACATTTTCGACAACCATCAACATGGCAAATTTAAGTCAAATGATCTAAGCATCCAAATCACATGGCATACTCACAAAACAATCATTTATTTAACAAATCGTGTATACAATAACACATGCTTTTCAGGCCCAAAGTAAAAGGAAAAGGGCGCCATAAACTCACCTTAGCGATCTAGTGCTAAAAGGTGCAAAGTAGCTCGAGAAGATTCAACAATCAGTTCTCCACGTTATCCAAAACCTATGATATCATTACCAATAATGAGGATCAAATCTCTTGACGACGAGTATCCTACGTACAACTACTTAGCTATAGACCCTAGAATGCCGTAACCGAGAACGTGTTTCAAACTTTCATTTTGTTTACCTTTAGTTAGTAAAATCAATGACATAGTCATTAAAAGTAGTATAAAATACCATAATGACAACTATACAGTCGTAAACAAGTTGGTTTAGCTCATTTAAGTCGAGTCACGAACCCACAATTACTTCTTTAACATTACCAAGTGTGAAACATAACACTTTGACTCGACATTTTTAGAAATGGAGAAGGATTCATACAAAATGAATGTTATCATAAGAAAATAGACTTTCACACGATTCTAACGATAGGTCATACGACTTATTTGGAGTCGCGGATCAAAAGTTATTAACATTTGAAAATTGACGCGCAAAATTTTTACAGTGGGTATCCACTGCGCCGCAGTGAGCCATTGCCAAGCTCACTGCGCCGCAGTGAGCTAACCTCGCACAAAACAGGCCCTAGCCACTGCGCCGCAGTGGGGCTAACCCATGCCACTGCGCCGCAGTGGCCAAAATCTGAACCAGAAGCAGTAGCTGCAGGTTATGCAGGAAAACCAAACCCAAAACCCTTCAAACTCGACCCAAATCAAACCCTTTTATTTCTAACAAGTGTTAACATGTTCAAAAGACCTGGAAACATACCATTTCGCCAATCATTTCGCCATTTCAATCATTTTGATTTCAAGACCAAATTCTAAATCCAAAACTTCATAAATTACCAAGAACCCTAACTACATAACAAGTTTAAAAGCCTCTAATTCCGTTTACAAAACTAAAACAAACCCTTAGTTGAATTTAAATCAAATCAAAAGTTTGAAGAAGAAAGTTACTTACCCAAAATTTGGTGTTCTTGAGAAAAATGAAGAAGATGATGATTACAAGAAGATTATTATTAGAACAATTAAATGTATTTTCCTTTGATTCTTCCTAGCCAGAACCGTATGAGATGGAAGAGATGAGAGTATTTGGTGATGAAATATTGTTTTGTGGTTTAAAAGTGTGGTGATGTGTGTGGTTGAGTGATCGATCAAAAGAAAGAAAGGAGGGAAGAGGGGTGTTTTACTCCCTGCCTCTCATTTCATTTTCCAGCCCATGTGGCTCATTTGGGATATTTTGTATCCCTAAATTTGGTAAACTGCTTACAATTAAATACCGTTTGACCAAAAGGTTAAAATGTAAAGTAAAGGTATTTTTCTTCGTCTTATTTTAGTTAAGACAAGTAAATAAAACTTTATCAAACTAACTTTAGAAATATTAAGTTTAGACAGTCTAATTACTATGCAAAAATTCATAACCTTTAAATATCTCATTTAAAGTTATTTTAAGACTCGGCATTCCGTCTAAATAGCTAATAGTCTACGTCATAAGGATACGTCTAATTGAACCATATCAAATGTTCAATTAACTAATAATTTCTACGTCATAATATCTAAATTAGACGAAATTATATTAATGATCGAGATTAGGACTAACCCGTTGTTAATAAATTACGAGTTGTCAGATGAATGCAAGTCTATCAACAATAACATTTTCAATAGTCCCAAGGTATCTGTGCAGGGTCTGACCCGAGCAATGCAGATCTACCTTGATTTTTGCAGGCAAAGAGAAAGGGAACAAGAAGCACTTAAGGAAGCTGTCCCTTCTTCGACGCGATCTGAGTCTGACACTCAATCTGCCAATCAGGGGACCCAGGTACACATGCTTCTGAACCCTCAAACTCTTCTCAATCTATTCAATATTCTTCTCCTTCAAAAGAGGGTGAAGGGTTGGCCAAAACATCAGCCACCCTAGCCACACCTCATCCACTCACTCAAAATCTGCTTCTAAAAGACCAATTGTTGAGGACTTAGTACCTCACAAGGCTAAAAAGAAAAGAACGCAAAGGAAATCTGTGTCAGCTTCTGGGGTTGATATTGCAACATCCAATTTTGAGATCCCCCAAGGTGCAGTGGAAGCTAAGGAACGTTCCAAAGCTGTCCCTACCACCCAAGCTGATAAGCCGAAATTGTTAGGACCAGTTTACTGGTAAACTGGCCAGTCTCCAGTTGCACCTGGAGACCCAGTGAAACTGTCCAGTGAACTGGAGACCCAGAAGATTTGTCCAGAAATATATTGAAGTCCAGTTGCACCGTACAGTCAACGCAACTGAAGACTTCCTCCAGTTGAGAACTGACCAGTTGAAGAATCATTACAGTTGAAGTCGAAGACAACAAATGGAAGATAGAGAATGACAATGGCAGTGAAGCCCAGTTGACATTCTAGTCAGTTACAAACTGGAGACCATCAGTGGAAAGCTCTTACAAAGCTTTACACTGATTACGAGGAATTGACTTTTGTGCTTTATGTCCTTTTACCCGGATAATAAGCCTTATCTTATTATTTAAATACAAAAGGTACATAAAGCTGGTTGAATAAAGTTGCTTTATACTGCAACTTTACACTGCATTTTAAGAAATTAAATGCTATTCCTTAAATGCTCTCAACCACATTTGTATGGCTAAAGTTAACATCCCAATGTTAACTTTGCCTATAAATACAAGTCATTGCACAACAAGAATATTACTTCTTCGAATACACTTCGATAGATTTCACACTTTGCATACCTGCAATATTCTTGGTAAACTTGTGCAATATTCTCTCAATCGTAAAAAGGAACATTTCACAACTTTAAGTGTTTTGATTGTTTAGAGAAATTCCGAGTGTAGATCAATTGTAGTTCATAGGTTGTTAGGATATTTACATTCTTGTATTATCTTGGTTCCGCAACAACCTTGTAATTTATTTAACATCAATAAATAAATTACACTTGAAAATTACATATTGTCTCATCAATTTATCTTACAAGTTATTTGTATTATTGCATTGTTCTTTACTTATTGTCACTTAATAAGTAATCTATCTAGAACTTGGTATATACACACTGCAACTGGTCGTCTCCAGCTCAGTGCATATATTGCAAAGTAACTCCACCATCGACATAGAGGTGTCTTCAGTAGTACCATCTATTGAGTTGGGACTTACAAGTGGTATCAGAGCAGAAGGCTAATAAACTTGCCTAGATATGCTAAGATGAACACTACTGAAGGTGGAGATGGTTCTGGTTCAGGTGAAACCCCCTTGAATAATAATGCCCAACCTTTTCAAAATGTTAATACAAACCCTCCTCCTACTGCCCCAAATCACGTCCATGTACATTATTCTAACACTCCTGTTCCCAAATTCGATGGAAACAGTGAGACTTTTGGTACATGGAAGGCTAGAATGCTTTTGCATTTTGGTGGGATAGAGAGGTATATGTTGAAAATCCTTAAGATGGACCATATATACCCATGTCTCTTGGGGTAAGTCCTCTTCTAGATCCAACTGGAAGAAGAGGTTCAAGAGAAAAGCTCGAAGACCATTGGTCTGATGAGGATCATAGACTTGTTGATCTGGACACCAGACTCAAGAACATGATCCTTGGAGCTGTCCCTGAAGATCTAATTCCAACACTTGTGTTGTTCCCCAGTGCAAAGTCAATGTGGGATGAATTAGTTATTCAGTTTGAAGGAGGTGATGACACTATTGTCACCAGGAAAGTTGCCTTGAACAAGAAGTATGAATCCATCTTTGCCTTACCCAATGAAAGTCTAACTGGTACATACACCAGATTTTCTAGCCTCATTAATCAGCTGAGAGGCTTGGGTGTAGAGAAGGATAAGGATATTCTTCTTGAGAAGTTTTGTGATATTCTTCCTTCTAAATGGGAAAACATGGTTCTTGTCTTGAGACAAGGTAAAACCTTGCACAGCCATACTCTTGCATCGCTCTGTGGAGCCTTCAGATTCACTGAAGATAATAATGCTGCAAGACTGGTGGCTGAGCAAGATGCCATGAACCATGCCCAGAGTTCCAAGGTTGCTAGTGTACCTGAGCGACCTTGTGCTGCCTTAATGTCTGCAGAGAGTGTCCAGGCACACTCAATGAAGGAGATGTTAAACAGTTTCTTAAACTCTGGTCTGACCACTGAAAACAGTGATGGTTGTAATGAAACTGACGATGATGATCTGGTAGCCATGATTGCTAAAACCTTTAACAGGTTTAAGCATAAATCTAAAAGATTTAATGGCCCAAACAATGCTTCCAGCTCCAGCTCTCTGGATAAAACCAATCTTACCTGCTATAAGTGTGGTAAGAAAGGTCACTTTATGAAGGAATGCAGATCTAGTCAGTTGAACAACCAAACTGGCCCCCCTGTCCCTAATTTCAATCGGTCTGATGATAGCTACAAAGCTAAATATAAGAAGCTTAAGGCCCAGATTGCCCTCCTGTCCATGGAAAAGGAAAAGGATCAGTGCTTAATGGCACAAACTGAGGGAAAATGGGAGTACTCTGATGACTCATCAGCTGATGAAGAAGAGGAAAGGGACATGTGTTTCATGGCCTTGGAAGATCAACAGTAGCAGCACGTGGCAAAAGAAGATGTCATCACTGGAAGATGGGTTGACATCATTTTGAAGAAGGTATGTGATTATGATAACCAGGTTGACCCTGAACTGAAACTGGACCTGGCTGAATCATTAAGTGGTGATTTAGCTTTTGTGGAAACTGTTAGAGCTGATAGTGAAAGATATCTTGACACTATCTTAATTGAACTGAACAATGTTAAACCACAACTGAATGATTTACAAAGTGTCCAGTTGGCTCTCAAGGAGTCAGTTTTAAAGATTGAGGCTTTGGAACTTGATAATCAAAAACTATTTTCTGATCTTGAAAAAGAACAAAAGATTATCAAGTCATGGGTAAAAGCATCTGGTAAAAACTATGATGCATTTCAAGAACTATCGATGCCCAGAAGAATGCATGGAAATCTGGAGATCTGGAGATGGCAGCTCTCATACCAGATCTTCATGCATTTCCTCCAGCTCTCAAGGTTGAAACACCTTATGATCAACCTGAAGCTGTTGAAAATGAACCCTTTGAGACCACCCCCATTGAGGTTAAAACTGGAGCCAAACAGGCTAAAGCTCCAGTTAAAAAGGCCACTGGTAACAAGCCTTTACCTCAAAAGTCTAAGGAGCCCAAGACCCGACAGACTAAAACTCTAACTGAACCAAGGTCCAAGGTTCAGTTTCCTGATGAAAATAATATTTTGATTAATCTGGAAAGTCAACTCCAACTTTTGTCTCGATAGGTTCAGAGTTGTACTGCCCGGATTAAAAATCTGGAAGGAGGTTCATTACCTCCAGTTTTCAAACAAAATATTAAACCACTCCCTTCAAAACCTAATCAAAAGAATGTTCCATCTGGAACTAAATCTGGTAAAAATAAGAGGAGTAAGTATCAAGTACCAATCGTTTTTACTCCTGCACCTGGAGCTGGTGAAAAATCTCCAGATGCAGCCTCCGGTTCAACACCACAACAATCTACTGTGACTTCTGTAGAGAAGTCCAGTGAACCCATCAAGAAAAGATGGGTTCACAAAAATAACTGATGATTTTTGTGGTTGTGCAGGGCGATCGAAAGAAGAATATCTGGTATCTGGACAGTGCTGCTGGCCGGACTATGACCGGATGTAAGCCCCTGCTTGAAGAGTTCACTGTCCAAGATGGACCGACAGTGACGTTTGGTAATGATCAATCTGGAAAGACTGAAGGATATGGTGTGCTCAATAATGGACAAGTCGAATTCAAAAGAGTTGCATTTGTGAATGGTTTGAAATACAACCTGATCAGTGTCAGCCAACTTTGTGATGATGGCTTCAGAGTTCTGTTCGATATTGCTCAAGGCACCATATTTAACAAGGATTGGAAAGTGGTGATGGTTGCACCAAGAAAAGGAAATGTGTACATCATGGATATGGAACCAGCTCCAAAAGAGCAATGTTTCTATACCAAGGCTGATGAGGACACCAACTGGCTATGGCATAAAAGATTATCCCATCTTAATTTTAAAAATATTAACAAGTTGTCTCGCAAACAACTGGTTGATGGGATACCTCAGATTTCTTTTAATAAAGAAAAGCCATGTCCAGGGTGTGAGATAGGCAAGCAGAAAAGAGCCAGTTTCAAAACTAGGCAAAATTTTAGCATCACTGAACCTCTTCACATGCTACATATGGATCTCTTTGGTCCAGTGAATGTTCAAACTAGAGCTGGAAAGAAGTACACTCTAGTTGTGGTTGATGAATTCACCAGATACTGCTGGGTGGTATTCCTCAGATCCAAAAGTGATGCACCTGCTGAAATCATCTCTCTCATCAAAAGAATTGAGCTCAAGTACACTCAAAAAGTTTGTCAGTTGCGAAGTGATAATGGTACTGAATTTCAAAATAAGGTACTTGAAACATTTTGCAATGGCACTGGCATCTCTCAAAACTTCTCATCAGCACACTCTCCAGAGCAAAATGGAGTTGTGGAAAGAAAGAATCGCACACTGATAGAAGCGGCCAGAAGTATGCTATCTGAATCAGGTCTTCCCACCAGTTTTTGGGCTGAAGCAGTTGCAACTGCTTGTCACACCCAAAACCGGTCAGTCTACATCAAGAGACATAAGAAGACTGCGTATGAAGTACTCAGGAATCGTAAACCAAATATTGGATACTTTCATGTATTTGGTTGTCCAGTTTATATCTTAACGATTCCAGTCAGCTTGGAAAGTTTGATGCAAAAGCTGATGAAGGGGTATTTTTAGGTTATTCAGATATTCGAAAGGCCTTTAGAGTTTATAATTATAGACTCCAAAAGGTTCATGAGACAATTCATGTCACATTCGATGAATCAACTGAAGCAATCAATAAGAGACCAAGCCTTGATATTACTCCAGTCGTTCCAATCAATTTTGGTGAAACTGACCAAGTTCATCAGTCAGTTGTTTCACCAAAAGATGTTTCCAGTTACAACAAATTGGGACCAGTTAAGAAGAAGAACAGCACCAGTGACACATCATTTTATCCCTCCATCAATTTCAACTTACCACAAGAATTGGTGATTGGATCTGATGTACGTGCCACTACAATATCAGCACCAGTTCAAACTCCAACTTCTCCAGTTCTTCAAGAAATGCCTTTGAATGAAGAATTTCACGATGCAAATCGTGACCTCATTGACTCTGATGAGGATGTAGAAGTAGTTTGGACCGATCCTCCTCCAGAAGCTACTGCAACTGAAGAAGATCACCAGGTGACTTGCACTGATATTGTGTTACACCAGCCTAGTCATTACACTAGATGGACTCGAGCACATCCAATTGAACAGATTGTGGGAGATCCAAATAGTGGGGTTCAGAATAGAAGAGCCACCAGTGAGCAATGCTTAAACGTCACCTTCTTATCCTTAATTGAACCAAAGAAGATTGACGAGGCTATGGCAGACCCAAGCTGGGTGAAGCTATGCAAGAAGAGCTCGTCCAGTTTGAAAGGAACAATGTTTGGGAGCTTGTTCCTTGTCCACCAGGGTTAAATAAAGAACCCATTGGTACAAGATGGGTCTACCGAAACAAGATGGATGAAGATGGCCATGTTGTAAGAAACAAGGCCAGACTAGTTGCCCAGGGTTATTGTCAAGCAGAGGGCGTTGACTTTGATGAAACTTTTGCTCCAGTTGCAAGACTTGAAGCCATCAGAATACTTCTGGCTTATGCAGCCCATCTGCAGTTCAAGGTCTTCCAGATGGATGTCAAAAGTGCGTTCCTTAATGGAACATTGGAAGAAGAAGTATATGTTAAGCAGACTCCAGGTTTCATCGATGAGAAGCATCCTCATTGGGTTTATAGACTGAACAAAGCATTGTATGGTCTAAGATAAGCCCCAAGAGCCTGGTATGATACTCTAACTAAACATCTTCTTAAAAATGGCTTTCAAAGAGGTGCAATAGATAATACCTTATTTATCTGAAAGAAAGAGGTAATATCTTATTGGTACAAATTTATGTTGATGACATTATATTCGGTTCAACTGATGATGCAATGTGTAAAAAGTTTTCTAAAATCATGTCATCTGAGTATGAGATGAGTTTAATGGGTGAATTAACATTTTTCTTAGGTCTTCAGATTAAGCAAACTGAAAATGGAATTTTCATAAACCAAGGAAAATATGTCAGAGATTTGTTAAGAAAATACAAATATGATTCAATCCCATCGAAAAACACACCTATTGCAGCACCATTAAATTTGGACTCTGACCCAACTGGCAAACCAGTTAACATAACTGACTATCGTGGTATGGTTGGTTCACTGATGTACTTAACTGCCAGTCGACCAGATATAATGTTTGCAACATGTCTATGTGCCAGGTTTCAGGCTAACCCAAAGAATCACACTTGCACGCTGTAAAGCGTATCTTTAGATACCTGAAAGGGTGTCCTAATCTTGGTCTTTGGTACCCCAAAGGCTCAGGATTAGATCTAATGGGTTATTCAGATTCTGATCATGCAGGTTTTAAGATAGATAGAAAATCAACAACTGGTGGTTGTCATTTCCTTGGAGGAAAACTGGTAAGTTGGACCAGCAAGAAGCAGACATCAGTCTCTATGTCCACTGCTGAGGCAGAGTACATTTCTGCGGCCAGTTACTGTGCCCAGATTCTCTGGATCAAGAACCAGTTACTAGATTATGGTCAAAAGTATACAAGGACCCCAATCTTTTGTGACAACGCCAGTGCAATTGCTATATCTCACAACCCAGTGATGCACTCCAAAACAAAGCATATTGACATCAGGTATCATTTATTCGTGATCATGTTATGAAAGGAGACATTGAAATTCATTTCATCCCCACTGACAAACAGTTAGCTGATGTTTTTACAAAACCTCTCAATGAGAAAACCTTTAAACATCTCATCAGCGAACTGGGAATGTTAAATCCTTAACTGGAGCTTTCTTTGTTATTGAACGCGTCAGTGATACTGATGAAGTTCTCCAGTTGAGGAGGTCCAGATAATCTTTGCTCGCCAGGCTATCGAACGCCTTTGTGATACTATCCTGGCACTAATTGATTTCTGGATCATCATTTTAGGGGGAAAGACTCAAAATAATTTTCTGACTAAAATTCGTTTTTGTTTGAAAATGACAACTGGAGAACTCTTCAGTTGGAAACTGGTACTAGACTGATCCTCCAGTGACCAGATTCAGTCTTGTCTTATTTTTATAACGTTAGAAATACTTGGTCAATATTTGTGACACGTGATGGTACTCGAGTATTTTAAACCACTTGGTATCGTGATCTGACGTGTTTAAAGCTATTTTAGTACTTGACAACTGTTTGTATTGGGAAAATAAAAAGTGAGTGGCGCGTGGGTAAGATAAGCCGTCGTAGCATTTAATGCTGACATGGTAGCATTTAATGTTGACATGGCAAATTATGATTTTATTTCAAAATTCAAACTTCTTTTGTTAAAATATCTACAAAGTTGTTTTGGTTAAATAAAATATAATTTTTGTATTTCATTGAGATCATGAATCCCTTATAAATACCCTTATTTACTCCGAACTCATTTACTTCCTTTTACATTCTTTCATTTGCTTCATTTCTCTCTCTGCTTCACAAATCAAGAACCCTAATTCCCAAATTTCAATTTCATTTTCCAATGGCACCTAGATCATCCCGTTCAAGAGATGTAAATCTCTTGACTGTTCCTTATGCTCCTTCACCAGATGTCAAACCGGCATCTGGTGCTCCTAGTAATGCTTCGGTCATCAAACTCAATCCTAACAATCCGATGGCAAGCTTACAAGGATCTCAAGGGTCCAATACCCTTATTGGTAGAATCCAATTTTTTTGAAGGATTCTCCAATAGGACCCTCATTCTCTCTAAACCCACGCAAGTTGTTTCACAACTACTTGTGTGAGTTTTGGTACACTGCCACTCTTTCTTCCGATTGTTCCTGTTAGGTCCAGATTTAGTCCAGACTTACTGGACTGGCTCCAGACTGGACTACTGGAACCTTATTTAGGTTTGTTAAGAAACTTGTTTTGCTGGTCTCGCTCCAGACCCGACTACTGGAGCTCACTGAAGATCTGACCAGAAAACATATTCTACTGGACCTACTCCAGACTTGGAAACTGGAGTCCCTCTGAAGATTTGTCCAGAAATAATTGAAGACTAGTGAGCATTTACTTGTACAGGTAATCTGGAGCATTCTCCAGATTAGCTCACTGAAGACTTCACCCCAGTCCAGATCTACTCTACTGAAGACATTCTGACTGAAGTCAAAGACTGAAGTCTGAAGGAAGAAGACTTAACAAATGGCGGAGTCCACTGGAAAGTCTTACCAGATCTGCACACTGTAGGATTGTTAGTGTTCTAGATCCTGCAAGTCTGAACACTAATATCGAGGTTTGACTTATGCCTTTAACACACTTTCCAAAGAACAATCCACTTGTTCTTTAACAAAGTATACGTGTGTTAAGGTGGTTGGGTATAAGGATACACTTGCACTTGATGTGACTTTATCCTTATTCTTATCCAATACATTTAATGTTCTTGTCGGATCATTAAATGTATGCAACCATATTTGTACGGCACAAAATTCACTGGTGAATTTTGTTGCCTATAAATACAAAGTCATTTCCTTGACAAAAATACTTTTAAGCATTACTTTTGCATTTAAGTGAATTTGTCTAAAATACTCTCGATCTTAAACAGGGATACTTCACAACTTTAAGTATCTCGATCCTAAAGAGCTATTTGACAAATATAGATCATTTGTAATTCAAAGGTTGTTAGGATACTCACTTAATTGTGTTATCTTGATTCCGCAACAACCTTGTATTTTATTTAAACATCAATAAATGAAATACCCATGAAACATACATAATGGTCCATTTTATTTGTTTATTGCTTTAAGTCTTGTATTACTTTGTTTATATATCTTGCATCTTTATTTACAAGTAATACTAGTCCATATCTAGTGATTATTAGACTTGTTGTATTTTACACTTTCTATTGGTTAACCATCTCGTTAATTAAAGGGACTC
>CM067169.1:152267897-152297521 GCA_034093135.1 Erigeron breviscapus | reverse complement strand
CTAGTAGTAGTTCTTCTTTGATCAACGGTTTGGTTAACACGATCACGTATCCACTTGGCACGTGCCTCATCACGAGCAACTACAGCTTGCATGACCGACTCGTAGTCCTTATGTGGCCATGCATCAACAATCTGTGATCGTTTATCGACGTCGAAAACAGTCTTTGAGGGTTCGTCGGTCGTAGGGAGTGAAACCTCATAAGCATTAGCAACGAATACGGATGTGGTGACCAAAAGGGTAAAGAAGAGAAGAAGCTTGGTTCCGACGGCCATATATCAATATTGATTAGTTCGATCCTGATTAATTAGTTAAACAATTGGTGTTTACTTTCTTTGAAGTTTAACTTTAACCTCAATTTATGTATTTATTACACTTATATATCTATAGAAACCGTATTAGGACCTAATAAGGAAAAGTATAGATAATAATATAATATACTCGTAATAATTAAACTAATAATGAATAGAGATAAACAAGGAAACTAGCTACGCATATCGACCTAAAAATAAATATTACATATCTTTAATATTAAAAATTACTTATATAACCCTTTATTCTGAAATTTGTAACACAAAGGGTAGGATTATCATGTAGATAGATTGTTGAACTATACACTGAAGCTTAGTTAAAAAAGTAAATAATATGTAATATCAATGATTAATGCGTCATAACTTGATAATGTTATTGTCATAATAAAAAAGCGTTGTCATGTGATGTACAAGTTTTTATAGATGAAAACCTATGATAGAAAAAATAAGTTTGATACATACAATACATGTATATATAATTATATGTATCACACAAAATTTAAGAAGCTTCACATATTTCTATATATGTACTTCAGTACTTGTCCCTCTCAGGATTCATTGATCAACTTAGTTCTTTTTCATCACTTAAACTAGTAGGTTTGAATCCCGCTTACGTGGTCACAATTATCATGTCTGTATTTATTATTGATGTAGTTCTGTCATGTTAGTTATAACCAATACTAAAAGTTAAATATATACAAAAGGAAGCAGGTTAAATATGTAAATTTGAAAATACTAAAAAAAAAGAACAAGGGTGGAATAAGGATCAATTGCGGGATTCGAACCCATACCTTCTAACTTCAGTTTAATCATTTGAAGAATTATTGTTTAGTCATTTGAAGAATTATTGTTTAATAACAATTGTATGCATCATGACTGATATTGTCAATTCCATAGCTTTAGTCCCGGCGGGAATTCCTAGCTTTAGTCCCGTGTACCAACATTGTTACCTATATTACGACCATGCAAGTCTATATGTACCGGGTTAGTTTTGTTAGGTGGCTAAATCAAATGAGGGTAAGTAGAATAGACATATTATAATGCTATGATATCAAAAGAAATATTGGATTAGGTAGTATTGTAATTTCCATCTATAAATAAAGGAAAATGATTGATCGACTTTGTACATATATTATGAGTTTAATATTTTTTAATTTTTACCATTTATTATGCAATATGTCATCATCTTATTCTTAAACTTATTTTTAGCAGCACCAATTATACTTATTAATCATTTTCCATAAGCAAAATATTTCTCTTTACAGTTTTACTTCGACTTATTGGGCTACTATTTACTTCCACTCATTGGGCTAGTATTTAGTACAGTATATCATAAGAGGTCGAAGAAAGTTGGGCCCTATATAATAGCGGACCCTATGCAGGTATAGGAATTTGAGATTTTGGTATATGGATTGCAGATTTTGGTGTGAACTATCTCCAAGTTTCGGTTTGTCCGATCAAGGTTTATAAGGCCTCTCCTTATAGGAACCCACTTCTTCTACTATTCATCAGCTTTTCTCTCTCCTAGTCACCCCAAGAACACCCCCTCCTTATAACCCCACTTCTTCCACTATTTTCTCATTTTACTTATCTTTTACAAAAAAAATTAAATAAAACTTTTTATTAATAAAACATTACATTCATTATAAATAAAACATTAAAATAGAAACTAAAACATTACAGGGGTAAAACTGAAATATTTTAAAACTAGTAAAATGATTTTATAAATATATTAATACTTGAGGGGCTAAACTGTAAATAAATTATTTATATATTATAGTTTTCTGGTGGCCCCACCTTGTCTTCTTCAATGTAGCTCCCCCTGTAAATATATATACATACATATATAACGTGTATATATATATGATAAACTTTTTTTTTAATTTGCAACGGATCTCAAAAGATTTGGGCCCCACAAACACCATCAGACGCTCGTCTAAGTTTGGAACAAACCCTCGGATGCGGGCCTTGGACGCGGCAGTGCTACCAGCGTCCTTCTTTGGTCGAGCGTCGGACGCCGGGAGGACGCTCCTATAAGGAACGGCCTAATAACCTACGATACACCTTTTAAGTTTAAAAAGATATGATGTCCATTATCGATGAACATTTGGTTATTGTTTTTCAGTTCCTAGTTGAATGCCAGTACCATTGATATTCGATCAATGAATACTCCAAAATTATCCCGATATTTGTCTAATGAATTTATATTTAAGAAAATAAACGACTTTCATACCGGTCCATATGAATATGTAAAAGAATACGAATGAATGTACATAAACAAAAACACAATTGATAAATAAATTAGTTTTTAAAATATACAAAATCAAATTCAAAGAATTTAATTTTGTTGGAATGTAAATAATCTACATTTATTAGAGCTCTGATAGTGCCTAGTTCTTGGCCCACCTCCGGCGTGTTCTTGGCGTGTTTTTAATTTATTTATTGAGTGTGTTGGATGTTTAAGGGATTACTGGTATCAGTGGTGGTTTTATGCTAGTTTTGACATTAAGGATGTTTTGAGATGTCCTTAAAGGATATGTGAGGGGCGTTGTGAGAGCTCTTGGGGTTGGATGAATCTTCTTGACCAATTTTAGATTTTTTAAAACAAATATCGTGAAAACAGTAACCAAAAGATAAATAAATCATATACGAGTAATTAAGTGGAAGATGAAACTCTTTATTGATCAAATCGTACATATGTAGATCGAGTCACACATATATCTAATCATGAAATCATATCGTGGGTCATCGAAACAAATTAATTAACCAAATCCTGCAGGGGAGGTATCATTAGAAAAATTCATGTTCTTTGGAATAATATATTTTTTTAAAAAGAAAATACTATTTAAAACGATAATAAGTGTATATATAACAGATCGATCCAAGCAAGCAGCTTATACAAGTTTTCATAATTGTGAATCTAGAAAAATTAAGAATTAAGAAGGATAAATGGCTAACTCGTGACCACTACTAGGACGACATTCTTTGTGTAAATCTTGATTACGACGAACCATCAATGATGTTAAATCCAAATTCTAGGCTATCTCGATTTGGTAGAAAAAGATGAGCAGGCACGTAGCCAGATTTATGACGATAACTTGTATCAAAAACTGGTAATATCCTAGGCCCCCTAAACAGGACTCGGTCATCACAAGGAAGTCTAGCCATCATTGACTGGAAGTCCTTAGCTGAATATTTATCGTTCTTATGGATTCGTAGCCAAGCATTAATCTCGTCCAGAACACTAGTAGTAGTCTTTGAGGGATCCTCATCCCCTGTACTAACGACGAAGGAGGAGGTGGTGATACTGATCAGGTAGAATAATGCCAAAAGGATGGAGAGACGAAACTTAGTTATAACCGCCATTAATTAGTTTGTTAACATCTCGATCGCTTTGATTAATTAGATTAGATGATGATGACGGTGATGATGATGATGAGGAGGGGTGTCACTACGATCGATTGGAAACGTACACCTCCTCTGATATATATGATGTTTAGGTTATTGTTCTTTAATTAAGGTTAACACCAATTTAGGCTTAATTTATAGAGAAACCAAATTAGATACAAATTAGAAGAAAACTATATTATATAATGAGAAAGTCGTTTAATTAGAAACATAATATTCTTTTGATTTACTATATATTCCGTAATTAAGTTAATTAATATCGATGAACATTTTATTTTTCTTTTTGAAAAAACTTACAGTTACGAGCCATCAGTTTTCGCTTCGTGATGTTTTTGATGCAATCCCAAACAAGTTTCGGGGACACGCAAAACCCAAGAAATCCGATACCAAAGCCAATATATACTAGCTTAGTAGCTTATCCACCCGGATAATATTCGGGTAGTAATATGATAATTCACTTATTGTTATAACAATTCTAATGTAAATGTTAAATGTGAAACACGACAACATATTTGATTGTGAATAAACATGCATTTTATACTAACGTACTAGAATTTAGACCCGTGTCAAATACACGGGTTTACATTGTTATAAAGATTAGATTATTATCAAAGTTTAACTATATGCTAAAAAGTCTTATTAACTCAAAAGAAAAATAGCCAAAAAATAATCTTGAAAGATTATAAGAACGTAATTAAAAAATAAAGATAAATGTTTCATCCAAAAAGTTGAGCTTACATGCGTGTTTAGCTAGCAGAAACATTGAGTAGGTGGATTTTACTTGAAAGTTTGAGATTAGTTAGAACGCTCCTTCTTCGAGTAGATGTTTAAAGTTCGGAATGAATGAATAATGGATTGAGCAGTATATCTTTTTGCCCTGTTAATAAATAAATTTACAGTCAATTTTTAAGATAAATACATTATGAATAATATATTAATGGAAGTTGATAACGATAACTTAAAAAAAGATAATAGTACAATATTTTTAAAATCTTAATACATTTACTTAGAATTTTATTTATTTTAATAAATTAATCTTAATATATACTATAAGACAGTTGAACTAATGACTTATTAACCAATCAAATCGCTCAATTTCATCAAATTGACTCCGCTTATGTCATCATTTAATTTAATTATAAATTAAAAACCTAATAATCATTATCCAAATATATTATTATATTAGTATTTGTAAAAAAAGTCTCATTAATTTACACTTTTTTGTTTTCCATCAATAATTTACACTTTTTGCCCTGAATATTTATATTTATTTTTAGCTATCAACTTGAGATTTTTTTAAAAATTTTTTAATCATTTAATTAATTAAAAAAATTTCAACATATGAAATATTGTCTACAAAAAATTATTTCAAAAGATGAAATACAATATATGTTCAATGTTAATAAATATATTTTTTTTTTTTACTTACATTTTTTATTTTTTTTTTTTTTGTAACTTTTTTGTTTTTTTAGCATTTTTTTTTTTTTTTTTTTTTTTTTTTTTTTTTTTTTTTTTTTTTTTTTTTTTTTTTTTTTTTTTTTTTTTTTTTTTTTTTTTTTTTTTTTTTTTTTTTTTTTTTTTTTTTTTTTTTTTTTTTTTTTTTTTTTTTTTTTTTTTTTTTTTTTTTTTTTTTTTTTTTTTTTTTTTTTTTTTTTTTTTTTTTTTTTTTTTTTTTTTTTTTTTTTTTTTTTTTTTTTTTTTTTTTTTTTTTTTTTTTTTTTTTTTTTTTTTTTTTTTTTTTTTTTTTTTTTTTTTTTTTTTTTTTTTTTTTTTTTTTTTTTTTTTTTTTTTTTTTTTTTTTTTTTTTTTTTTTTTTTTTTTTTTTTTTTTTTTTTTTTTTTTTTTTTTTTTTTTTTTTTTTTTTTTTTTTTTTTTTTTTTTTTTTTTTTTTTTTTTTTTTTTTTTTTTTTTTTTTTTTTTTTTTTTTTTTTTTTTTTTTTTTTTTTTTTTTTTTTTTTTTTTTTTTTTTTTTTTTTTTTTTTTTTTTTTTTTTTTTTTTTTTTTTTTTTTTTTTTTTTTTTTTTTTTTTTTTTTTTTTTTTTTTTTTTTTTTTTTTTTTTTTTTTTTTTTTTTTTTTTTTTTTTTTTTTTTTTTTTTTTTTTTTTTTTTTTTTTTTTTTTTTTTTTTTTTTTTTTTTTTTTTTTTTTTTTTTTTTTTTTTTTTTTTTTTTTTTTTTTTTTTTTTTTTTTTTTTTTTTTTTTTTTTTTTTTTTTTTTTTTTTTTTTTTTTTTTTTTTTTTTTTTTTTTTTTTTTTTTTTTTTTTTTTTTTTTTTTTTTTTTTTTTTTTTTTTTTTTTTTTTTTTTTTTTTTTTTTTTTTTTTTTTTTTTTTTTTTTTTTTTTTTTTTTTTTTTTTTTTTTTTTTTTTTTTTTTTTTTTTTTTTTTTTTTTTTTTTTTTTTTTTTTTTTTTTTTTTTTTTTTTTTTTTTTTTTTTTTTTTTTTTTTTTTTTTTTTTTTTTTTTTTTTTTTTTTTTTTTTTTTTTTTTTTTTTTTTTTTTTTTTTTTTTTTTTTTTTTTTTTTTTTTTTTTTTTTTTTTTTTTTTTTTTTTTTTTTTTTTTTTTTTTTTTTTTTTTTTTTTTTTTTTTTTTTTTTTTTTTTTTTTTTTTTTTTTTTTTTTTTTTTTTTTTTTTTTTTTTTTTTTTTTTTTTTTTTTTTTTTTTTTTTTTTTTTTTTTTTTTTTTTTTTTTTTTTTTTTTTTTTTTTTTTTTTTTTTTTTTTTTTTTTTTTTTTTTTTTTTTTTTTTTTTTTTTTTTTTTTTTTTTTTTTTTTTTTTTTTTTTTTTTTTTTTTTTTTTTTTTTTTTTTTTTTTTTTTTTTTTTTTTTTTTTTTTTTTTTTTTTTTTTTTTTTTTTTTTTTTTTTTTTTTTTTTTTTTTTTTTTTTTTTTTTTTTTTTTTTTTTTTTTTTTTTTTTTTTTTTTTTTTTTTTTTTTTTTTTTTTTTTTTTTTTTTTTTTTTTTTTTTTTTTTTTTTTTTTTTTTTTTTTTTTTTTTTTTTTTTTTTTTTTTTTTTTTTTTTTTTTTTTTTTTTTTTTTTTTTTTTTTTTTTTTTTTTTTTTTTTTTTTTTTTTTTTTTTTTTTTTTTTTTTTTTTTTTTTTTTTTTTTTTTTTTTTTTTTTTTTTTTTTTTTTTTTTTTTTTTTTTTTTTTTTTTTTTTTTTTTTTTTTTTTTTTTTTTTTTTTTTTTTTTTTTTTTTTTTTTTTTTTTTTTTTTTTTTTTTTTTTTTTTTTTTTTTTTAACTCCACGTCCTGAATGATCTGATTACCTGAAAAGTGTACTAAGCATAGTCAACACAAGGTTGGTGAGTTCGTAGTAATGGTTCGCAAAGAACCAACAACAATAATCACAATATAAGAACAGAGGCTAGACATGACTTACAGTGAGCCTCTACATAACACAACATCGTCCAACAACAAGATTACACAAGACAAGTAAATGTGTAATGAGGAATGCATGAATGATATGAGTATCAATGCAAATGCCGGAATGCATGAATAAGCCAATATGCCTATCCTGAGCGCATGAATGATATGAGATCAATGCAAATGCCGGAATGCATGAATGATATGAATCAATGCAAATGCCGGAATGCATGAATGAATGAATAATGCAAATGCGGAATGCATGAATGATATGAGTATCAATGCAAATGCCGGAATGCATGAATGATATGAGTATCAATGCAAATGCCGGAATGCATGAATGAATGCCAATAATGAAATCGGAATGCATGAATGATATGAGTATCAATGCAAATGCCGGAATGCATGAATGATATGAATCAATGCAAATGCCGAATGCATGAATGATATCAATCAATGCAAATCGGAATGCATGAATGATATGAGTATCAATGCAAATGCCGGAATGCATGAATGATATGAGTATAATGCAAATGCCGGAATGCATGAATGATATCAATCAATGCAAATGCGGAATGCATGAATGATATGAGTATCAATGCAAATGCCGGAATGCATGAATGATATGAGTATCAATGCAAATGCCGGAATGCATGAATGATATGAATCAATGCAAATGCCGGAATGCATGAATGATATGAATCAATGCAAATGCCGAATGCATGAATGATATGAATCAATGCAAATGCGGAATGCATGAATGATATGAGTATCAATGCAAATGCCGGAATGCATGAATGAATGCCAATAATGCAAATCCTGGAATGCATGAATGATATGAGTATCAATGCAAATGCCGGAATGCATGAATGATATGAGTATCAATGCAAATGCCGGAATGCATGAATGATATGAATCAATGCAAATGCCGGAATGCATGAATGATATGAATAATGCAAATCGGAATGCATGAATGATATGAGTATCAATGCAAATGCCGGAATGCATGAATAAGCCAATATGCCTAATCCTGAATGCATGAATGATATGAGTATCAATGCAAATGCCGGAATGCATGAATGATATGAGTATCAATGCAAATGCCGGAATGCATGAATGATATGAGTATCAATGCAAATGCCGGAATGCATGAATGATATGAATCAATGCAAATGCCGAATGCATGAATGATTCAATCAATGCAAATCCGGAATGCATGAATGATATGAGTATCAATGCAAATGCCGGAATGCATGAATGATATGAGTATCAATGCAAATGCCGGAATGCATGAATGATATGAGTATCAATGCAAATGCCGGAATGCATGAATGATATGAATCAATGCAAATGCCGGAATGCATGAATGATATCAATCAATGCAAATGCCGGAATGCATGAATGATATGAATCAATGCAAATGCCGGAATGCATGAATGAATGAATAATGCAAATGCGGAATGCATGAATGATATGAGTATCAATGCAAATGCCGGAATGCATGAATGAAGCCAATATGCAATCCGAAGCAGAATGATTGAATCAATGCAAATGGAATGCATGAATGATATGAGTATCAATGCAAATGCCGGAATGCATGAATGAATGCCAATAATGAAATCGGAATGCATGAATGATATGAGTATCAATGCAAATGCCGGAATGCATGAATGAAGCCAGTATAATGCCTAAATCGGAATGCATGAATGATATGAGTATCAATGCAAATGCCGGAATGCATGAATGAATGCCAATAATGCAAATCGGAATGCATGAATGATATGAGTATCAATGCAAATGCCGGAATGCATGAATGATATGAGTATCAATGCAAATGCCGGAATGCATGAATGATATGAATCAATGCAAATGCCGAATGCATGAATGATATGAATCAATGCAAATCCGGAATGCATGAATGATATGAGTATCAATGCAAATGCCGGAATGCATGAATGATATGAGTATCAATGCAAATGCCGGAATGCATGAATGATATGAGTATCAATGCAAATGCCGGAATGCATGAATGATATGAATCAATGCAAATGCCGAATGCATGAATGATTCAATCAATGCAAATCGGAATGCATGAATGATATGAGTATCAATGCAAATGCCGGAATGCATGAATGATATGAGTATCAATGCAAATGCCGGAATGCATGAATGATATGAATCAATGCAAATGCCGGAATGCATGAATGATATCAATCAATGCAAATCCAAGCAGTGATAGAATCAATCAAATCCAATCATAATCAATCAATCAATCAAACAATAAATGCAAGTAAACACACCAGGTTTACACTTTTCAGCCCGGATCTCAAGTGAGTAGGGAGATACGAAACTCACCTTGTCCGCAAGGAAGCTAGTAAAAGATTACAAACGAGTAATCGGGTCCACACGTCCACAACCTATAATTATACATCATAATACCGTAATGTCAATTATACACTCATAAACAAGTGGGTTTAGCACAATTTGGTCAAGTCACAAACCCTAAACGCCTTTACAACTTAAACGAGCAAGAACAAGACACTTTGACTCGACATTTTTAGAAATGGAAGAAGGTTCATATAAAACGAGTGTTACTATAAGAACTAGACTCTCTTACGATTCCAACGATAGGTCATACGACTTAATTGGACTTACGGATCAAAAGTTATTAACGTTTCAAAATCGGCGCGCATAAATTCCAGCATCTAACCACTGCGCCGCAGTGAGCCTTGGCCAAGCTCACTGCGCCGCAGTGGGCTAGCCAAGACTGCGCCGCAGACCTTGAGCTCACTGCGCCGCAGTGGGCTAGGCCCAAGCCACTGCGCCGCAGTGAGCCTTGGCCAAGCTCACTGCGCCGCAGTGGCTGGCCAAGCCACTGCGCCGCAGTGGCTGGCCAAGCTCACTGCGCCGCAGTGGCTTGGCCAAGCCACTGCGCCGCAGTGGGCTGGCCAAGCTCACTGCGCCGCAGTGGCTTGGCCAAGCCACTGCGCCGCAGTGGCTTGGCCAAGCTCACTGCGCCGCAGTGGGCTGGCCAAGCCACTGCGCCGCAGTGGGCTGGCCAAGCTCACTGCGCCGCAGTGGCTTGGCCAAGCCACTGCGCCGCAGTGGGCTGGCCAAGCTCACTGCGCCGCAGTGGGCTGGCCAAGCCACTGCGCCGCAGTGGGCTGGCCAAGCTCACTGCGCCGCAGTGGCTTGCCAAGCCACTGCGCCGCAGTGGGCTAGGCCAAGCCACTGCGCCGCAGTGAGCCTTGGCCAAGCTCACTGCGCCGCAGTGGGCTAGGCCCAAGCCACTGCGCCACAGTGAGCCTTGGCAAGCCACTGCGCCGCAGTGAGCCTTGGCCAAGCTCACTGCGCCGCAGTGGCTGCCAAGCCACTGCGCCGCAGTGGGCTAGGCCAAGCTCACTGCGCCGCAGAGAGCCTTGGCCAAGCTCACTGCGCCGCAGTGGGCTAGGCCCAAGCCACTGCGCCGCAGTGAGCCTTGGCCAAGCCACTGCGCCGCAGTGAGCCTTGGCCAAGCTCACTGCGCCGCAGTGGCTTGGCCAAGCCACTGCGCCGCAGTGGGCTGGCCAAGCTCACTGCGCCGCAGTGGCTTGGCCAGACCCTAGCCACTGCGCCGCAGTGGGCTGGCCAAGCTCACTGCGCCGCAGTGGCTTGGCCAGACCCTAGCCACTGCGCCGCAGTGGGCTGGCCAAGCTCACTGCGCCGCAGTGGCTTGGCCAGACCCTAGCCACTGCGCCGCAGTGGGCTGGCCAAGCTCACTGCGCCGCAGTGGCTTGGCCAAGCCACTGCGCCGCAGTGGGCTGGCCAAGCTCACTGCGCCGCAGTGGCTTGGCCAGACCCTAGCCACTGCGCCGCAGTGGGCTGGCCAAGCTCACTGCGCCGCAGTGGCTTGGCCAGACCCTAGCCACTGCGCCGCAGTGGGCTGGCCAAGCTCACTGCGCCGCAGTGGCTTGGCCAGACCCTAGCCACTGCGCCGCAGTGGGCTGGCCAAGCTCACTGCGCCGCAGTGGCTTGGCCAAGCCACTGCGCCGCAGTGGGCTGGCCAAGCTCACTGCGCCGCAGTGGCTTGGCCAGACCCTAGCCACTGCGCCGCAGTGGGCTGGCCAAGCTCACTGCGCCGCAGTGGCTTGGCCAGACCCTAGCCACTGCGCCGCAGTGGGCTGGCCAAGCTCACTGCGCCGCAGTGGCTTGGCCAGACCCTAGCCACTGCGCCGCAGTGGGCTGGCCAAGCTCACTGCGCCGCAGTGGCTTGGACCAGACCCTAGCCACTGCGCCGCAGTGGCCTTGGCCAAGCTCACTGCGCCGCAGTGGCTTGGACCAGACCCTAGCCACTGCGCCGCAGTGGGCTGGCCAAGCTCACTGCGCCGCAGTGGCTTGGCCAGACCCTAGCCACTGCGCCGCAGTGGGCTGGCCAAGCTCACTGCGCCGCAGTGGCTTGGCCAGACCCTAGCCACTGCGCCGCAGTGGGCTGGCCAAGCTCACTGCGCCGCAGTGGCTTGGACCAGACCCTAGCCACTGCGCCGCAGTGGCCTTGGCCAAGCTCACTGCGCCGCAGTGGCTTGGACCAAGCCACTGCGCCGCAGTGGGCTGGCCAAGCTCACTGCGCCGCAGTGGGCTGACCCAAGCTCACTGCGCCGAAATTAGGTCAAATGGGTAAAAATGCTAGACTTCCACCTTTGATTCTTCGATATGACGATAATGCGGTATAGAGGGCGATGAATCTAGTGTTATAATTTCTCTAAACACTAAGTAGATGGTAGATAGAAGAGGAGGAGATGGTCTTGCTATGTTCTTGAGAGGAAGAGAGAAAGAGATGGATAGATATATAGAAAAGATAAGAAAATGAAAGGGAAAGGATAAGGGGGAGGGGAAATGGGTCTTGGGGCTGGTGGGTCTTGGACTACCCACGGGCCGACCCGTTTCCTTCACAAGCCATAATACAAACGTTAGGCATTTAAACACCGGTTAAAACGTATTATCGACCCGACGAATAAACCACGTTGTCATTAAGTCACAAAACGACCCAAATATTTCATTAACTTAAATTGTTAGTCAAATTGCACGTAAGGTCAAACGGTCAAATTTCACGGATGTTACATTATTCCCCCGTTGAAAGAATTTCGTCCCGAAATTCAACAAAACCCTAATTAGCCAATAAATGCGGATACTTAGACTTCATGTAATCCTTTCGCTCCCAACTGAACTCGGCTCCACGCCTGGCGTTTCCACTTAACCCTAATTTCGTCCATAGGCACATGATATGTAGGATCCGCCAAACACTCGCGTAGGTTGCAAATATGAAACACATCATGTACACCGCTAAGCTCTTGTGGTAATTCTAATCGATAAGCGACTTTTCCAACCCTTTTCGGGGATCTTGTAAGGACAATTATACCTTGGCCCGAGTTCGTCTCGCTTCACGAATCGGATGACGCCTTTCCACTGTGATACTTTCAAACGTACAAAGTCACCCACTTTCAACTCTAACGGTCTCAGCCTCCCATTGGCATACTCCTTACTTAGCATGTGAGCTAGCTGGGCTATTCTCTTAACTTGAGAAGTTATTCTTGTCATTCCTATTAGAAATCCTAACCCGCTACTTCGGCTTTCTTTGATTCTTGGTTCGTCCCAATGGGGAGTAGCATCTCTTCTACTTAGTTCTTCGGCCAGTGTCATTCGAATACTCGCGTAACAACCGTCGTCGTACAGGATTTACGCCATGGTTATAGGTACGTTAACTTCACATGTGATCAAGTCTCACGGTGGGTTGAATGCCCGTTGCTCATTGGATGGCTCCCTGAATTGGGGTTGAGCGACTTTCTTTATCTGGAAGGACAGAAATCGAGCCTTCGTGTACCTAACCCATTTCTTCTACATACTAGTGTGCCCAGTTGTCAAATTTTACCGGTCTCGTCACATCATGATCACCTCTTGTCGCCGGCGACTTCACGGCGAAGTCCATTCCAATTCGTTTTTCTTCCAATCTCTCTCCCGTCTTTCACTACATGCTTACTCACGTCTCAGAAGTCTATAAGGGCTTTGACTACGCGCGCGATGTTGGGAAGTTGAGCATAAACGAAATTTAAGTTATCGAGATGGGACAAGCCCGGTAAGTCACCCGGAAAGTCCTCGGGAGACTCAAGATTAACAAGGATGACGTCAGCTTTCAGATTCTTGAGACGGTAGCTCTAAGGACGCCTAGGTTGGAAGACTTACACGGAACCCTAAGAATCCTACCGTTAGATATTTTACACTAGTAACCCTACTACGCAACTTTAGAACTGTCTTACCCGGTGGCATCCAGATTACACTCACTTTTTCGCCAAGAATCTTTATATCATAGGCACCAAGTAAATGAGGAGTTTTGTCGTCTTTTAGAGTCGAGATAGATACACGGGGTATTTGAATAAATTTAGTTAGTGAGTCGCTAAACAGTCAAAATTGCAAACATATAATTCCAAAACACACGAACGAATGTAACTCAAAGGAGTAACGTTAGAATAAACGAGATTCATAGTCGGTTTCGATATCGAATAGTGTAGTAACATAACAACCATTAGGAGGAATGTACCTTAACCAACGTTAGGATCACTTTGGTCTCCTTTGCCATTCTCTGCAAAAGCTCGGCTACGAGGTTGAACTTGATGGTCTTGTTAGCCACGGCTTTGGTTATAAACGACTATTTGTAGTTGATCGGGAGGAACCGCCACTTGGGCTTGTGGTTCGGTCCGTTTAGGACAAGCATTTCTGTAGTGGTCGGGGCTACCACACACAAAACAAACACCTTGATGGCTCCGAGGGTGGTCAGCTTGGGGATAGATGGTTTGAAGAGGCGTTACATTCAATGGTGTCGCTTTCGGTGCTCTACAATTCCCAGCTAAGTGTCCGCGCCGATTACAATTAAAGCAAGTCCCACATTGGTTAGTGGGAGAGTGATGGCGATTACACCTTCCACACAAGGGGTGAGGTCCTAAGTAAGTTTTCCTTACCGGCTCTGCTACTTCAGTTTGTTGTCCAATCCATTTTGGACAATCTTTCACGTAGTGTGCACGACTACCACATCCGAAACACTCGCCTTTCTGTTGATTACCTTGGGGAGGGACGACATGAATAGGAGCCACGTTCGTTGGGCCCGTTCTCGGGGCTCTACAATTCTTGGACATGTGGCCAACTTGATTGCAATTAAAACACGCCCTGCATTGAACGTCGGTGGTGTGGTGATTGTTGCATCTTTCACATGACGGATGAGGTCCAACATAAGCTTTCTTCACCGGTCCCATCGCCGCCCTGGATCTACCCTTATTATGACCATTGGGGTCACACCTGCCCGCTTTCCTTGCCTCACTAGGTTCTCCGATTTCTTTCCTTTTTGAGGAGGCCCTACCCGACACCTTCTCGTCACCCAAATTCATTCTAGTTCCACGCGTCTCATTGTTTCCTTGGAGGCTTGCTGTGACTTGGGCTACGATAGTAGGTATGGCGTTTACCACTGCTTGGGCAATCACGGTTGCTAAATCCGGCTCATCGCTATGGCTAGTCGTATTCCTTCTTGATCTCACCATTTTCTACAAGGTAAGTAACGCGTTGACCCGAAGGTTAGCCTCACAATACTCACATATTAGTCACACAAGTAATTAATGCTCTCATACCATATAGCATACTCATTTCATCTCATTAAACTAAGGTAAGAGTGTTAGAATCCTATGAAATTTGTTACTTATTATTTATCATGTCAAGTTCATTACCATTGGTTATCTTTAATTCATGTAAGCGTGTCAATACACCCTACAAAATAAACTAACTTGTTAACTTCATTTATACCATCGTCCATTTACTAATACATCTTACACGTGTATTACCAATTATCCCATAACCCGCATGCAATCAAGTTTAACTATGCCTCATACGTTTTTAAGTTTACATACCATTAAGCAACATATCCCTATTGTTCACCGATTACGATTAACATTATTAGTGTTGGAAAATCATTCGTTTATAATACATATGAGTTAGGATGTTTACAACCTCGATACTCTCTTAGGGTGCATATCAACATATCTATCACGTCGTATCCTAACCGTTTATCAACACGTTTGAGTCAAATTACAACAAAAGCATTTACGATTTCAACTTGACCACTACGGGCCATACATACATACATACCATCACACATGCAATACCTATATGTTACTAAATCATACTAGTCAACATGTCATTCCACTGCTAAATCCAATAATAGTAGTAGTTCTAGAGTTTATGACCTGGGGGTTAACTTCACAGTTTCTCTCATGTTAACCGCCTTATTAGTTAGTGTTTTAACGCCGACACACTACACATGTTCCATGTTTCTTACTAAGGCCAACACATAATTATTCTCAATTATCTGTCATATATCATGTTATCATACCACATACCCTACGTGTTTCACATTACTACACTAAGGACAGTATATCAAAGTTCTCAAATAATCGTTATCTATCATGTTCTCATGCCAAGTTCACAACAATTAACCATCGTCAAAACCAAATACTCGCATTAAACACATCTCATTACAAGCAGCTAAAACAAGTCACTAACACAAGTGGTTTAAAGTATAATCCGAATTCGATATGCTCTCTAGTTATTGACCAGGTATGTATACAGGGTGTACCAACGGCTAACCCTCCACCTAATCAACTCCCATTAAGCATATCGGTTCCTTATTATACTCTAAGCCAAGCATGCGCAATCCATGATGTTATTAACCTGTTATAATATTGGGTGACCATAAAAGAGTTGATCGGGTTCTTTTAGGGTTGCCACAATATTATACTAAGTTAATAACATAACTTCATTTTGCTCTAAATCATCAAACTAGCACCAATCAATAACAACAATCCATATTAATGACAATCAAATTCAATCAAAACATACCTTAACCACATTGTATCCATTCCACATTCATCACGTTGAATTCAAGCCATCACATAAGTGGTTTTAACTACGAACTCACAAGGGGATTCACATATTTCACATTGCACACGAATTTCCTAACCATGCATGCTATATGAAGAGTTTTAACTTAAGCCGTAGTCTAGGTCAAACCGCCTAATTCTCTACGACCACGCATGGGCCACCATTCTGTAACACCCCAAGCCGAGGCTCGGAATATCACGGAAATCACATAGCACCAGGTGGAATTACAATAGAACAAACTAAATGCAATAAGAGGATTCAGTGAATCCATACAAACGATAAACAAGTAACAAAATACAACAGGAGCAAATAAACATCAAGATTACAACCGACAACAAAAGAAGGCTATCAATCCTAAACACAATGCAACATAAGGCAAATGGATCCTTGATCCATGTCAGTCCAGTCCGGGTTCAACAGTAAGCAAACAATCAACCTCCACGTCCTGAATGATCTGATTACCTGAAAAGTGTACTAAGCATAGTCAACACAAGGTTGGTGAGTTCGTAGTAATGGTTCGCAAAGAACCAACAACAATAATCACAATATAAGAACAGAGGCTAGACATGACTTACAGTGAGCCTCTACATAACACAACATCGTCCAACAACAAGATTACACAAGACAAGTAAATGTGTAATGAGGAATGCATGAATGATATGAGTATCAATGCAAATGCCGGAATGCATGAATAAGCCAATATGCCTATCCTGAGCGTGACCTTCAATCACGTATGCAACGATACCCTTCTGCCATCGCCATGGACAAGGCTGTATCTCAAAAACATCGAGATATATATGTCTATATACTCGGGGTCAGGAACTACATCCAAAATGGGTGCATACATCTATGCACCAGGATGCCGGCAAATCCCCTGCCGAGGGTCAACAATAATGTATGCAATGCTTACAATCAAATGTAAATGCATAAATCATAAACCAACGATCGATATACGATGAATATGAATCCATAATCAATAAACGCCAAATCCGAGCCATCAATCGATAATCGTCAATCATAAACCAATAATCACCATTCCTCAACATCAGCCATTAATACTTAACCAAAATATTAACCAAGTCAATTGACATATGATGAACCATAACTAATAATCAATAATCGTCAATCTTAACCCACTAATCATCATTCGACAACCATAAGCCATCAACCACAACTTAAACCAACTATACGTACATATACTTCGGAGGATTCTACTTCCTTCGAGTTTCAGATGCTTATATATAGGGTCACCCGCAGCCTTCCCACCACATCTAAAACCCGACGAAGGCATAACCGACTTTCATGTATGTACATCTATCCTATTATTACTAGATACTTAACAAATATAAACTAAGTCATTCGAACGTAACACTCATCTCAACAATTCGATACTCCAACCAATTTAACCAATCAAACGAAAGGGAACATCACACCAATCCAACAACTAAAACAATCAATCAGTCAATCAAACAATAAATGCAAGTAAACACACCAGGTTTACACTTTTCAGCCCGGATCTCAAGTGAGTAGGGAGATACGAAACTCACCTTGTCCGCAAGGAAGCTAGTAAAAGATTACAAACGAGTAATCGGGTCCACACGTCCACAACCTATAATTATACATCATAATACCGTAATGTCAATTATACACTCATAAACAAGTGGGTTTAGCACAATTTGGTCAAGTCACAAACCCTAAACGCCTTTACAACTTAAACGAGCAAGAACAAGACACTTTGACTCGACATTTTTAGAAATGGAAGAAGGTTCATATAAAACGAGTGTTACTATAAGAAACTAGACTCTCTTACAATTCCAACGATAGGTCATACGACTTAATTGGACTTACGGATCAAAAGTTATTAACGTTTCAAAATCGGCGCGCATAAATTCCAGCATCTAACCACTGCGCCGCAGTGAGCCTTGGCCAAGCTCACTGCGCCGCAGTGGGCTGACCCAACATTGACCAGACCCTAGCCACTGCGCCGCAGTGGGCTAGGCCCAAGCCACTGCGCCGCAGTGGCTCCTCACTGGACCAGAACATGAGCAGCAGCAGCAGCTGAAACCCTAAACCAAAACCCTTAAACTCGACCCAAACCAACCCAAATCGATTTGTAGGAACTTATAACTTGAAATGAAGCATAAATAAACATCATTAACCATAAATAAACATAACCCAATCCACAATTCCGACCCAAAACATCAAAATCATACCCAAAATCTCCTAACCCTAATTGAAACCCTAGTTGACCTAAAACGAGATTTAAGTCGATTTAGGACTTGTAAATGTTCAAGATGACTAGAAATGCTTAAACAAACATAAGTAGGTGTAAATGGGATGAATTTGACTTACCAAAACTTCCTTTTGAGCTAGAACCCGAAATTAGGTCAAATGGGTAAAAATGCTAGACTTCCACCTTTGATTCTTCGATATGACGATAATGCGGTATAGAGGGCGATGAATCTAGTGTTATAATTTCTCTAAACACTAAGTAGATGGTAGATAGAAGAGGAGGAGATGGTCTTGCTATGTTCTTGAGAGGAAGAGAGAAAGAGATGGATAGATATATAGAAAAGATAAGAAAATGAAAGGGAAAGGATAAGGGGAGGGGAAATGGGTCTTGGGGCTGGTGGGTCTTGGACTACCCACGGGCCGACCCGTTTCCTTCACAAGCCATAATACAAACGTTAGGCATTTAAACACCGGTTAAAACGTATTATCGACCCGACGAATAAACCACGTTGTCATTAAGTCACAAAACGACCCAAATATTTCATTAACTTAAATTGTTAGTCAAATTGCACGTAAGGTCAAACGGTCAAATTTCACGGATGTTACAAATATGAACTCCATTCAAGATTCATTCCATCTCTCAATAAAAAAGGTACAAACTTTTCTCTCTTTTTATATATTAGTTTTGCGTATTATTACTTTTCAAAAAAAAGTTTTGCGTATTAATGTTTAAAGTTACAAATGTCACTTAAATCAAAAGTCCTAATTGTTATCAAAGAATATGAAAACAATCCTAATTGTTATCTAGTTATCATAGGACAAGGGATTGAAAATAAACTTATATGTGTTATGGGCCCGCATCGTAATGGTAAACAATTCCATCAATATGTCTCAGCTAATAATGATAGTGACGAACATGTGATTATTGTACTACAACTTGCAAAGTATAACACTTGAACCGTATATCTTCAAAATTATAAGCTTTTATGACTTAAATGTATGAAGATCTAATATTGATAATATCGTAACCCCCGTGTCCAGTGTTGGACACGGGTCTAAAATCTAGTTTTATATCTATATGATAGAACGTATAATTAAGATATATAATAGCTATTATTCTATTGATTATATATTAGCTATTATTCTATTGGATATATATCAGTTATTATTCATTATCAATTATATTGGAATTAATGGTTAAAAAGTGTAAATTTGTGATTGAAAACAAAAAAGTGTAGATTAAAATAACTATAAATTAAGTATTTAGTGAGGGTAAAAAGTGTAAATTATTGATGGAAAACAAAAAAGTGTAAATTAGTGAGATTTTTTTTACAAATATTAATATAAATATAATATACTAATATATTTGGATAATGATTATTAGAATTTTTAATTTATATTAAATTAATAATGACATCATCAATTTTCAATTTGATAAAATCGAGAGCTATGATTGGTTAATAAGCTATTAGGTCAGTTGTCTTTTAGTATATATAAAGATTATGAAAATTTAATGCAATATATAAGAAACAAATAAGAAGTCTGAATATTCAAAAGTCATCAATTGTAAACAAATGTGGGTAGATTAGGTAAATAACAAAAGATTTGACATTTTGGAGACAAATGTTAAATGTTCTATCTTCATGCATTTCGTTCCCAACTTTAATTCTAGAGGAAATCTATGATGGGAAAACCTCTTTCTTCATTTTTAGGAGCATTTTGTTCATAACAAGATTTGTACCCAAGACATCTCAGTCGTATACTTTAACATATACCAATCGGGTAAGGTTCATGTGAGAATTGTTCACGTATGAACATAGATAATATTAAGTATAATGATGTTCATATGTGAACCAATTTGTTCACATATACATTCACATATGAACATCAAGTTATAATTTAGAGGTTCTCATGGTTCTTCCAATTCAAATGGTTCTCACTTGAACCTTTTCCTATACCAATCTATCTATCGATGATTGGTGACTTCCGTTTATATTAGATTGAGAATAGATAATAGAGATATCTCGAAATGGTAAAGTTTAGACTTCATTAATTAATACCTATCAAATATTATCATATTTATAATTTTAAAAATTCTTTGGTTTATTTAATGGTTTTAATCATGTCTTTAGTAGCCACAAGTTTTGAAAGACCCAAAATAATATATTTGGCAGAAGGAAGGTCTAGTTTCCATCTAGGGTGGTAACTAAAAAAAGTATTATAACAGTGTAGGTGGTAAAAAAATTTTGAAATTCAAGTGTGTTTGTGTCATCCTGTGTATTTTTTGTTTAATTAGACTTTAGACCATAGAAACATCAAACGTGGATCCTCTCTTCATATCATCACTTCACCGAAAAAGTGACCACTTGAGAAGGAAAAAAATCTAGCAAAGAAAAAGATGAACATCACATTTTTAGTAGCATCAGAAGCTCTAAACATGAAGTTATCACACACTTCATGGATGAACAATATAGAAATTGACCATTGTACAATGCACATTGACATTTTGCTATATATGCACTGCATGTATATTTGTACAATTTTGGTTTTAAGATTTTTCAGTTTAGTTTTTTAAGATATTTTCAGTTTACTAAAGTTATCCTCCCGGCCTCTTGTCATCCTTTTGTCCTGCACGAAGAAAGTACTTGTCCCTAATCTTGCAAGTGTTGTGATAGGTCTTCTGCAAACCCATCCTGAGATAAAAAGCAGATCAGAACACAAATTAGTTGAGAATCATAACAAATATATAAAAAAAAAGTTAAAGAGACCATGATTGTATATAGCTTCATGTTCTCTAATATGGAACTGGATTACCATATACAACACCTCATTTAGTCTTCGATTTATTATAAAACTCTTTCCTCTAATTAATCTATTCCTAGTGAACTATGTTACAGTACGCACGTAAATACAAATTTTCACTCGCAACAAATCCAGCTTACCTTAGGGAGAATCATTCCAACCATCTGATAGTGATCCTCTTCTTTAACTAGTGTTATCACTGCCAAAACCTGTGATGGTAACAGTATGACCGCCCACTGCACATTTATAACAAGATATGTCAAATGTAAGATTGTGAAGTGAACATCCGTAAAAGAATATAAACACTTCTGATATTGGTGATGTATGTTTGGATAAATTTATTTCCTAGAGCTTTATGATTTTCTTCTTTGGTTACTATATACTTTGTGGTTTGTATTAAACGGTCTCTTCTTAAAATATGAAACAACCAGCATCCATTTACATAATATTACCATTCTAGTTGTATCATTCTGCCATTGCCGAAATATATGAACTTATGTAAATGCTTAATAATTATCTTTGGCTTCCTTAGCACTTACAAGGTCGTTTTTGTGCATCTTTTCAAGCAATATATGATGACCCGTTGCTTTGAAAACAACATTCTTGTCTGTTCCATCATATAGACTGCAAAGGAAGGAGAAAGTGTATTTATTGATAATAAAAAATATGTAAATAGATGAACTACTGCTAAATGTTACCGAACTATACGAGATATCATACTTGTTTTCAAAGAAGTCATGAGGTACAAGTCTGTTTATTAGCATTGTAGATGGCCAATCTTCAACAAGCCTGAAAGAAATAGGAAGTCCACAAGCCTGATAAGGTTTATTAACTGACAGGGAAACCGAAGAGCTAATCAACATGCTTTTTTGGAACTAAGTGGAGCACAAAAAATGTTCAATTAGGTATAACAGAGAAGATACGACTAGCAATGGGCGAATAATAAATTCACCAAATGCTTATGAATATATATCATTAGTGCACAACCCTTCCTGGTATATGAGTTCTTCAGCAGAAAATATTAGCAGGATAAAAATTAGTGGTATATAAAATGTTTCTCAACAAGAGTTTTAACTTAGAAAGAGATTTCAATGGTTGCTTTTAAGCATTTTAATCAATGAGTAAAACAATATTGAGCCTGCAATTAACAAGCTGTACTACTTATAAAGGCATCATGCAGTTCTAAAAAAAGAAAAAAACTTATAAAGGCATCACAATCTAAAGAGTACTTTCAGAATGTTCGGGACAGAAACTTACGACTTAGAAGCAGTCGAACTCAGGTGGCCCTGGAACAAAATTATACAGAAACACAATGCCCAAACTTAGTTTTTGAAGTTTCATATTCATAAATCTATGAAAAGATATATAAAATGACATCTGAAAAGATATCTCTCATATAAACAAATTATATAATAGAAAAACATGAGATGAAAATCACCATACTGTTCATGTTTTAAAACTCACAAACAAGATTCTTATCCAGTTTTAAAGATCCAGGATTCAAGAAAATCATCATGTTGAGAATATATGAGATTTGAAACTTACAGTTAAACTGGCAATGAAGACAGTCTGGCCGTTCAGTATACCGGTTAAGTCCCCCTGTGTCATGCGAATCATTATGTCATTCCAAGTTAGCTAAACAATCGCAGTAATATAAACAAAAAAAATAATGAAAAACTCTATGAGTGTTCATTATGGAAGTTTCATAAAACTGGTTATCTACAGATTAATGTGACCAAATTAAGATGCCAATGTAAGCAACATGGGTTTTGAAAAAGGGAAAAAAAAGGATTAAGGAGGGAACCTTGTCCCCCATACCATATCGAGTACCCATCATCCCTCAGCTATGAAAATGTTGAATACTTGAATATATAATTTACAAGGTGATCCAACCCCTAATTTCATCTCCACGAGACAAAAAACTTGAATTCAATACATATTAGCTGTTTGTAGATCAATCATAGAACACAGACAATTTTTTTAATAAGAATGTAGCATCACTTACCTCCCATGCCTGTACAAACTCGTTTCTTGCACACTCCTGATTTGATGGCAAAACTGTTATTCCCGAATGACTTAAATCAGCACACGCCTCTTTGAAGTTATCTGAGATGAGAACCAGATAATGTGGATCTTTCGCAAGGTTAATAGTATGATCAGGTGCCGAAGGGTTCTTTTTTCCCTGACATTAAAGAACAAGATCAGCATACCAAGAAAAATGATGGCTTGTTAAAGATACTAATAAGAAAAAACAAAAAAAGTTATTGGGGCAAGTGACTATTACCGCATAGTAGATTGATTTGATCCCTGAAAGCTGAGTTGGACATATAACTGAAAGAGAAACAGAAGACTGCAAAACCGAGCAAGGATCAGCAGCGTGATGTTTAGAAAATTATGATTATAATACAATCATTACCACTCCATCACCACAACCTGAGGATATGATTTAGCCACTGTCTCAGCATCGGATAAATGACTCTCTGTTGCAACAACAAGGATACAATGATTTTGGAGATTCTCATTTTGGCCTCCATTTGGGGAAGGAAACATCTGATCATGATAAAATTAGGTGTTGTTATGTGCAAAATGAGCACAGACTAAAAAAAAAAAGAAGAAATATGTGCAGCCACAGTACAAGAATGTTAAAGGGTATGATCCGACTACAAACCCTAACCATGACGCATACCTTTAAAGCTAGAAGAAGTCCTTCATCAATTGCAACATCAGGAAATTCATCATCACCAAATTCTAAAGTGTTTAGCCAGTCGAGGAAAAGTTCCACATTTTTTGTCCAGATGTGCTTCTCTACCACTGAAGCGGCATTGAGAGTGGAAAACGTATATAAGTACAATAGCTATTAACTTTACTTGGGGAGGGAAATACTATATACAATGACACAAGGCATGACAAAAAATTTAGGGTACCGGAGTCAGATTGTGGAGGATTGAGTTCCACCATAGACAATTCAAACTTAGGACCAGCTGCACCCTGCATTTGAAGACGAAAAGAAAAAACATTCAACAATTACTAGTAGAAAGTTCTTAGAAGCTAACTAAACAATATTTTCACAGGAGCTTAAATATCAAAATATGCATGTAGAGTTGCTGCAGCAAAAATAATTTGGTCTAGCTAAAAATTACCATATTTTAAAAAATAAGCACATAAGTGGGCTATAGAATAGTAGATAATGATTCAAATGAAAAAAATGAGATTCCAGCCATAAAAAGACCGTCAGTGTTCATAATTACATATGAGTAGAGTAACATGGCACTTAAATAATCCAAGAATAAGCATCAGCTAGTAAATCCAAAGACCATACGTAGACGCTCTGGATGTATTTCTTCCTCTAGCATTAAAAAAAAGGTTCATGGGCTTTCATGACCATTTACTATTACGAATAAATCTACAACGTCATGTCTATATGGTGTCAGTTTTGACTTATAGAGGTAGTAACTCGATTTATATGGCATGCAGGACTCCATACCAAAAGCCTGTTTAGGGAACTAATCCTTAACGGCTACAAATGCATAAGAAAAATCTAAGGTCAAGACTGAAGGTCGGTAATCTAGAAATACGACTTCAACAACCGTTCAAAATCATCAGTTTTCTGACAAGAATAAAAAAGGGATCACATATCAAAAGAATTGGGGCAGTAAAATAGTAAGAGTATCCAAAAGAAATATTTTACATGAGCAATGAATGCTTACCGTAGTTTCATCACCACAGAACGACCTGCATGATCCAATTGAAAATTAAGAGGAATATCAGCACTAAACTCCTTGGAAAAAACCGATATTTCTAGACATGTTATGTATATGAATCTTCCCCAAATATTATTATATCACCAATACTCACCCAGATTGTAGAGTTATGTATTAGTCTCTATTCATTACCAAATATATTCCCAGTTGCAAAAATTGGAAAACTTGGTCTATTAATCGCCGGTTAATTGGAAACCGAAGGGTGACCCATCTAATTGTGGCATAATCAGACTTGTTACTCAGTCAACGACAGTCAAAATATAAATCAAATCTTATGATCGAATACAAGATATAGAGTTTTCTCAAAAAAGATTAACCAATTAGCAAATTCTTTAATCAGTTTATACTCTTTAATTATGAACCACAAAACCAGTTAAAACTCAATAATCAAACTAAAAGACGTTGATGCAGATTTTACATAGCAATGAACTTAATCATAGTCGGCCATAACAACAAAAGGCGAGATCGATTCTGTTTCTTGGGCAATTCTATACATGTAAACCATAAGTACATTTCACATAACACCAGTTGATACGACTATATCTAAAATATATCTATATCTATATATATAGCATTATAAGAAGAATAAGAAGTACCCGATGAGTTTTCCGACATAATCTCTGAGAATGGTGCGCCAAGAACGAATTAGGGGCCTAGAACATTCAACCACCACTATAAGACGCTTCGTATCCGCCATTTGTTAGTAAAATTGAAACACAACACAGATAGAAAGTCAAAATTTGGAAACAAGAACGATTTTCTTTTTATGTTTCTCTGATAGATGAATGTGGAATGAAGTTTTTTTTGTTATCTGAATTTCAAGAATGGAAAAATGGTGATGCTTGTATACATACATATACATATAATATATGTATATATACTGGTGATCGAAGTGTAACTGATAAAGAGCGCGCGGGAAATAAAAACTGAAATTCAGTTAGATAGTTTGTTAGGGGAGTGGGGACCACTATTAACTAATTATTATTTACCTTTTCACCCCTCATCGTTTAACCAAAATAATCTCATTATTTAATTATTAAAAAAATATATAAAAAAAAGGGGAAAAACAAAACGACGTCGTCCAAAAGCGTAAAACAGAATACTACCTGAGTAGCGGAAACCGGTATGAAGTAACATTATAAGCAGCCGGTAACACATTCTCAATTTGTATTTGTAGTAGTAATGAAACGACACCGTTTGGTCAGCACAGTGTTTTCCGATCGCTTGGTATAAATTAATTAAGGAGGTCCGGCCAGCTGTCGATCGCCACGTACCATTGACATCTCGGGTTTCCATCTTCATTTTCTTTTTCAGTTGAGAAAATAGTAACTGTACTTTAATTTAATTGAGGGATTGATTGAGGGATAAAAGGGGATGGAGTTTTGTTTTATCTTTTATTGAAAGAAATGTTGTTGCTTTTTTCAAAGTTAAGAAGCCAATAAAAAAGGACTAGTTAATGTATCATTTTCCTTATGGATTTATGGTAGAAGTGTTTTATGTAAAAGTATTTGTTTGAGTTGATAACCACTTATTAACTAATTATAGCTCTTTATTTTTGTAAATAAAGCTTAATCTTTCTTTTTAAGGTAACTTTTATTCATATACGCCTCCGTAAAACATACGGAATGGCCAACCACATATACAATTACGTACAATAATACGAGTAACATAATATTAAAACTACCCTAATCCTTCCAACTAGGTGCACATGTTTTAGTTGTTAAGAATCCGAGGGACTTAACATTTTGGACGATATTTGAAAATCTCCGTTTGTTTCTAGCTTTTCAAATGCACCAACAATTCACAAATATGATTCCTTTCAATATCTTCTTCCTTTGTCTGCCAATCCTTACGAACTCATGCATCTCAAATAGATCATTAATCGAAAGAATAATACTCTATTCAGTCCTACACCATAAGGATATCGCATTCCATGCCACCGAAGCCACTTTACATGACCATAACAGGTGTTCGATTGTTTCACTCCCATCCTTGCACATCTTACAGGTCGCCCCATCAAAGACACAACTTTACATAATTCATGTTCCATTAATTAATTAAGTACATAATATTAACGATACATAGCAATATAACAACAACGAACCTGCTGATAATAAATAACTAAAAGGAGATACAACGGAAATTGTGGATAGATAACAACAAAAAGCAATTTATAAAAAAAAAATTATTAGTAGAAAATAGTAGCAAATAAGTTACATAGAATAACCAATCTTGTTTAAAAAAAGGATTTTCTTAAACTTTTAATACTAGATTATGATTGTACTTTGAAATGTTGTCAATTTGAGTTATAAAAAACTTTGAACCAAAAAAATGTATTTGCATTATTGGAAAACCAAGTGTTTTGAGATTTGTTAGAAATAAAACATATATACAGCTTTTACATATATACTGAAATTGTGATAAAACTTTAACATTATATTTTCGTATTAAATATCTTAACTAGTATATATTTTAAAGTACTAAATAGTTGATATTTGAAAATAAAAAAGGCCAGTAAAAGTTATCAAAATGTTTGGATCACCCAAGTATATTAATTCTTAAGCACCTAAAAATAATATATTTTGCAAAAGGTCTGGCTGAGTGGCTTCTATCGTGGGGCTAGTTATTAAAACAAGAAACAAATATAGAAAATGTTGAAATTCAAGTGTGCGTGAGCGTGTATGTGTAATTTTGGTCGTTTGGTGTGATGATTGTTCGTTTTTGTCAAACTATTAGACTTTTTGACCATAGAAACATGCATCCTAGATTTCTTCATATCATCAATTAATCATGAAACTATGAAAGTGGCCGCTGTGTGTATATTTCCACTTGAGAATAACAAAGATCTAGCAAAGAAAAAGATGAACATCATCAATCACATGGTTAGTAACATCAGAAGCTCAAAATATGGATGAAGATCTGACCACTGTACAATACACATAGCTAGACAGACAGACATTTTACTATCCGCTGTATCTATATTTCCACAATTTTGATTTATAGAATATTGTTCAGTTTACTAAAGCCCCCACTAGATCCTCTGGTCATGTTTTTGGCCCTTGCCAAGAATTTACTTGTCCCTAATCTTGTAAGTATTTCGATATATCTTCTGCCATCGCATCCTGAGATAAAAGGTGTATGAGAATAACACTAATTATACAAAGAGAGTTAAAGAGAAGAAGATTATTTTGGTTTTCTAGCTATAGCTTCATGCACTAATAAAACATGGAAGTGGATTGCCGTACATTGGCATCTCAATTTAGTGTTGGATTTTTTTCTGAGACTGTTTCCTCTAATCAATTTCTGGTGAACTATGTTACAGTATGTAAATACATATTTTCGCTTGCAACAAAATCCAGCTTACCTTAGGGAAAAGTATTCCAGACATCGGATTGTCTTTCTCGACTGGTGGCTTCAGTGCCAGCAGCTGTGATGGTAACCGTACGACTGCCAACTGCATGTTTATCAAGGTATAACAAATGTCAGATTTTGAGCCCTCCAAGGATATAATACTTCTGATACTTGACATATGTTTCGATAAATGAGCCAGATCATAAGAAGCTTTACATAGAGAAAACCAATTTATTTATTTTTTCTTTTTTTTTGAACGGTCAAACAAAATTTTATTAAAAAGGACTAGAAGGGTGCTAGACACAAAAGTACAAATTACAAAACAACTCCCATGAAGTAGATTACAACAAGACTTCACCAAACCATTAACACATCGATGAAATTTGGAATATCCTCCACGTGTCCCACTCGAGGGAATTCATCCTCGCTCCATATTTTACCATGCTTGTATTTCGTTGACCGTATGAACAACAGAACGAGACTCTCTGGATTTTACCCATAGGCAACTCACTGGTTTTTATCAAAAAATCAATGTAAATAACAAGCCTGTAATGACTTCCCTTTTCTCCATATAAAGTTGCAAGGGACTAACAGAGTAACAGCAGCCTGATGAAAGTTCATTTCCTAGAGCTCTATGATTTTATTCTTTGGTTTTTATATACTTTGTAGTTTTTATCAATGATTTCTTCTTAAAGTGAACACTAAATAGCATCCGATAACATTGCATTACTGTCCTAGTTGTATCATTCTGCCATTGCCGAAAAAATATGAATAATAATAAGCTTTGGCTTCCACATCACTTACATCCTTGGTTCTCTGCATTTTTTCAAGCAATGTATGATCCTGATTCATCGGTTCGAAAACAACAAAATCTGTTTTTTCATCATTTTTTCTGCACAGGAAGCAAAAAGTATTCATTGATGAAAACAAATACAGGTGAATCGCTAAATGTTACCGAGCTACATGGCATATCATACCTATTTTTGATAAAGTTCTCAGGTAGAAAGGCATCTATTAGCATTGTAGATGGCCAATCTTCTGCAAGCCTGAAAGACAGCAAGTCCACAAGCCTGATAAGGTTTCTTAAATGGAGTACAAAAATAGGGAAACGGGGGAGCTAATTATCATGTTTTTTGTGAACTAAGTGGAGCAAAAAAGAAGGTTTAATTAGATATAACAGATAAGATACGACTGGCTGTTAGGATTTAGACACGACACACAAGTTAACAGAGTAAACTTTTTGAGTAAATTAACCTTGGAAACAATGTTTCCTATTCGTATTCTTGTAAATCGCAGAATGGACTTCCTAACAGACGGTTCTACTGACGACATGGCCAATAATTGCCAACTAATGATCCCGTTCGTCTGTCAGCATGGTATTATACCAGTTATGCTTACATTTCACCCCATGTTTCGAGTATTCATAAACTCTGCTACCGGTATTGAAGA